>JAKSZT010054334.1:22421438-22567268 GCA_026826555.1 Tolypeutes matacus
TTTTTTTTTTTTTGGTTGTTAGCATTGTTATAACTGTTATGCAGATAGCAAAATATAGCAACTAAACATTGTCAGTGATTACCATTTTGGAGATGAGGACACTGAACCACCATGATTGCTGATATTGTCACATTTATATAGATTTGAAATTTAAAACTAGGTTTGGCTAGACAAACAATGCTCATTTATAGATAAAATAACATAGATAGATAGATAGATAGATAGATAGATGATAGATAGATAGATAGATAGATAAATGACCAACAGATAGAAACATTCATTCTCACTATCACAAAAACTCTCATTACATTACTGTATGTGTGTATTATATACTTGTTAATTTGACAACACATGCCATTTTAAAATAATTCCACTGCTGATAATGTGACAGTGAAAAGTGCAGTCATGTAGTCAGTGTTATTTTTAATTGCTTTAACAATTTGTGACGACACCCAACAGAACTCATCAGAACCTTTGCTACTGTAATCACATACCTGGCACATTTTGATGAGAAAGTTACAAGGGGATTATTTTTATGAAGGAAAGGATAGGAATTGGGTTTGCATCACATTTGTTTTAAAGTAAAAATTTAGTATCGTATATTGTCTGGTTGATTTTCTCAAGCTGCTATATATCAGACTCCAAATCCTGAGATTTTCGTAATGTGCCACAATTTACAGACCTATGCTGAAATTTTAAAAGGTTACGTTTATGTTTTTGCACGTGATGCTTAACTGAATGTAAAGTACATATTTCAGTCATTGGTTACAATACAAATAAGCTAACTATTCTCCAGTCTTGGACTTTCAAATTGATTGAAAATAATGCTACTCTGCTGAGGAAGAGAGCATGGTGGCACTTATCCTGATGACAACTTGGAAGGGCCAGATGCGTATCTGAAGAAAATAAGCAGTATCTATATCATTTACCAACTTCTGTATTTCCTGTGAAGGCATTTATAGATCTCACTTTCTGGTGGAAGTTTTATCTGGATTTTATAATCTGATTCTTATTTCTGATCTGCATTTAAATTGCTTGCGTATCTATCCAATGCTTTGCACAGACAAACTAAGGGTACTCTATCCCTTTATGTAATATCAGGGGCAAAATTGCGTATTTAGAACTTAAGATTGATTTTTATATAAAAACCCTGTGCTAAATAATAGTTAAATATGATTGATATTAATATGGCAAAAATAGCACAATTGTGCTCATTTTATACATAAAATATTTCATCTATCAGTGGATATTTTGGCTTTTTCTTCCCCTTTTACTTTTAATTAGAGAAGTTGTAGATTTATAGAAAAATAAATCAGAAAGAACAGAGTTTCCTTATTTCCCCACTTGTACACATATCTTCCCTATTGTTAACACTTTGTTTTAGTATGATAACTTTGTCACAACTGATGAAATAATATTCTTCTAATAATACTATTTACTATATTGCATAGTTTAAGTTAAGGGTCACTGTTTTTGTAGAGTTCTATGTGTTTTTATTTTCATTCTTATTCTGGTAACATATGTACCAAATAAAATTTCCCATTTTAACCAGTTTCAAGTATACAACTCAGGGATGTTAATTACTTTCATGATGTTGTACTACAATCACCACTGTTTGGGTTTGCTAAAAGCTGCTAGAATCAATATATCAGAAATGAGTTGGCTTTTTAAATAGGAATTTAGTAGATTAAAAGCTTACAGTTATGAGGCTGTGAAAATGTCCAAATCAAGGCATCATCAGAGATGCTGTCTCACTGAAGGTCGGCTGCTGGCAATACTGGACTCCCTTCCATGTGGCAAGACACAATGGCAGCTGTCCAGGCTTGGTATCTAGTCCAACCTTCTACTCCCGGCTGCTCTATCTGTGGCTTTCCTCTCTCCTAGGATCCTTTCTGAGCTTCTGGGTTTCTTTTCTCCATTTTTCTTTGTGTGTCTGCTGCTTTTAGTCCTCCGTTTATAATAGAGGACCAGGACCCACCCTGGGTCATTCCTCACTGAAGTAATCCAATAATAGTTCCCGTAACTGAATCCAATCCAATTGAAGGTTCCTACACCTACAGCAATCCATTAGCTTCAAGAACATGACCTTTTCTGGGATCCACAAAAAGCTTAAAATTGTTACAACTGCATCCAAAACCAAAACTTTCCATTACTTCACAGAAACTCTGTATCAATTAATCATTAATTTCCCATTCTCTACTCCCAACACAGTCCCTGATAACCTTTATTATAGTTTGAATCTGCTTATTAGAATTATTTCATACCAGTGAGATCATATAATATTTGTCCTTTTGTGTCTGGTTAATTGCACTCAACATGGGTTTTTCAGGGTTTGTCTATGTTGCCACATGTATCAAAACTTCATGGCTTTTTACAGATCCATAATATTGAATTGTATGCATATACCACATTTTTATCCACTCATCTGTTGATGGACTCTTGGGTTTTTCTCCAATTTATGGCAATTGTGTATAATGCCACTTTGAACATTAGTGTGCAAATATCTGTTGAAGTCCCTGCTTTCAATTCTTTGGGGTGTATACCTAGAAGTAGGATTACCAGGTCACGTGGTAATTCTATAGTTACCTTTCACAAGAATTACGAAACTGTTTTCCACAGCAGCCGTACTATTTTACATTGCCCCCAGCCAAAAATTAGTGTTCCTATTTCTCTGCATCCTCTCCAACATATTTTTGATGGTAGTCATTCTAATGGGTGTGAAATTGTACCTCTTTGTGATTTTGATTTTTATTTCCCTAGTGACTACTGATATTGAGCATCTTTCTGGTGTTCATTGGCTTCTTGATATCTTCTTTGGTTCAAGGTTTTGCCCATGTTTACATCAGGTTTTTGCCTCTCTGTGGTGGAGTTGAAGGTTTCCTCTATATATTCTGAAAATTATACCTTTATCAGGTATGTGGTTTCCAAATACTTTCTTCCATTCTGTAGGTGGTCATTTTACTTTCATGATGAAGTCCATGTATGCACAAAAGTTTTGAATTTTGATGAGCTTCCATTTATCTATAGTTTCTTTTGTTGCTCATGCTTTTGCTTTAAAGGCCAAGAAACTATTGCCTAGCACAATGAACTGAAGGTGTTTCTTTATCTTTTCTTCTTGGAGTTTTATAGTTTTGTTCTTATATTTAGATCTTTGGTTCATTTTGAGTTAATTTTTGTATATAGTGTGAATAGGGTTCCACTTTAATTCTTTAATACCATCAGGACCTGATTTTATTTTTTAGTGGGCTATTTATTGTTGAGTTAATAGATTTCAGCAATTTAAGACTATTCAGCTTACTTATTTTTTCTACTGTAAGTTTTAGTCAATTGTGTCTTTCAAGGAATTTGCGCATTTCATCTAAGTTATCAAATGTGTGATCATAGAGTTGTCCATAATATTCTTTATTAACTTTTTAATATCCATAAGTTATTTAGTGAGGGTAACTCTTTCATTCAGATGTTAGTAATCTGTGCCTTCTCTCTTGTTTTCTTGGTTAGGTTGGCTAGAAGTTAATAAAATTTATTGATCTTTTCAAAGAAACAGCTTTTGGTTTCATTGAATTTTCTCTATTGTTTTTCTGTTTTCAATTTCAATGATTTCTGCCTCAGGTTTTATTTTTTATTTTCTTCTACTTATTTCTATTTATTATTTCTTTTCTTATGGTTACATTGGGTTTAATTTGGTCTTCTTATTTTGGTTTCTAAGATAGAAGCCTAAATACTTAGATTACTTATTTGAGATTTTTTTTTTCTAAGGTGTGTATTCAATACTATATGTTTTACCCTAAGCACCATATATGCTGCATCACACAAATGTTAAGTTTTATTTTCATTTTCATTTTGTTCAACATATTTTTAAATTTCTTCTTTGACCCATATGTTATTTAGATGAGTATTGTTCAATTTCCAAATAGTTGGGGGCCCTATATAAGTATAGTCCTTGAGATACTTCATATAATTTATATTTTTATAAATTTGCTGAGGCATGTTTTATGGCTCAGAGTATTAACTCTTTTGGTGAAAGGTCCATGTGAATTTGAGAAGAATGTGCATTCTGCTGTTGACGGAAATATACTTTAAAGTGAATTGCATCAATTTTGTTGATTGTAGGTTCAATTCAACTATATCCTTGCTGTCAATTACTGTAATAGTGGATTTCCTTGTTTCTCCTTGAAGTTCTATCAGCTTTTTGCCTTATGCACATTACTGACTGCTATGTCTTCTTGGAGAAGTTACCCCTTTATCATCATGTAATGTCATCTTTATCTTTAGTAATTTTCTTTGCTCAGCAATCTGCTTTGTCTGCAATTAATATAGCTAATCCAGCTTTCTGTTTTTTTTAGTGTTAGCATGATTATTCTCCAGTTCTTTACTGTTAATCTGTCTTTATATTTACAGTGATTTTCTTGTAAACAATGTGTGGTTGGGACTTGACTTTTTTTATCTACTCTGATAAGCCTCTGTATTTAAATTGGTATATTAAGATGCTTCACATTTAAAGTGATTCTTGATATAGTTGAATGAATATTTAGATATTGGTAACTTTATTCTAATCCATAACCTTGTTCATTGTTTCTTACTTTTTTGTCTTTTACCCTTGTACTGCATTCTCTGGTTACATTCAAGTATTTAATATGATTTCATTTTCTCTACTTAGAATATTCAATATACACTTGAAAAAAATTATTGTAATATTTGCCCTGGCATTATGCATTTATAGCTAATTTAAGTGAACTTTCACATAACACTATACTGTTTCATGGAAAGTGTACATACCTTATAACTGAGTGTTATAGTTTGCTAAATGCTGCCAAAACAATATACCAGAAATGAGTTAGCTTTTACATTGGGAATTTATTAAGTTAAAAGCATACAGTTCTGAGACCATGAAAGTGTCAAAATTAAGGCATAATCAGAAATGCTTTCTCACCAAGCTGCAGCTGTGGATTACCAGGCACATGGCAGAGTCTACTTATCGCTTCATTCTCCTCCGGGCCTCATTGTTTTCAGCTTTGGGTTGCTCTATCTGTGGCTCTTTTCTCTCCTTCGGTTGTTGATTTCAACTTCTGGAGGCTACTTTCTGTCTCTGGCTTTTTTCTGTGTCTGTGACTGTTTATTCCTCCATTTAAAAAAAATACTCTGGTAAGAGGATTAAGACCTACCCTGGGTCATGCAATCTAATCAAAGTCCTTAACTCAGGTAATTTAATCGAAAAGTTCCACCTACAATAGCCTTACATGCACAGAAATTGATTAGTTCTAAGGACATGTTCTTATGGGGTCCAATAACTTCAGAATCTCACACAAAGTAATTCCAATTCTTCTTTCCTGTCTCTTCTAAAAATGCTTTCATTCAGTTCACTTGCCCATAATCTAAAATCATCCAATATATTATTGATATTATTACTGTGAACAATAATTTTGTTAGATCAGGGAAAATGAGCAAAATAAAAGATTTTGTTTTACTTTCATTTATTCATTCTCAAACACTTCTTTCTTTATGTAGTTCTGAGATTCTGATCTATGTTATTTAACTTCTTTTTGAAAAATTTATTTGAACTTTTCTTAAAAGGCTTGTCTACTCTTTACAAAATTCCCTCATTTTTTTTTTTTGGTCTATGATAGTCTGTATTGCCTTCAATTTTAGAAGAAAATATCACTGGATATAGAGTTTTAGGTTGATGGATTTATTTCTTTGAATGTTTTAAATATTTCATTTCATTCTCTTCTATTATGCATGGTTTCCAAAGAGAAATCTGGTGTAATTCTAATCTTTGTTTCTCTTTAGTTAACTTTCCCTCACTACCATGGCTTTTGTTAAGATTTTCTGTTTTTGATATTCTGCAACTTGAATATGATAGCCTAAGTATAATTTAAAAAAATATATCCTTTTTGGAATATCTTGAGTTCCTGTATCTGTGGTTTGTTGTCTGTCATTAATTTTGGACAATTATCAGCTATTATTACTTCAAATATTTATTCTCTTCCTTTCTTTCTTCTTCTTTTGGTATATGTATATTACATATTTTATACATTTTGTAATTGTACCATTGTTAGGATTTTCTGTTCTATCTTTTCTTTGTTTTACCTCTTTTTATTTCTATTGGCATATCTTCAAGCTTAATGATTCTGTCCTCAGCTATGTTAGTCTACCATAAGCCCATCAAAGACAATCTTCATTTCTATTACAGTGTTTTTTAAATTCTAGTATTTCTTTTTTATAATTTTTTAGAGTTTCCATCTTTGCTTAAATGTCCATCTGTTCTTGTGTGTTGTCCAATTTTTTAAGAGCTCTTAGCATATTAATCATAGTTATTTTAAATTCCTGGTCTGATATTTTCAACATCTCTGACATTTCTGAGTCTTGTTCTGTTGCTTGCTCTGTCTCTTCAGACAGGGGTATTTTATCTTTAAGTATGTATGACAGATTGAAGCTGGATGGACCCAAGAACATTATTTTCTTAAAATTAATTAATTCCTGTGGGTATGGACACATTGTAGGTGGGACATTTTGATTAGGTTATTTCAGTAAAGTATGCCCCAGGGTGGGTGTTAATTCTCTTACTGGAGTCCTTTATAAATGGGATGAATTCAGATAAACAGTGAGAAATCCAGAGGAACCCATAAGCTGAAGAAATGAAATCTGGAAGAAAAGAGAGAGAACAGCAGACATGGCCATGTGCCTTACCATATGACAGAACAATCCAAGATCGCAGGAAACAGACATTGGGTAGAAAACATCACCTGATGATACCATTATTTGGACATTTTCATGGCATTGAACTGTAAGCTTGCAAGCAAATAAATTCCTGTTGTAAAAACCAACCCATTTCTGGTATATTGCATTTTGACAGCCTAGCAATCTAAAACAGATTTTGGGGCCAAGAGTATACGGTGCTGCTATTGCAAATGCCAAAAACGTGGTGTGGCAGTTTGATATTAATCATGACTTCAAAAAACATATATTGAGTATGTTTGTAAACTGAACTGTTCCTCTGGGTGTGAAACCTTTTGACTATATTAGATTCAGCTGAGAAGACTTTGATTAAATTATGTTATGGTTAGGGCTTTGATTCAACAATGTCATTAGGGCAACTCAGTTTGAGTCCCCACCCCCTTGTGGACTATATAAATGGACACTCAATCAAGGAGACACACAGAAGTAGATACTCAGAAGAAGAAATACACAGAGGAATAGAAAGAACACTACAGACACTGAAGAGTTTGAACTTCAATCCTGTGGCCCTGGGAAGAGAGATGAGCCATGAGCCTGACAGTTTACTGCTGACCTTGTAAAGAGAACAGAGCAGCTGAGCCCAGAAAGAAACAAGCCTTCCTGTCTACAACTGAGATCGGAAGAAACTGGGTCCACAAAGCCTTAAAAGGAAGAAGATGGCTGAACCCTCACAGACATTGCTCACCATTTTGCTTCAACATGTAGCAACACACATTTGGTGATGAAGTACCTCTTATGATACCTAGAGTTGGACTCTTTAAGGGCCTATAACTGTAAGCTTTTACCCCAAATAAATACCCTTTGTAAGAGCCAACAGATTTCTGGTACTTTGCATTAGCACGCCTTTTGGCTGTCTAAAAGCAGGCTGTTGATTAGATATGTAGGAAGCATTGTGAAATGCTTGATAGAAAAGGCCTAGATTGCTTTGACAAAACTGTTGGTGGAAATATGCACACTAAAGGTACTTCTGATGAGGACTTAGACAGAAATAATAACTGTGTCATTGCTAACTGGAATAAAGGAAACCTTTGCTTTAAAGTGACAGGGAACTTGGCAAAATTGAGTCCTGGTATGAGATGGAGAGCAGAATTTGAAAGTGATGAGCTCAGATATTTAAATGAGGAGATTTCAAAATGAAATGTGGAAAGCACAGCCTGGCTTCTCCTTGCAGCTTATAGTAAAATATGAGAGGAAAATGATAAGCTGAGAACTGAATGCTTATGCACAAAGAAACCAGAAATTTATGGTTTGGAAAATTCTGAGCTTCTGGAAAGCAAGTCCCTAAAGAATATTACTTCATGTGAGGGTTTAATCAAACCAAGAAACAGTCATTTAAGTGCACGTTAGGATTGGAAATGCAGTTAACCAGAAAGGATTTTTGGAAAGTCCTATTGTCTGACAGTTGGTGCCCCTATGTGCTGCATGAAAAAACAATATTTTTTGCATGTGTGTGAGGTTTGTATGAACAGAATCACTGCCAACATGGACTTAAAGGGACAGAAAAATGACAGATTGAAGGAAAATTGACTTGAAAGGCAGAACCATGGAAACTGAGTTATCTTCTGGGACTGAAGATATCTTCTAGGGCCAAGAGAGTGAGCCCACTTATGAGTGTGGACAGGGTGAGTATGCCCTTGCACTTGAAGACAGTGGACCTTCTACCCTATTGTTCAGAAAGAGTGCTGATGTCCCAGTCTTCAGTCTTCAGAGAGGGTGGGGCACATTTCCCAGAGATTGGGAGAGTCTGGCCACCACCCCACACTTCTAAGAGGGTTGAACCTATGCCAAGGATTGTGGAAAGTCTGGCCTCCACCCCAGTTTTCTCAGAGGTTGGAGCCTCTTCCACTGGGATTGGGCCATCACCCAAATGTTCTCAGAATGTGGAGCCTAGATTTTGACTTCAATCTAGAAGCTTGAGGAGAGTGGAGCCAAGAGCATGGCCTTCACCCCAATGCTTAGAGATTTTAGAGATTTCCAAGCCATTGGAAAAGGTGTGGCTTTTTCTCCATCAAGCCAGGAAGACAAAGTTTTGTTCATTGAGGACTCTCAAACCTTGAAATTTAATGGAGTAAGCCCTGAAGGTTTCTGGAACTATTTGGGACATGTAAATCCTGTTTTTTCTTCTAATTTCTCCCCACATGTATCCTGTGAATGCATTTCCATTGTATATTGGAAACAACTTGTTTTAAGTTTCATAGGTCCACAGCCCAAGGATAAAATTGTGCCCAAATACAGACCACACCTATTACTGATTTTGATGAGCCTTTGGATTTAATATTTTTACTAAAATGATTTAAGACTTTGAGATATTGTGATAGAATGAATATATTTGCAGATAGAAGGAGCTTGTTTTTCTGAGGTCCAAAGGGTGGGTTTTAATGGTTTAAAGCTGGATGGACCACAGAAAATTATATTCATAAAGTTAATCCATTCCTGTGAGTGTGGACCTAATGTAGGTGGGAACTTTTGATTGGGTTATTTCAGTTAAGGGTCTTTAGATTAGGTTATTTCAATGAAATGTGGCCCAGGGTAGGTCTTAATTCTCTTACTGGAGTTCTTATTAATGGACTGAATTCAGAGGAATACAAAGAAAGTCAGAAGCTGAAGCAATGAAACCAGTAGACACTGCTATGAGCCTTGCCATATGATAGAGAAAAAAGATTGCCTGATGATACCTTGATTTGGACATTTTCATGGCTCAGTAAGCTTACAAGCAAATTAATCCTCATTGTAAAAGCCAACCCGTTTCTGGTATATTCCATTTGGGCAGCCTAGCAAACTAAAACGTTATCCCTTGTCATTTTTTTTGAAAGCTGATAAGATGTAGCAGGTAAAAGGAACTGAGGTAAATAGACCTTTAGTGAGATGTTTTATGTTTATCTGGCTAGGTTATTCTTATCCTATTAATCTGTGTTTGCATTAGCTATAGGTGCCTGAAGCTAAAATTTGTCCTTGGTTTTGTCTCCCTTTTTATCTTCTATTTTTCTGAGAGATGTCTTCTTAAATAAGGTCTGAGGCTTGCAGTTCTTTCCACTGTGATTCCCTGTAATTATATAGGCATATTACTGATGTCATGGTAAGGTGTGGGGAGAAGGGAAGCACTCTAAAATCCTAAGATTTGTCCTAATCTATTCATAATCCTTCGACCTTGGGGCTATGAATTTCACAAGTGTTTCTCAGCTCCCTCCCTTAGATGAGACAGAAAGTCTAGAGAAGGTTGGTCTTCAGCACTTCCCTTCTATCTTTTTGAAGGATAGAATGGGGCTTGGGGTAGGTATTTCCCTCCTCTACATCATTTGGGTGCTGGTAAAACAGTTTCCCTTTAGGGCAGTCCTTTTTAAATGAGAACAGATTTCTCTTGACTTATTTCAAAGTGGTTAATTTTCTCTTTCTCCTGCTGGAATCAAGAAGGGATTTTCTCCAGTCTTAACTGTAAGAACCTGGTGTAGCTCTTGGACATAAAACTCAGGGAAGCATGTTGTTCCCTAAAATTGGGCCTCCCAAGCCTATAACTTTCAAGCTAGTCTACACTGATCCTCCAGCAATTAATCAATTACAGTTCAAGCATTTCTGCCAGTCTTGGCTCGAGCTAAGAGTTTCTGTTCCCTTAGCTGCTGCTTCTGGTAAGCTGTCATTCTCTTTATCCGTCTATTTCCTGTTTTCAAGTCAGTGGTTTGCCCTGTGACTTCAATTCTCTGATTGAATTAAGAAAAGTTGTTGTTTATCCCAGTTTTCAACTTTTTTCTTGCTGTCAAAATGGAGGAAAGGACTTTAAAGCCCCTTACATGCCATACCAGAAAACGAAATTGTCAAGTAATTTTCCATGATCATATTGTATCTTATTTTTCTGAAACCTTCAAAACTTGTTATTCCTGGTGCCCACACTGTCCATGGCATTGGAAACACAGGTATAAATATGACAATGGTATTTGTTACTTTGCATCATGTCAAAAACTATGATGACAATTATAAATTAATATGCCATGTTTAAATTCACATTCTTTTCCTTATATATGTCTTCTGAGATCTTTTGAATACCCTCCTCCTGCCTCCTCAAAAATGAAAAAAAAAAAGCAAAAAACAAGCAGATGTAGATAAAAAACTGTCAATTACTGTATTGATAAACACAAATCAGTAGGATATGCTTGACAATGAGGTAACAATAGGCTTCTTATTAGCAAAGCAAAGAACTATACAAGTTTGCTCCCTGACCTCCTTCATACCAACCTTTTCATCCCCATCACTGACAGAGTTGGATAACTACTGGCCTCAGACTACAGGGAAAAGCACCCCTTACTACATGGCAGAAGACAGAGCAGAATAATTCCTTCCTGCACACAAGGTAGCTCCCAAAAGAACTGAGTGAGGAAGTGGCTGAGCCAAAGGGAAGAGTGTGCATATTTCCACTAACAATATGATTATGAATACTTCGTATGAAGTTCCCAGTTATCTCTCAACTAAAGAAACTCAGTCTAGTAGTTGATACCATTGTGTTTGCTTTTTCCAGCTCTTTTTATTTTATTTTCTGTCCCCAAAAACTTTAAGAAAAAATAAGGCTTTCCAATCTCAGTTGTGTGACTGAATGAGGACAGGTACCACAATAGTCTCAGCTACGATAAATCACAGACGTGAGAGCCTTTGTTTGCTGGACTTTCATCAGAGATGTCAGCATTCTCCCTGTTATCTCCCCTGAAGCAGGATCAGATTCGGAGAAGCAGACTATTTTATTCCTCCTACTCTTTTGTGAGTCTCTCCTTCCACTGACAGAATAAGGGTCATATTCTGGTTTCTAGCTCTTGAAATTGATGGAACTGGGATAGGAGTTCCTATCACAAAAGCAAGACAAAGTCATTGTGAATTCTTCATGTTGGGATTAGAAAGGAAGTGTTTTCTTTCTGTATCCATATTGTTATTCAAATAGTGTTTTGGACACAAATTTCTCTTCTCCTGCAGTTCAAACCTCTCCTGATAAAGGCAAGAATAAACACAAGCCTTGACTTGGCACCCGAGGTGTTCAGTCAAGGTAAGTTGGCTTTTCTAGATTTGTGAATATTTGTTTCTAAAATAGACCCCTGTATCCTTCTGTGTCTTTATTTTGCTTTTCCAGTCCAACACCTAGCAAAACCTATCTATGTACATACATTTTAAATTAGACCAACTGTGGGGGAAAAAGGATGCATTTTCATAACATATTAAGTATATTTTGTCTTTTATTCTCTTCTGCTTTTGAAAGAGATTTCAGACCAAGTCATTTTCATGGAAAATGCAGATTCTTATGGTGGAGCATTCCCTAACTCTCTTCCTCAGGATGGGCATGTTATCAGTAACCAGCAATCCACAGGTTAAGTACAGTTTGGTGGAGGTTTAGAAGAAGCCCTCTATTTCTGATTGTCAATGCCACTCTTCTGTAAAATTTATGTAACCCAGAACCCACAAGAAACCGTCTGGTCTGAAAAGGCTTTGATTTCTCACTTTGATGCAATGACTGTATTTCTCAGCTGTTATTATTTTATCTCAACACACTTGAAAATGGCACTTTTACCTGCTTACACCCAGCTAATAGGCAGCCAGTATTTTTCATTACTTTACCAGATTCTAATAAAGTATACAATGTATGAAGTGTCTATTAGTGTTTAAAAAGGAAGCAAAATTAAAATACAGCCTTTTTCTTTATAAAAGTTATGTCTAGTAGGAGAGAAAGAAATGCAAACAAACTCTTCAGAGTCAATATTACATGCAGTAATGGTGGAAATAAATGCTGTTTGTATCCAAAAATTGCTGATTTTAATATGTGAAACTATTTACTAATTCACTATAGGTCTGACATTTACCTATATTGCTGCTTGAATTTTCCAGATTCACCTAGGGTCTTACAGATAGCTTCCTACAACATAAATTTCAAGCTAGCTTCAGTTCTATTCAACATTGGTCATAGAATATATAGATACCACGTTGCTTACCTCATAACAGAACAAAGCTTCATGGTTTCCTGCCAATTATTTTCTAAAGACCTTACCTAATCTTATTTATAAAATATAATTCTTCCAAATATAATTCATATACTGGTACATTCATTCTGCACAAACTGCAGATCTACTTCACAAAAATGTCATACTGAATCTTTGATATTCCATAATCATCTTAGTGAGACATACACCCCATCCTGTTCTCTGCCATATCTTGTTCAACTACAATTTTCAACAGATTGTTTTGTTTACATATGGACAAATATTATATAGGTGACACATAGAAAGAATTTCATAAGTTGACTTTTTCTAGGTAAAGTGGTCAATAATTCTACTTTTCAGTATCAGACAGCAAAAATGGAAAAGGATAAAGAAATGGGAATATAAGTTAATATAAAAACAGATATATGAGCTAAAAAAATCAAAGTTTAAAATAGATCAGAAATAATTTGGATTTTTGAAATAGAAATTAATAGTTTTTTTAAATAAAAAGGTTGCTATGCCCCTTTATGAAAATATGAAATGAAACTAAAACCAACCTTCCTGGAAAGATAAGAATTAAAAATAACACCACCACCAACAACAGCAAACAATTAAAGACATAAAACAAAACATTTAAAGGAGAGGGCAATTTGGACACAACTAAATAGAAGAGGAGGGCAATGAATAGTTTCAATAACAAAATTAATACTAACAAAGGGAAAAGTGAAATTAGAAGTAAATAAATTAAATTTTAAATAACAATAAACAAAAGCAAAGTTATAATTCCACTGCAGGAAGTCATTGGTCTATAAGAGATGTTCTTGAGAAATATTTAACAATATTTAAAATATTTTACAATATCTAAAATATTTAACAATATTTAACAGTTATTCTACTTATTTCTGAGAGGTAATGTGGAGAAGTTGGTTCTGCTTTTGATCAACTTCTAAAATATCAATCTCTTTCTCACTGAAATGTAAGCTCTGTCAAGACAGATGTTATTGCAGTAGGTAAGATTTTTTTCAATTGTTTTTAAACTCATTGTACGTATTGTTATATATACTTGTAGAATTAATGTTGAATAAACCTGTAGTACAATAATTCTTCAAAATATCGTTGCATATTTTATCTGTACTATTTCAAGTAATTAGAAGGAAATTGTTAAAAAAATTAGAATTGAAATATATTTTAGTTTTTCCATGTACTCCTTCCTCTACTCAAAGGAAAAGCTTGATATTTTGGGTGGCACCTGAGGAATCTCTTTCCCTCAGAGTAGAATTCAGTAGATTTTGTTGAATAAAAACTAAGAACTTGAAGGCAAAGTAATATTATTTTCATGATAAGGAAAAGGACTAGATCTTAAAGACTAAGAAAGAGTTATCAAAATCAGAGAGTTTGGAGCAGCTTCCCCCTCAAAATGGGATATCTTCTCTCTAGATGGGGAAGTTTCAGTCAAGACAAAGAAGGACATAAGATTTAGGATTTAATCAGAAGCAAGGACACTTGTCCATATCCCAGTTAATGCCACCAAGAAGTAGTAGAATCTTGGGAAATGGATCTAGAATCCCCATCAACTCAAGAGTAAATCTAAGAAGCAGCATTTCTAGCTCTAGCAATTTGAGTTTCCACACATCTGGTCATTTGATAATAGAATGAAAGAAGATCGCAACAAAATCACCAGTAACACAGAGGAGGCTATATTGACATCCTTAATTAGGTATAGTAATATAACAATTAGGATAACAATGATTAAAATTAACATTTTTCATTTATTTGTGTGATGGTTTGCCTAATATGCATCTCTACTATTACAGTGTAAGCTTCATGAAGGCAAATGCCATGCCTCATTTTTTCTCCCTACCCTATAACATAGAAGTAATTTAATAAAATTTGAATGAATGAGTAAATGAATATGCACCTTATTGCACATTCAAACTTTCTAAATGCCATATGTGAACAAATAATTGCTCTCAGAAATATTTTTTGTAAAAAGCCCATGCTTGATATTACTCAGTAACTTTCATTATTATATTTTGATATTGTCATATTACAAAGGATCTCTTCATACATTATCTTGGAATGTTGAGATGTGGTCTTCCAAATTGAGTCTTTCTTTACGTAAATTTTTATATCTAATGTTTATAAATAAATAATTTTTGTTAATAGTCAATTAAATGACTAATATTAATATATTTTGTATTTTAAATAAATTTAGATATATTATGTGAGAAATATAACTTTTAAAAGATATCTACAGTGAAAGCTTTTAAAATTTTTAAGTGGTTTCTCATTTTATTAAATAAAACATAGTTTTTTTTTGTTTTTTATTCTTTCAAGTTATCATTTTATTGTTTACTCTTGCTTGAAATTACCTCTAATTCTCCGATAACTCATTTTTATATGTGACTTTCTCACCCAAGAATTTGGCCAGAAAAAAAATGTGAGTACAAAAGAAAATTTAACAAAATGCCATTAACATTTTTTAAGAATCGAGGAGCCAAGTTGTTTGTAAAATAGGAAATGGAACCTCTTTGATTTTTAAGTAGAAAAAAGACCATGTCAAGAATAGGGATGCCAATATTTTGTTATTCTCTATTTGTTCAGTTTAGTAGTATCATAACAGAGAACTCTTTGGAAATCTTTTATATGTGTTTTTTCTTTAATTGAAGTTTCATTGTTTGGGCACTAACATGGAACAGACGATCCTTTTTGTGCCTGTACCCAGCATACAGACACATGAACTTAACTAAGAGCTCATTGCCAGCTTTTTTTATCAGTCAGCTTGCTAAGCTGCATATGTCTGAATTGTGCTGCTTGAATAGTTATGAATGTTCAAGCAGTAAACCCTTAAGGCAGGGATTATTTCTATGGGAAGCTGAATAGTACAGTAATCAATATTAGAATGTTCTAAAGTAGAAACCAATTTGCCTTGTGTGCATCACTTGCAAAAAGCAGTATACCTCAAAGTATTTTTTCTATTCATAGTTACAGATCTGTATTTTCATTCATCTTCTCTTAGAGAAAAGCTATTTAAAAGCACATTTCATGATCTGATTTGAAGTATGGTGAGACATGAGGTTTTGTTTACAAGTTCAACAAAAACCTTTATTTTTAGGTTTTCCAGAGCAGATTATTGAGCCAAATAAACCATATAGGAAAACAAAGGAGAGCTGACTAATGTTTGGCTGATTAAATACTGTCCTACTCTTATTACACTATATTTGAGTCCAGAGTTCCTGGGAAGATAACCATTTTTGAAAGATTTTCAAGTCTAGGAAACGTGATATTACAAGCAGTTCAAGGGAAAAGTTGGTTCAGACTTAATGCAATAAGTACTATGTCAATGCCATTATTTTTAGTACAGCTTTGCAATAAATTTATTGCAAAAGCAAGTGAAAGTGTGTATATATTAATCTCCTATTGGAAATAGCTTTTAGAAATACCCATATTGGGGAAACCATTATCTTTTTACAAAGAACTAAAATACCAGCCATTTAGAAAGAGGGGTAGTCTTACAAGAGGAAGAAACCTAAAAGGCTAGTCTCCATTGTGTTGGCTTTTTTAATTCACCCATATGTTTCTCAGGTCCTTTTCCTCACTGAGGCTGACACTATTGCCAATGAGGCACAATGTATAGATCACCACAGGCAGTGATTTTTGTTTTTCCATGGGCTTTTATCTTGAAGTTATATTTTTCCTATTCCTCTTTAAATAGTTCACATCCATTGATTCCTACTCTTTCACTGCCCATGCCTTAGATAGGAGATTCAAAGACTAAAAAGGTGAACGAGTATATCTCACTTCCTTTCTAAATAATTAAATTTTCCATTCTCGATATTTATTCTCAAGTATCTAGGCTTCTAAAAACTAAAAAAATTATATATATATATACACACACACACACACATTAAATCTTAGTAACTTGGAGAAGTCTATTTAATCCCTTTGCATATGATTTTTTATGAAAATACCTCTTTTGTTTATGCCAGCTATATCAGGGAATAGGATAAAAAAGGCTTAGAGGAAGTGTTTTCACAAATTGACTGTATCTATGGGTCACAATTTCTCTTCTGTAACTAGGTTAATATATCCCATATAGCACCAGTCCTTCTTGCATCAAGGAATAATTGCACCAATGTTGCTGCTTCCTAACCCAAGAGTCTAGGCTTGTATACCCTATGAAATCAGTCCCTATGCCAACATTAGCTAGACATGTTTTGCAAATTTACTTAGGGAAAAGAAAGGGTGGAATAAGTGTTTGATCCTTACTTGAGGAAAGAAACCCCAAGCTACCCATATTTCTCTTTTATATACTGGGAAGATGTATTAGCTTCCCAGTCTGCCAAAGCAGATACCATACAATTGGGTGTCTTAACAACAGGATTTATTGCCTGATGGTTTCAGGAACTAGAAGGCTTACTGGCTTGCACTGACTGGCCAGCAAACTTTAGGCTTCCTTGGCATTACTGTCACATAGAAATGCACTTGGCAGCATCTCCTTTCTCTTCTGTATTCTATTGAATTCCAGCTTCTAGCTGCTTCTGTGGTTTCTCTTCTCTGTCCTATTTCTTTTTCCTATAAGGACATCAGCCATATTGGGTTAAGGCCCACCCTCTTTGAATGTGGGCACACCTTAACTAATCACATCTTCAAAATTCCTATTTATAAATGGGTTCACACCCACAGGACCAGGAATTGGAACCTGAATATGCTCCTTGTGGGGGACTTGAGTGAATCCCCAACAGAAGATTAAAGTTGTTTTAAATTACCTTATTAAATTCCATTCAGTTTCGTTATAACACAAGAAAAGAGCTAATACATTCCACACTTGAAAGGTTTGTGGCTCCAAATAGTTTTTAATTTTAATTCTGCATCCATAAAGAAATTTTGTTCATTTTATTTGCCTCTTATACAATGGCTGCTTTGGTATTTTTTATTGTTTTCATGTTAGTCATTCTATATAGGAATTGGAATCACTTAAAGTATAATATATTTTCTAATAATCTCATATTTTCACTATGGTTCCCCAATGAAACCACTCACTTTGTGAGAGCAGGAGCCTTTTAAAATTTCAGTCCCCTGATTAAATGTCCTCTTACCATAGAGACTTTTCTTATACAAAATGTTAATTCTTCCAAGGCTCCATTTTGTCCTACCTTGGTTTTATGTTTTCCCTAATAAACATTTCCTGACATAGCATACATTAGTAGTATTTATTCATATTGCATAATGTATTTCTTTGCCCATTATCTATCTACCTCCACAGGTGTGGTCTCACAACCTAGAAAATTTACAAGCAAAACTGTTTTGAATAGATTAACATCATATTTTTATATTCTTTTAGAATTATAAACATATTGTAAATATAATAAATGTTTTATATTCCTTAAACAGTACTAGTGATACTGAAAGGATATAAAAATGTATCAAATTAAAATATCTGAAAGTGAAACTATGATTTAAAAAATTGTTTCAAAAAAGAGCAGAGAAATGATATTAACTTATACTAATCTTTTCAGAAAATCTTCAGATTTCATTTTTATTTGAGCTACAAAATACCATTGTATTTACATTAATGTAGATCTGTCTTTTATCCCATAACCAGTAAGTTACTCAGTATCACTTGGCCATGCACACACACACAAATGTTCTTCACTTCCACATCTGGTCTTTTCTTCACTCTTCCTTTCACAAGCCTCTAAGTCTACTACTCCCACTCAATATTCATCCCAGCATTGTCTGGTATTTCAGAGCCAGAGACTCAAACAGTGCCAGCTAAGTTTTAGCCACTCAATCTAGCCAGATGATAGGATAAAATTGAGGAAGATAAATGAAAAAAAAAAAAAAAGTGAGGCTAGGTCTAAACTTGCATAACAGATGCCATTTTAACTTTTCAATTCAGTAAACTATTTTGTTTTCTGTCTTAGTTTGCCAGGCTGCTTTGACAAATACCACACAGTGAGCTGACGAAACAGGAAATTATTACTTTACTGCTTGGAAGACTAGAAGTCTAAAATCAAGGCATCAGCACAAGGCTTTCTCTTCAAAGTCTGTAGCACTGTGGTGCCCACTTGCATAATCTTTGGGTTTCCTTGTCCTGCATCTCTGTCTTTTGTCACACGGCTCTCTCTCTCTCTCTTTCTCTGCTCTTCCATTTTCTGCTGAGTTCTGGCTGCTCCAAATGGTTTTCTCTGACTTTTTTTCCATCAGTATGCAACTTAATTTTGAGACAAGTTTTTACATAAGAGCAACAAACTGACTAAGGATGGACAAACTGTTCATTCACAGCTGTGATAATACATGGTTTCTCTTTAGGTTCTGAAAAAGTAATTTTTTGTCATGACATAGACTTCAACCTGCAACCACTGGAAGGTGTTTTTAAGTGTATCCTAAGAATGTTGACAGAGGAAAAATACAGTGTCATGGTGTGATGGTTAGGCTAATGTGTCAACTCAGCCAGGTAATTGTGTCCAGGTGTTTGTTCCAGCAAGCACTGGGCTAATTGTAATACAAGAGCATTTATGGACTTGGATCACCAGTGAGTTTACTGCATGGATGGCTGATTACATCTGCATCAATCAGGGAGATTTCATCATCAATGGGTGATGTTTCATCCAATCAGTTGAATGCTTTAAAGGGGAAGTGATTTCAACATTCAGAGAGAATTTCCCAACTTGTCTTTAGACAGCCAACTTCTCCCAGAAACACATCAAAGATCTTTCATCAGAATGTCATCGGAGTCCCTGGCTTGCAGCCTGCCTGCGGAACCTGAACTTTTGCATCCCCACGGTCAAGTGAGAGACTCTTTTAAAATCTCATATTATTGACAGATATCTCCTGTTGATTCTGTTTGCCGAGAGAACCCTGACTAATACACATGGTAATACACAAATCATGACCACATGGTAAACTTATTGAGGATGAGTAGGTTAATGTTCATTTGTTCTCCAAAGGTAGTGAAAAATATTAAAAAGTCATCAAATAAATGTTCATAATTATCAAGAAACAGTTAAAAATGACAGGATCCAACAGGTTGTTTATATCTTATCTAAAAGAAGCAACAACACTAAAACAACCAGTGTTTTAAACTTTGGATGTGTGATTTAAAACTATAACTCATTAAATTGAGATTGGAATAATTTTTTAACCTAATGGAATTTGCTGGCATTTCTGAAATAATTTACAGCTGTAATATTCCTAAAAGAATTATTTACATCCTATGGACTACCAAATATAATCTGCATTTTGCAAATCAATAAAAAAAAAACAGCCATCATTTATTCATTTTAAATGTATATACTCTTTTTAAAATTAGATTTTATTGCTTTGAGAATTTAGAGATGAAATTAAATTTGGAAAGTTAATGTAGTGCTATTTCAGAAACTCTCTCCATTCATTTTCTTAAAACACTGGAAGCAAATGATTATCAAAATGAGACTGCAACTTAAGCCATTTTAAAAGAAAAAATAATCAGGTGCCATCTGGCATTTTATTTTGAAAGCACATTTTGTCCCACTTTTTCATTAGCAAGAGAATAAAATGCAAACTATTTTTTTTTTCATAACTACAGTAATCAGAGCACAAAGGGTTGGAGGTGGACATTGCATAGATATTTAAAACAAGGGTGACAGTTTCCAATTACCTAAAAGAAAAATACTTCGATTGCCAATTTATAAATATCAGATTCACTGGCCATATTAATTATTAGGTCCAGTAGTAGAATTTTATTCAGTAACTCTTGAGAATGAATATATATAGATATATATACACATACATGCATACATTTGTATATACATATATATTCAATATATATAGATCATAAATACATTTAGTAGGCATTACCCCACAAAACTGATATTTAATTGCTAAATTTAATAAACACTTGTTAACAGAAAAACCATTTATTTCAAATGAAGTTAGGCAATATCAAATATTTTGTTAAAGTCTACGTCTTCTTCAGAATCATCTTCTGAAGTTTCAAGCTCTTCCTTCCATATGTGCCTCAAGAGTTCTTGCGGGGTTAATAAATCTAACATGTGTGCTTAGTTCATATTTATTTCCCATCATATCAGAAAAGCTTTTTTTCACACAAATACAGTAACACAACTAGGTAAAAGACCAGAGCTGATAAACTTACACTTACCTTGCTCATTTACATGAGCCCTAAGTAGTTCATGAAAATCAAAATCTTCCAGGTTAAGCTAAAACTTTTCTTTACAGAATTTACAAGTGGTTACAGCTCTAATGAAGAACCAGGATTAATTTTGGCTTAAATATAACATCTTCAAAAGGTCCTATTAGCAAGGAGTTCACACCAGAATGCCAATTAAGATTAAGAACATGTTCTTCCTGGGGTACATAAATCTATCTACTACAAATTCTCTATTTTCTTTCTAGATATCTTCTTATTTTACCTCCTTGCAAGAAACACCAGCTACCTTTCATTATATGGACACTTCAAATTAGCTATAGCCTTTATTTATTTTTATAAAATGACGTTGTTCTTTCCCTGAGAAATATGTTAACTTATATAATGATAGTCATCTCCAAACTAGTCATTTGATTAAAGAAACTAGAATTCATAAAAATGAACTAAGAATTAACTTAAAAAACAAATTAACTTTGTGATTAAAGTAATGAAGAAAAAGTTTTAAAAAATATTGATTAAAATTTTGGTTACATTTATGTAGAGTCAAGAGACAAATTTCTTAAAAACTCTATAAAATTTATGGATGGAAGATATTAGAATCACCTTATCACTGTCAAGTTGCAAAACTGCCTTAATGATCGGTATTCACAATCAGGAATAAGAGATGTGGGATTTCGCAGGTTTCAGATTTAAATACAAAGACCATGCCAAGTATTTTAGAAATAAGAGAAAATGGAGCAGTGAAGCTTTTGGTTGAGTCAACTTCAAGTGAAATTTACTTCTTGCTTTTGATCAGTTCCAGCTACTGTGTCTGCTGGAAAATTTGGAGATTTTTATACAACAGCCATATCTGTCTTCCTCCTTGTGTTAGTCAGCCAAAAGGCTGCTGATGCAAAATACCAGATATCGGTTGGTTTTTATAAAGGGTATTTATTTGAGGTAGAAGCTTACATTCACAAGGCCATAAAGAGTAAATTACTTCCCTCACCAAAGTATGCTGCCATGTGTTAGAGTATGATGGCTGCTGGTGTCCGAGAGGGTTTAGACTTCCTCTTCAGGCTCTGCAGTCCCAGCTTCTTCTGGTCTCAGCTGTAGGCTTGTATAAGGCTGGTCTCTCTCCCTGAGGCTCATTTCTTCCTGGGTTCAGCCGCTCTGTTTTCTCCACAAGGTCAGCTATAGACACTCAGGTTTTCTCTCTTCCCTGGGGCCTCTATCATGTCTATGGAGTCATCTCATTCCTCTGTGTTCTTCTCCTGTGTGTTTATTTCCCAGGGCTCCATCATCAAAACTCCAACTCTCCCCTCTGCTATGTAGTTCAGGGACTCAATGTCCTACTGACTTGACCCAATCAAAGCCCTAATCATAATTTAATCTAGTAAAAGTAAAACTTCTGAAGTTAATACAATCTAATATGTTCAGAAGAATAGACCAGTTTATAAACACAGATCCAATATCTGGTTTTGGAATTCATAAACCATATCAAACTGTTATGTTCCTTCATTTAAGGAATCACAATTATGTTTGGTACAATATTTTCAAGAAAGATAGGCTTCTCACTTAGACTCATAATAAGCCATTTCTAAACTAAATTCAGATAGCTCACTACATTTTCCTTTGGTAACAAATGCTTTAAGATTGACATATAACTCACCTATAATCATTGAATAGTAAGAGGACTATTTTTTGAAGAATATTTTAACCAAAAAAAGACTTATGTAGGAAATCCTACTCTTTCTTCCTGCTTTGAATTCAGCAGAACTTTGATTCTTCATCCTGAGGTCTCTTTAATCATGATGCAACAGGACTAATGGCAAAAAGATAACAGGCAAGACTACCATCCCAAGACAAACTATTGTGTGAGAGGATCACATAACTTTATTGCTTAAATCACTGTAAGTCAGGTTGCTTTCTTACTTTGAAGCATCCTAAACATTACAAACATATTTAAGCCTGCCTTGGGAAAAGAAAAAAAAATAATAAGCAAAGACTAGTTATTAGGGTTGCAATAAATTGACAGACATAATTGTAACATGGTGATTACATGCACAGCAGGGGGACACTTTATTTCAAATTGTTATTTAGTGAAAAAATTATATTTATAGCATATTTTAAATTATATTTAATTATGATTACATTTTGGAAAATAATTTATGCATATGTTTTTATAATTCTCTCTATTTTTAAAAGGAAATTTTATCCATATATCTAGAAAGAATAACCTGTGAATATTCTGTTGATGCTCCCTGATGAGAAATCATACTTCTTGGATTGGCCAAAAATTTCTGTACTTTGACAAGATACTAACTTAGATGAAACAAATAATTAGTGAGGTGATGGTTTTCTCTGACCCTCTGTATGAGACTCTTTTGCTAACTTTTGTGACAGAGTTATCTCGACAGGGGGATGCATTTTTTTTTTTTTTTTGCATTTTTTAAACTATATATTTTTTAAAGTTTTAGATTACGGAATGTTACATTGAAAATATGGGGGATAACCATATATTCCACACTCCACCCCTCTCACATTTTCCTCTATTATTAAAATCTTACATGAGCATGGCACTTTTTAAACAATTGATGAAAAAATATTGGAACATAGCTACTAACCATGATCCATAGTTTACATTATGGTTTACACTTTGTACTGTACAATTTTATAGGTTTTGACAAAATGTGAAAAGACCTGTATCCATCACTGCAAAATCATGCAGAACAATTCTAATGCCCCCAAATTGCCCAATATTCCATCTATTCTTTCCTACCCCTCCCCTCAGGACTTATGGTAACCACTATCTTTATATCAATGTTACAAGTTCTTCCATTACTATGATAAAAAATGTCTACTTTGGTCCATGGTTAAATTTCACCTTATGTTTGTTCACTCCTCAGTCTTGAGGAGTTTGTGATGGTGATGCCTGAACTGCTTGAATTGAGAGTGGACTTAGACCTTATGGGGCAGATGAAAGAATTGTTTTGCTTGCAGGTTTAGATAATCTGCTTTTTGTGATGGGTATTGTCAATCATCATTTTGTTGTTGTCCTAGGTGAGTCCGATGAACTGGAGAAAAGGTGTTGACTACAACTCTGCTGAGATTCAGGCTCAAACAGCATATTAACAGACCAAAGATTTAAGTCTCTGAGACATATACTTAATGAGTATAGCACTAATTATAGGTCCAAATACAAGGGGTAGAAGAATCTTGTGTAGGGAATTTATAAATTAGTCTAGCTCTGCTAACACTGAGGAAGTAGGTTATCATATATTACAAGGTAAGGCCCACTGAAGGGGTGTTGATTTCATGGGGTTTTCTGCCTTTCCTATAGTGTCCAGATGTCTCTAGAGTGGTCAGGAGCACCCCTGTTTGAGGCTTTGTTTACATGGTAGTTAGTGAGATCCACCTGCGATGTGCATAAGTGTAACCTCTGGAATAAACTTCCAAATCACTTTGAATCTCTTAGCTGTAAGAATTCTTTTTATTTGATGTTCCTTCTTTTGTTCAAGGTCTTTTCTGAAATGCATTACTCATTGGCACTTTGTGGTAATCCCTTGGTGCCAGGGAGGCTCATCCCCAGGAGTCATGTCCCAGATCAGGGGGAAGGTAGTGAACTTATTTGCTGAGTTTGGCTTAGAGAGAGGCCACATTTGAGTAACAAGGAGGTTTTCAGGAGGTAACTCTTAGGCAATAGATATTATTAGGCTAAGTTACAGTTTTACAAAATTAAGATTTATAAGTACAAGCATTAATATTGAGGGATTGGTATATTGGTCTATTTTCTTTTATAAGATTCTGCCTTTATACTATAGAGATTCTTGCCACTGTATTAGAGAACTTAGCAGGACTCCCCAGAATGGAGATTTAATATTTTGATGGTTATTGTGCACAAGGTGATGAATTAATATCCTGAAATTACATATGATGAAATGTAAAGGAATTTACTTTAGAGATAAAGAGGAGAATGAAAGCCAAGTCCTACTATGTCATTATTTAATGAAAGTAAACATGATCAGGTATTGATTAGCAAAAGCAAATTGTTATATATATATATATATATATATATATATATATAGAGAGAGAGAGAGAGAGAGAAGGAGGGAGAGACTTGGACTCTATTATTGGTTTGTTGTTTGTTTTCTTGCATTGGAAAATTAAAAAGAAAACAGGCAATAAATTTCCACTTCATATCTGATTGCCAGTCTTTTGGGGAACAAGTCATGGAGGAGCAACGCTCTACTTTCATTTTCAGAGTCAGGAAAACCTATAAAATTATTTTTTTCATATTACTTTATTTAGTAATAGCAATTTTAAATACTGCAAAATGTTACTATCAGACAAAAGAAAACATGTTATGCTAAGTGAAGGAGACCAGACACAGAGTATTACAAATTGTATGATTCCATTTATATAAAATGTAAATATAAATAAATTTATAAAGACAAAATGAGTTTAGTGGTTATGTAGGTCTGAGAAAGGAATGCTAAGGGGTGTGGAGTCTTTCTGTTTGGAGTAATGAAATTTTTCTAAAATTTTTAAGATAATGAATGTACAACATTGTGATTATACTAAAAGCCATTGATTATACACTTTGAATAGAATAGCCAGAAACAGCAGCTATGTACAGTGGGGGAAGCATAGAGATATTGAGAGGTGAGAAATTTTCTTGTTTGTCTGTTTTTTATTATAATTATTATTATTGAAATGATGAAAATGCTCTAATAATGGTTGAAGTGATGAATGCACTTTTGTGATTACACCGAATAACATTGATTGTATATATTGGATAAATTGTAGGTTTTGTTAATATGCATCAATAAAATTGATCTGTTAAAAAAATTAGCATTAAAACAGACTGGAGAATTTCCTTGAAAAATGATTGTGCTTTCTTACACTATTTTATTGAGTAATATGCTATTTTTGCTATACAATTTTAGATGAATAGTAAATAGTTTGCTTGACAGTGTGTCATACAGTTTTTCTGAAAACTTCAAAAATGTATGATTTCAAGTTAACAAAATAACTTCAAAAGTGACTTTAAGGTGTGTATATTATTTTTCTTTCACAAAGAAGTTAAGACAAAATGTAATCATAAATGATTTTCTAATCATTATTTTCCAAAGAATTATATGACAAATACCTTGAAATTTCCTTCCTTAAATTTAGATTGGTAATAAGGGAAAGAGGAATAGTAGTGTTTATATTCCTCAACAATAAATGGGTACAAGTAATTTTTGATTGAAAACATCAAACAGTAGGTCAAATGCCTAAAGTATAAAGATTAATGAATTTCCCAAAATCACCAAATGCTTTAGAGTTTTATAGAGGATTTGCATTTTTATTAGTATCAAGTGTGTCAAGTTTGGCAACTATACTGAGTATGGATAGACAGTCAGTGATTCCGGGGACATGATGCATCTGCTCTTACAGCAAGATTTAAAGCCTTAAAAAACTCATTTAAATTTCTGATGTAACTTTGAACTATGCAATAGTTTACAAGTTATAGGATGCATATTACGATGGTGAGAATAACCTGTCCATTGGAAAATGCTTTTTGTATAGCAGCTACCTCTGTGAAACAGATGCTAATACTCAGCTAAATGTGAGCAAAAATATAAAATAAGCTTTCAGTTCCACCCATTCCTCCACCAAAACTAATCTTATAAAAATAGCTTTTATCTGAGATTATTTAAGAGTGTTAGATTTATAATTAAGCTCACATGTATTGAATGTTCAAAGTAATATAAAAGGAGTGAAATAGACAACTAATTACTGTGTTGCCAATATGCAACAAAATATTGTTATAATAGGTTGGTTATTAAAATATTTATAAGTACCATCCAAATAGGAACTATACTGGGTTTGCAAGTGAGAAAACTAATTTATTTCTTTAGGCTTCTGAGATATTTTCCTGAAGCATCTTGGATGTTAATAGCACTATAAAGGACAGATAAGGTAATTTTGAGGGGGATAGTACAAGAAATATTATGTTAATAAAAGTCCTGAACCAAGCATATTTATTAGATTGGCTTAATTGAGGACTTGACAGAGAATTTTTCTCTTTCTTACCCATGTTATTTAGAGATCATAATCACAGGAATGTAATACCCAGTTTTCTTGTCACAATCTGGCTTCAGTATTTACTAGCTGTATATCTTGGACAAATAAAGAAACTTTCAGTAAATTTACTTGGAAAATTAGGAAAACTATACAAGAATATATTCATAGGATGAAATAAATTAAAAATCTGATTTAGAAGAGTGTTTACATTTAAATTTTCTTTTCCTTAATTTTTCGGACATAATTTTAAAATTGATATATAATTCATGAGCCATAAAATTTACTCTTTTAAATGATACAATTCAGTGTTTTTTACTATATTTAACAATTGTGCAACCATCACCCTTATGTATTTCCTGAACATTTCTTCATCCTAAAAAGAAATTCCCTACCCATTAACAGTTGTTTCCCATTCTGCCCTGCTTCAGCCACTGACAACTGCTAATCTACTTTCTATCTCTCTGGACATGTCATATAAATAGAATCATGTCATATGTGACCTTTGTATCTTACTTTTTTCAATCAGGATAATGTTTACAAGGTTTGGCCACATTGTAGAATGTACCTATATTCTTCTGTTTTATGGCTGAATAATATTGTACTGTTTAAAAAATATATATCACATTTTATTGATCCATTCAACAATGTATGGACATTGGTTTGTTTCCAGTGTTTGGTTGTTAAGAATAATGCTGCTATAAACATTCGTGTACATTTTTTTTCATGCACATTTTTCAATTTTCCTGGACTTAAGAGCAGAATTGAATGTTCTATGGTAGCTCTATATTTAACTTTTTGACGAACTACCAAACAACTTTCAGCACCATTTTACAATACTATTCACAATGTGTAAGGTTCCAATTTCTCCACAACCTTGCCAATACTTTTATCACCCTACTTTTTGATTATTGTCATTCTAGTGAGTATGAAGTGATATCTCATTGTGATTTGCAATCTCCTAATGACTAATGATGGTGAATATCTTTTCTGTGCTTATCGGCCATTTCTTCTTGGGAATTATGTTAATTCATAATGCTGCCCATACTTCAAGTGGTTTATTTTATATTTTACTGTTTGGTGTAAGTGTTCTTCAGTGTTTCTATATACAATTCCCTTATCATATTTATGATTTGCTATTATTTTCTCCCATTCTGTGGGTTGTCTTTTCACATTCTTGATAATGACTTTTGAAGGGCAGTTTTAAAAAAATTGATAAAGTCCAATTTATCTATTTTTAATTGTGTTGTTTATGCTTTGGAAAGCATTTCCTAATCCAAAGCAAAAAGATTTATGCCCAGGTTTTCTTCTAAGGTTTTATAGTCTTAGGTCTTATATTTAGGCCATTCACCATTTTGAATTAATTTTTGTACATGGTTTGAAGTATAGGTCTATCTACATTCTTTCATATGTGTATAACTAGCTGTCATAGCCCGATTTGTTGAAAAGCCTAATTCCCTCACAAATTCTTTTGGCACACTTGTCAAAAATCAAGTGATCATAGATGTAAGAGTTTATTTTTTAACTGCTAATTCTGTTCCATTTATCTATATGTCTGTCTTTAAGTCAGTACCACATTATCTTCCTTATGTTATTTTGGAGTAAGTTTTGAAAGTGAGAGGTGTGAGTCCTCCAACTCTGTTGTTTTTCAAGATTTTTGAAATAATTTGCTTTTCTGGGTCCCTGTATTTCTAGATGAATTTTAAGAGCTGCTTGTCTTTTTCTGCAAAAAAGGCAGTTAGGATTTTTTTTTTTTTTTTTTTTTAAGGAGGTACTGGGGAATGGACCTGGGACATTGTACATGGGAAGCAGGCGCTCGACCTCTGAGCTGCACCTGCACCAATGAGAGTTGTTTTTTCAGTTTCTTTGTTTTATCTTTAGGAAGTACTGACTGGGGATTGAACCCGGGACCTTGTACATGGGAAGCAAGTACTCAACCACGTGAACTACGTCTGCTCCCAGAAGCTGGAATTTTGATAGGGATTGTGGAGAATCTTTAGTTTGATTTGTGAAATATGCCATCTTAGCAATATTAAGTCTCCTATCCAATGAACACAGGATGGCTAACCAATAATTTTGGTCTGCTTTGAAGTTTTATTTAAGTTCGATTTGTAGTTTTTAAGTGTATAATCTTGCACACTTTTACTAAAGTTTTAAAAGTAAATTCTATCTTACTAAATTAATTTTTTCTTATTCTCTTGGATACTATTTATTCTTTTGGGTGCTATTACAAATGAAATTGTTTTATTAATTTCATTTTTGGATTTTCATTGTTCATAAGATGTACAATTGATTTGGGTGTGTTGATCGTGTACACTGCAACCTTGTATTCATTTATTAGCTAGGACAGTTTGTGCATGTGTATTTTCCTTAGGATTTTCTATATAAAAGATCATGTCATCTTCAAATAAAGAAAACTTCACTTTTTCTTTTCCAGTCTGAATAATTTATTTATTTTTCATGCCTAATTTCCCCAGTTAAAACCTCTAGTACAATGTTGAATAGAAATAGTGAAAGTGGATGTGAGATGGTTAGATTTTTTACAAATACTTTTTCTACATCAATTGAGATGACTGTGCACTTTTTGACCATTATTGTATTAATCTAGTATGCTCCATTGATTAGTTTTCATATGGTGAACCAACTTTCCATTCCTGGGATAAATCCCATTTGGCATGGTGTATAAACTTTTTTATATGTTGCTGGATTTGTTTTGCTAGTATTTGGTTGAAAATTTTTTACGTCTATATGTATTGGGGTTACTGGTCTATAGTCTTATTTTCTTGTAATGTTCATGTCTAGTTTTGTATGACTGTAATACTGGCCTTGTGTAGTGAATTGGGAAGATTTCCCTCTTCTGCAATTTTCTGGACATATCTGCAAAGTATTATTAATTATTCTTTAAACGATTGGTATAATTCAGTAAAGGCATCTGGTCCTGGCTTTTTCTTTGTGATAATTTTTTGATTACTAATTCATTCTCCTGTGATAATTTATCCAGGTATTCTATTTCCTTTTCATTATGTTTCAGTAGTTTGCAGCTTTTTCTTAATTTTTAAAAACTATTTTTATCTCCGTGTCCATTTATATGAAATCTCTTTAATTTATACATATTCTGGAGAATTTAAGTTTGCTCATTTTAAGGTTCCTGCTTTGAAGGAGCAGAAAGAAGACAAGACTGGCCAGTAAAAGGGACTGCATTGGCAGGATGACCAGGAATATGGTGTGCCACACTCCCCCCCTGCGAGCCCTTTTGGAATCCATTGCTGAACAGTGCCATCTCTCCTGCTGCTGTCTTCTCCGAACATCCCTTTCTCCCTGCCCTCAAGGTCCAAATAATTAGACTGAAAAAGTGTTGGTGACACACAACGCTATGATCCCTGCTTTGGAAGAGCAGAAAGTAGACAAGACTGGCCAGTAACCGGGAAATGAATCCTGTCAGTTTTTCCAGGGACTGCATTGGCAGGATGACCAGGAATATGGTGTGCCACACTCCCCCCCCCGTGAGCCCTTTTGGAATCCATTGCTGAAGTACGATTTTATTTTACATGCAAATGTTTCCCATTGCCCTGATGTAGTGTATATGTGGTGTTTGGTGGCCTTTGATAATGAAGGCTCTTCATTGAGATGGCAATACTTTCTCATTCTATTCTAATTTCTTCCTCTGCCTTTAATTCCATTGCTCTGAGTATCTCTAGTTGGAAATAATATGGTTTTCCAAGGGATCTTGTTATGTTTGGTGATTTGGGCAAGGGACGTGTGGGTGCTTTGCAGGGGGGACGTTTTTTGCTCAGAAAGAATGAATGCATCAATGCAGACTGCACGATGAAACAAAAATTTATTTCACCCCTTGAGATTATAAGTTCCACAATTTCATGGGGAATAAAATAATTAAAAATTTTTAATGATTTATTTCCCTAAATTCAGACTGATTATTTTCCTTTACATGTGCCTGTGCCTCCTTAAATCTTTATTAAGATTGATTATATTAAATCTAATTTTACCTAAAATCCCTTTTCAAATCAACATACTCTTTCAATCTAATATACATTCCCGTTCATAATTTTAAAATAAAGTCTTTTCAATAGCTTTAAAAAAAAAAAAAAAGTCTGCTCATTTTGCCATCACTCTACTCAGTGGTGTAACTAACTAGATAATTTAACTCTTTCCTTTTTAAGTGTAGAAAATACAATGCATATCAGAAAATATAAGAGGGTTTTAGGGTAATATGGGGAAAGATTTTTGTCAATATTTCCTGGAAACAAAGACTTACATTACATACAAATGCAGGGACTTACTGCATATGGATAAATAAGTCTATTTAATTAATTTATTGATTTCTATAAATCACTGATAATTTTAATACCTGTCTCTATTCTCTTCATATTGCCATGTCAAAGGATCTCACACAATCACATTGAGAAAGCTTTTTTTTTTTTTTTTTAAATCATGTTTATTTACATTGTGTCTCCAAAACTCTTCATCAACCAGTATGTTTTTATAGAGGCTCATCGCTACGTGAAATTAATTCAACCTGAGGTATTCTGACTCCAATGGATACCGCATACTCACGTAACCTATACTTTTTTATTCATCACTGTTCTCATTATTTCAGGAATGTTTACTACATGGAAAATAAAATTAGCCTGTGGAAGTCCAATTTCTAGAAAGGATTCACACATAATCTTAAAAGGAAAATACATATGTAGGGAGTGTCCGAGCCTTGGAATTTGCTATTGAGAAGTGGAAGGGGTTGCTGGAGAAAGCCTGGCACAAGAAGAGAGCATGCTGGCCTAATTGCTAGGAAACAACTGTGAGGTACCTGGAGCAGGAGTCCTTAAAGAATTGCTGTGCAACCCTACTAAATGGCTGCAGGAACATTTGGAGAAAGCTTGAAGAGAATTAACCATTTGGCATTGTCCTTTCTCACAGGTACCTGGTCTCCCCATCAAGGAGCTCTGCATTTTTTTTTTTTTTTTTTTTAATTCTTTGGTCTGAAAAGTGGGTGAGAAATCATGACCATCCCCTGTGGCAATACATGTCAAGTTTTTGGTTACCAGAACTAGGATTTTCTCATTACCTAGATTAAGAAATACTGAAATAAGATACCCATCTGTTTTGTTCCTGGAGACACTGTGATCAATTCACATTGCAAAAGGCATTCTGATACGGCTATGTTCCTGGTGATGGCTATGTTATTGCTGATGTACCTTCTTTGTCCTTGCAGTTAAATGTTGCCATTTGATCTCTGCTAATCTAGGATCTCATCATCCTCATTTAAATCATGGACTGCATCTCAAAGGCAGTATCCCTCACAGTTGGACATTGCCTACAGAGGAGAGCAGTCACAGAACTTTTCCAGATGGAGGTACTCCCCCATTTATGTTTTCTCAGCACCTAAGTGAAGAGTGAGTTTTCTGAGATTTCCTCTGAAGTCTTTAATAATTCCATTCAGAACATGAATCCATTCATCTTGTAGAAGTAAAAACCCAGTAAAGTTTTTTATGTTAGATAAAAGGGTGTTTTTTAAAAAAGAAATTAAAGCACTTTTATTGAGATATATTCACATACCATACAATCCATCTAAAGTGTATATTCAATGGCTTTTGGTATCATCATAGAGGTGTGCATTCATCACCACAATTTTAGATAATTTTCATTACTCCAAAAATAAAAAACCCTACTCCTTCACAGTCACCTCTCAATCCCTCTATCCATCCCCAGCCATACATAGCTGTTAATCTATTTCCGTTTCTGTAAATTTATTCATATTTACATTTTACCTAGTATTTTGTGTCAGGTTTCTTTCACCTAGCATAATTCCCAGTAAGTTTTTGTGAAAGTTCTTCAGATTTTTTTTCTGTCTACTACATGACTGTAATTTCTTTTCACTAGGCTGTACAGTTAGTTCATTGTCTTGGAATATCTTTTTATGAGCTTTCAACACCCCTTTTTGAATGATTTTAATTTTAATTTTGTATCCTAAAGAAAATTCAAAGAAGATGTGAATGGAGAAAAATGTCTGACTCCTTGTCCATCTGAAAATGTTTTGATATTGCTCTCAATTTTAATTGATAATATGTATTGTTAAATTCTTGGTTAAAATTTTTATTTTTTCAGAAATTTAGTTCTCAAAAAATATATACACACACACACATACAGAAAGAGAGAGAAAGAAGAGAAACTAGATTGTTAATCTGAATTACCTACAGAGCCCAGTGTCATGTGAAGATGGAGGATGTTTAAAAAAAATGAAAATAAATATCTTAAAAAATAAAGAAAGTTGAAACATATGCAGGAACCTAAACATACACAATTTGTAGGCCATGATAAGAATTTTAAGTGCTATGAAAATTCACTAAAGGACATCAATATAGAAATAACATTTGGAAATCAATCATAGTGGGTATAAGAGGAATTCATTAGGGAGAACAGAAAGGAGTGTATTATAATATTCCTTATGGTTGTTTTGGAGATGTGGTAAGCAAAAGAAATAGAAGGTAATCGATATCATTCAAAGAGATTTCAAAGCAAGTTCACTGTCCCCAGGATGTTTTGATTATGGGGATAAATGAAAAGGAAATGATAATAGCAATTACTTCAAACTGGGAATGTACAGGATGGATTCAAAATAATGACTTAGAGTGTTGAATCTTGAGAAAAATGTAGATAATATGGAAAAATTGTTGATAAAAGGATATTGATACCTTAATTTTGAGTTACTTGTTAGAAAGCCAAATTTTAGAAGTATTATTTTTGGGAAGGAAATAATCTGTTCATTATTACCTGAAAGTAGTGAAATCTATATTTGGCTATAAAGGATAAATAGGAGTTATTCAAACAAAATTACTGTTGAGCCTAGCATTCAAGGCTCTATACAAACTTGTTCTTCTAAACTTTTTAGGCATATTTCTAAATGTCACCTTTCTCAGCCCTTTTTTTATCAGTATTGATTTAATCATTCTTCTTTCAGAATTAATTGCTATGTACTAATCCACTCATGTCTAATATGCCATTATAATGACAATATTAATAAATCATTTTCTGAGATGAGATGGCATGTCATTTAAGTATATATGTATTATGAATCTCTACTTATAAAACAGAGTGAATGGCTGTATAATCTCTCTGTAAGTCAACAATTTCTAATATCTGATATGAAGTATGTAAATATGTGGTTTATCCATGATTTAGTTGTTACACAAGATAAAAAAATGTGAACTTGTGATATCATTTCTGAAGTAAATTTTCAAATCATTTTAATGGTCTCACTGCAGAATTCAAAATGAAACATATCTAAGTCTCCAAAGGGTATATCTTGCAGTCCAGTGAACCTCACTATTATTTTGTTAATGTTAATCTTACAGAAATATCATGAGTTTAGAAAAAAAAATACTTTGTTTAATTAAGGAGGAAATAAATGCAGAAGTTATGAAAGATATATACAAATTACATAACACTGGAATTTAATAATGTAGTTAAGGCAGTATCAAGAAACCTCTCTATCTTGTTGACAAATTTCTAGCATTACTTTAACAAAAGGATGATGCAATAAATTTCATTACGCTAAGGGCTAGTCTACTTTTAGCGGAGTGTAAGAGTTGTGAAGAATAATATCCTTTACTCCTTTATCACCAGTCATATCTTGTTTTCTCATCATCCTTTATTCAATGGTGAAAGTCTAATTTATTGATAGGTCATCATTTTTATCTTTAATTTTTTTATTTCTATAAATTATATTCAATGATATCATTACTTTCTGTTTTTTTGTTTTTTGTTTTTTGTTTTTACGAAAACCTGGCACCATTCTTATTTAGTTTGCTGAAAATATAAAATATTTTTAAAGTACTTTGATAACTCTAATATCTGGATCATCTTTGAATCTGTTTCTATTATTTATTTTTCTCTTCATTATTAGTCATTATGTATTTGCATGGTTTTTTATTGAAGTATATCATTCATACCTGAGCATACATAGTAAGCATATAGAAAAGTTGTGAACTTACAAAATAAACATGCATAATATCATACAGGAGTCCCGTACATCACCCTCCACCAACACTTTGCACTGTTGTGATATATTTGTTACAAATTATGCAAGAGCATCATCAAAATATTACTAAATATAGTCCATATCAATTTTATTGATACATATTAATAAGCATACAATTTAGCCAAAGTGTACAATCAGTGGTATTTGGTATAATCACATAGTTTTGTGTTCATCACTTCAATCATTAGTAAAGCATTTTCATTATTTCAATAATAATACTAAACAAAAAAACCGACAAATAAACAAACAAGGAAAATCCTCCCCTCTCAACCTCTCTGTTTCCCCTGCTGTACATAGCTGCTATTTCTGGCTATTCTTGCAAAATTATTTATTTGTGTATCAAGCAGTTTTATTGAGATATATTCACATACCAAATGATCTATCCAAAGTGTATAATCAATGGCTGTTTTTAGCTATTAAAAAGACCTTTACTGTAAAATTGTAAAATAAATAGAAAAATTGGTTGAAAGAAATTACAAATTTTAAGATAGTGCAAGACCAGGTTAGATTTAATATAGTCAATTATAAGACATAGATAGTATAGCAACACTTATTTATAAATGTAAATAATAATTCCACTATAATAGAAATTAATTATAAAATAATTATAATTTTTATACTACAGGTCTATTTGACATTATCTCTAAGAATGAAATAAATTATTGGTTTAGTTATTTAATTTCCATTTAGGCCATAATTCTTTCTGGATAATCAAATTCCTATTTGGGAATTCTTCACATCTTATTGGAATGAATTGCAACAGATAACAATATGCCAACTCATAATTTTATGAGGCAGAAAAACTCAAAATCTTTTTCAACAGTAGTCATGCTAAATCATTATTGATCCAGATGGATTATTTTAATTAATGAGTATGCATAAGAAAGGGGTAAAGAAAAATGAAGTATCCAAAAAAAATCTTTTCTCCAGTCCTCAATTAAAAGCAAGTGTTTATTTTGTATGAAGAAACTTACAGAATACTGATTCCAGGAACAATTTGCGAGTTGCACTGAGTAATTATTGTTCATATACTATATTATTGTTATTTTACTATTATCTGGACTACTCCAGCTCTATTTTGGTTACTATTTACATGGAATACTTTTTTCTAACCTTTCACTTTTAACCGATTGTGTCCTTATGTCTGAGCTGGGTAGAGACAAGAGTGTAGACAACATATAGATGGTTCATATATATATATTTTTAATCCATTCTATCAGTCTACGTCTTTTTTTTTTTTTTTAATAATTAATTACTAAACTTTATTTTTTATAGTAGTTTTAAGTTTATAGAAAAATTTAGCAGGAAGTACAGAGTTCTCATGTCCATCTTCCCATCCACCCCTCCACCATTTCTCCTGTTATTAACATCTTGCATTAGTGTGGTACATATGTTACAACTGATATGTTATTATTAACTAAAGTTCGTAATTTACGTTTGGGTTCACTTTTTTTTTTTTTTTTTTTATTATGGGTAAAAATCAAAATTCTCACAATACATACAAACATTTGGGGATTTCAATCCATTAACATTTAGTGTTATTACTGTAAAGGCGTTACTTCATTCATTTTTGTCCTTCATTTCTCTGTTGTCATACCATTCTATTGTCTGTTTTCTTATCCTTCAGTTTACTCTTTTAGTAATCATCATTTCTAAATTCTTCTCCAAATCTCTCACCCTTGTTTTACAGGAGATACTAAAGGGGGTGTTGCAGCCTGAAAGGAAAAGATGCATGATTTTATTTTTGTGATTGAGATGCCAGACATATATGAAAAATGATGCAGAAATATTTGGAGCACTGGATAATGTTTTCCGCCTCCAGAAAGAAGATATTTTGCCTCTGCTATGCAGCTAAGGAAGCGATAAAACAACTCCATGCCATCAAAATAGAAATGATTTTATCTAGGTTTTTCAATTCATCCTTATTCTAATTTGTCCCAACTGAGAAAAAGCAGTATTCTTTTCTAAAGCCCTATTTATTGGTAGCCACTGAAGGGATACTTTCCCCTTAGCTTCAAGAGACTATCAAAATCTGTCTTTCAGTATCATAGTCACTACTTTCTAGTTGGCAAATTTGTTGAGATAAACAGCAGAACCAAATACAAGGCCCACATTTTTGATGCTTCCTTGTTTCTGGCCTTTTGCCACACAAATCCTGTTGTCTTGCAGCTTTCCAATATTTTCTAGAAACTTTTATTAATTTTTAATATTTAACTTTCTTAATTGTTCAGTAGGAGGGTTACTCTGAAAAATTTATTTCATCATTTCCCAGATCAGAAAATTATAACTATGAAACTTTAAATCTTATAACTATGAATCTTTAAATATAAACATTTCAAAGAATTCTAATTAGATTGTAATTATTACATTTCACAGATTCAGTCTTTTGGGGGGAGTTGGGAAGTCTCAGGGTTCTTGGGTTTGATTTATGTGGATTTTGTTTTCATGAAATGAAATAAACTATAAATATAAGGAAGCTTGACAATGTATTAGGAAAGTTTTGTTGGCCATATGCTCCAGTCTCCAGCAGGGCTAAAAAGGACTGGAAAGTATTCAAATTGTAAAAAAAAAAAAAAAAAAAGAAAGAAAGGAAGAAAAAAAGAAAACGTTCTACTTGTTTCCTAATTTTCTATGAATAGAAATAAATCTGAGAAACCTATTTATTTTTCTTCATGGGATATTTTTTCAAAAGGGACCTATGATGGCAATGAATAAAGAGTATTCTGGAAGGGGAAATTAAAAGTCCTATATATCAATAAATGGGAGAGACACATACTGGGTGCAGAATGTAGGTGTATTCATGCAATGTGTCTTACTCTTTGCTTATTTATTTATTTCCTGCTGTATTTCAGAAATTCTATGGATTTAACATGACTGCCTTGTGCCTCCTATTCTTTCCCATTTTAAATGGGAGAATCTGTTATAGGTATCATGTCCCTATTTATTCATCATCACTTGGGTGTGCTGAGAGTGGGGGAGGGGGCAGAGCATTTGTCATTTTAATTCCTAAATCTCCTGATCACAAGAAGATACATCTGAGTAATTTAATCTGGACCTGGTGTAGATCATAAGATTCTCGATTGTGAGACTGATTAGATCTTGCTTTGGAGCCTATTGAGGCAACTGACTATATTTGGCTTTGATAATGCACATGAATTATCGGGACTAGGGAGCAAGGCATGGTAAATTGGTTTCTGAAATTATTCCTTTCCCTGTATTGCATGCCCTGTGCAATGTGAATTTGTAGCTCCATTAAGTCATTTCTATTCCCCTTGCCTGAATCTGATTTGCCTTGGCCAATGGGATGAGTCATTAGTGCTACTGTGTCAGTTCTGAGTCTCGTCCTCAGGAGCCCTTGCAATCGGCCTTCTCCCAGTCTCTGGATTCTATACCATGTTATGAGAACAGAACTAGCTGGCCACCACCAGCCATATTTCAGACATGTGAATGATGCCATCCTAGACCAATCAGCACTCAGCATTCTTGCTAGTCTAACCCAGATGAATCAGTCCAGCTGAGCCCAGAAGGACCATTGCAATCACCCAGGGTAGCTGGAGGATCATGAGCAATAAATAATAAATGCTTATTTTTAAAGCTGCCAATTTTGGGGGTGTTTTATTATGCAGCAAAAACTAATTAATGCACCATTGTTCAACTATTATTGTCTTTGAGCTTTAAAAATATAGGTTTTTTGTAAAAGGTTTTGAGGTTTTGTCCAAGGGGAAAATTTCATTGTCTTATGTTCACCATTGTTGAGGAATACTGCTAGATTGAAAAAACATCATATGCAATATATGATATATAAAAGTATTTTCTACTTATTTCTTTTCTTTGCTATCTTCATCCTTACATTTTAAGACAAAGCTCAGTATGAATTTTTATGTGTAAAATTACCATTAGTCAACTTTTCTTTACTGCATATAAAAAAGTTTTTTTCATATACCTTATAAACTTTAGGTAATCTTATATTGGTCAGCCATATTTTTGCATCTTATATGCATGTTTAGATTAAAAGTATACTTCCTAGTCAATAACAGACCTGATTACTTTAAACGCCATCTTTTCCTGTAAGCCATCTGTTGCTTTTCACTCTTTTTGGCAGCTAACTCTATTCATAACATAATCTGCATTTGGAGATATTATATATTCTTGATGATTCACTTCAGTTTGAACCACTGATTTTTCCTAAAGCACAAAACTTGCCATATATAGTTCATCATAACGCAAAGCCTGACACATGAAAAATAAATAGTCTGTAAGGAAGTAAATACATAAATAAATAAATCCATGCTTTTTAAATGTAATTTCATATATATATATACTTAAAAAGTATACATTTACAATCTGGCCTATTTTGTCTGATCTATTTCTATAAAATGATATCCAAAAGTTTTAGTTTGATTTCTCATTAAGATTTTATATAAGATAATATGATATAATAATATATTACTTTTCATATTTTGCTATTTGGAACCTACATGTTCACTGATGTAGTAGATCCTATAGCAGGCACTAAGAGATAAGTTTGCATTTACCTCCCAACTTCAACAAAAGTAGTTCAAAATTAATATTTTATAAACTTCTATATTTGTCTTCCCTCTCCAGCTGTTCCCCACCCCCTCCACCCTCATCCACATGATTTATACACATGCACCCAATATAGTATATCTCTAGTTGACTCTGATCTCTGGTGTTCAATGTGCCCATACGAGACATTTTATCTTTGAAAACGGCCATTCAGAAAAAGATTATAATACCCTCTTTTGCAGTGATCTGTGGACATGTAAATAAGTTCTGGCCAATGGAATGTTAGTAGAAGTGCTAAATGTCAATTCCATTTGTGCCTTTAAATGGTGGGGCGTGACTTCTGACCTCTTGCCTACCATCCCTTCCCTTATTTCTTCTACTCTAGGGCTGTTCTTTCTAGATAGAAAGAACTAGAAAGAACATTTCTAGAAAGAACATTTCACTGGCTGTTCTTTCTAGTTAGAACTATCTTACTCCTAACAACCATTAAGTTTAAATATCTACCTCCTTCTAGTATTAGCTCAAATATTTTTTTCCACACGGAGCTACATGAGTATATCCAATTCATTAATTTCATCACTTATTTAATTTAAACAGCTACTGCATAAAAGATAAATAGTTAATGTTTTTTTTGAAGTATTTCAGTTGAAGAATACTGAGGGTTAAGGCCCAATAAATAGACTGGCAGTGATAATTGAGATAAGGAAAATAGCAGAGAGATATGAAAGATGTCTATAAATTGGAACTTGTTAACAAATTGTGAACACAGAACTGAACAAGATAAAGGAATCCACAACAAGTCCCTTATTTACAGCTTCGATAATTTGGTTGATGGTATTAACAAGAGGAGAAAGTTTTAGGGGAAACCTAATTGATTCAGGTGGGAAATTTTCATTACCCAAGTTTCTCCTTAATTGAGTCTTAACATTTTTCTTTCTTTTCATTTTCACTACTGTCAATTAGCTCATGTTCTTATTATGTTACCCATATGTATCTTACCACTGGTCGCACAGTACTAAAGTTTAAGAAGAGAATGGATTCAGTTTTAAATATGCTTAGTAGGGAAGTGAGCATATTATTAAAAGAGGAACAATGAAAATTGACTATGTCATTGATTCTATATACTTAAAAAATTGATTATCTAATATTACTGTACCACATTTTTACAATATACCAAAAATTAACATAATTATCTTTGAAAGCATATCTTGAATTTGTCAAATTCCCAGCCAGAAATTGCTGTACAATTCTAATTAGTATAACTCAAAGAGGGTATAATAATGGGAAGTATTTAGAAAGGTATGGGAAGGGGTTAGAGGAAAACAAAAGGGATAGTGCTGTAGTCCAGGCTTATTAAGAATAAAGTTTTTAAGTCTCCCAAAGAAAAAGAGGGAGTTCTTAACAAACTCCAAATTAGAAAGCCATGAAGAAAGGGCTGCCTTAAGATGAGGCTAACAGAATGCCCTGCCTTCAATCTCCTCCCTTGTTCTCACTCTTAGAAGGCTTATTTTTATGCAAACTGGAAGCTACAGAACAAATAAAATTATTGGTATAGCTCATATAGCTCAATTTCACACAGCAAGCAGAAAGAAGGGTCTAGGATGAACAAGGTTGTTCCATCAGAGGATGGCCAGTACAATCCTTTTGAAGCTTGGTATTTTTGTGCCAATATAAATACATTAAGAAAATTTTTAACAAGGTAAGAAAACTTGTAGCCCTGTGATGATAATATTTGTCATGCAAACTTAAACATAAAACTCAATTTCTCAAATTTTCCAAAATTCAAAAAGGTCAAACACCAATCAATGTATATATGTCTTTCAATGTTAATAATATGGACCATGCTTTGCAGTGAGTAAAATTAATCTATAGTTTCAAGATAAAACCAAAGCAAAACTCAGTATCAAACTTTTGGTTAAATATTTAATGTCTACATTTTTCTTCAAAAGAACTTACAGAAATACCACAAATGAAGGAGATATTTTCCTTTCTTGAAATGTATTTCTCAAATGTTTATTTCATATATTTAGCTCATAGAAGAGTTAAGTAAAATTCAGATATTAACTATTCCAGAAGAAAGTTCATTGCAGCACATAATTTTTTTTATGCTAGGAAGAAACATTCTGCATCTATTAAATAAAATGAGAAAAAAAAATCCAATGCATAATATAAGAGAATAAGAGAAGAGGAGCTGAGTTTAATGTCTCTCTCTCTCTCTCTCTCTCTCTCTCTCTCTCTCTTTATATATATATATAAAAGTTCCTGTGGACACTTCTAGGTTCGTATGGAAGAAAGGCTGTTCCTACTTTACAAATATTCTGTAGCAAGAATCAAACAGTTTGGTTTTTGCACCTGCTTTAAAACCCTTCAATATATAATGGATGCATGAAATAAGTACTTTCAGTTGATAAAAATGCTCAGGAAAATCAACTGTATCCTGAATGACATAGATGGCTTCACATTATGCTACCACTTTCTGTATTCCAATTATCTTCCACTTACTATATTCTGAACTCTTTGTCCAAACTGCTTTAAGATAATGCTGCTGTCTGCCATCTTTTTCAAATAGATATTATTCATGCTTATTCTACTTGACCTCTTGGGACCCATGGTATTTTTGAATATTTATTTCTTTTCTTAATGCCTTCTTTTGATCTCCATAACTCCGTAACGGTCCTTCTTTTCCTCTTAACTACTGTCCAATTTTGTCAATGGATATTGCAAAAATTCTTATTGTGAAGCCTCCTATAATTATTGAGTATCTCATTGTCATGATCTAGTTTCACTCCTCCTCCTATTCATGCTCAATTTATGTTCTCCTACAAACCCATATATACAGAAAGTTCTCCAATATCTGTGTTTTTGATTCACCTTTTTTTCCTGGGCTTCATAACTATAAATCCTATTACATTTTGAACATTACTTTTATTGCCAAAAATGAATAAAATTCATGGTCAATTATAGGTGTCCAGTGGGTTGTAAACTTAGACACTCACAAGCACCCTTCATATGCAACAAAATTATTTATATAAAGTAAATAAAATCGTTAAAAGAAAAAATGCAGTATACATAAGAAAATATGTCTTGGGAACTAGAATGTGGGTCATTCACAAAACTTGACCTATTCTAAAAGTTATCAAATATCTAAGCCTTGTACCATGGTAATGAATGCATGTTAAGAATTGGAACTATATAGGAAAAATGCAAATAATTACAAATATTTAAGCAGCATGTTGATTGCATATGTATATATTTATTAAAAGAGTTCACACAACATGTGGGTAATTGCTGTCAGTGAGATTAATTGGTAGATAAGAGTGTAGAGAATACATGAAGGATATTGTTCCTAATCAGTGTCCAGTTGCAAGGAGTGTATTTGTGCATTCCTGATTGTTGTTATAGGTCTCATCTGGGAGAAAGGTGGACATTCAAATTTTGAATTCATACTATGTGGAGTCCTCAGCCGTTGTGATTACCACTGTCTCTGCAAACAGCCCAAGTTGATTATTTGGATATAATATTTCCTTTGTGTAAAGCTTAAAACTTACCCAAATATGAAATTGAAGAAGATGAAGAGGGTGGTCGGCTTTCATCATAATGTTCAGGAAACATTTTCTTTGAAAGAGATGAAAGAACCAAAAGCATAACAACGAGATTTCTTTTACATAGATTATAAGGAAACTATATGTTTTTCAAAAATAGTTTCTGTAGATGACTGATTTTCTCCACTTTATTAACCAAAACTTTGAAAAGAAATGTCATACAAAGTATTTTAATGATTTCTTCTTAAAAGATTTAGTCAGTTTTCCCTTCCTCAGTAGAATAAATTAAACACAATATGCCCTTTCATGATAACTCAAGTTCATATCAACAAATATTAATATGAATTATTTCGTGCAGTGATGATCATTGGTGCTAATGAGGTGCACAGAGCTTTTCTACTTTATCCTGTAGATGTTCAAACAGCTATCCTTTCCAAAACAGTGGTGATAACACCCCTCTGCCATCTTTGTCTTGTTCCTTTTTAAAGGAATCAGTGCTTCTCCTCCTGAATTTTATCTAACATATGCTCTGTTATTGAACTTCTAATGAAAGGATGAAAGTATATTATGTTCAAAGAAAACAAATAACCTGCTATTAAAATTCTATACAATATCAGAGCAAAGTATAAAGTTGTTTATTTTCTGGCCATCTCTAAAAATCTTATTATAGGATCTGTGATCTAATTCTCGTTTGTTTATACTTTTAAATTGTTGTTGGAGAAGTAACATCCAGTTTGAGAGCTCTTATCATATTACTGCGAATGTTAGGCACATGTGGTTCAACAGTACGGTAGTCCTATCCAAACATATGAATGGAAATATTAGTACAATATTCCCCCTGTCACTTTAAGTGTAACTTCTGAATAAGAATCACATGAAATTTGTAGGGAATAACAATGAACAGAACTAGAATTTGTCTACAAAGCAGTACCAAAGACAACAGCTTCCAAATAATTTAATATCTAAAACTGTGAAATCTATCAAAGGTAAAAGCACACATTATGCTGTCCCAAGACTAAGTCCGAGTTTTGAGTGATTAGTATATAGTTTTATTTTTATTTTTCTTTTATTATCAAGAAAACTGTGAAATATAGTGCTAGATAGAAGACTGCTTAGATTAATATTCTGCCTTTTTAATTTCTTGTAAAGTGTAACGTTGTTTATATGAGATATTTATATGTGTGATACTTGTATGAGAATAGGTATTTATCTATTTGATTAATGAATCAAATTCAAATAGAATATAACTTGAAGAAGACTTCCAAGGTTTTGGTGCATATTATATTCTCAATAATTTTTAACAAGTTAATGTATGTGAAATACAAATGTTACTACTGAAATGGTTGCAAAAACAGAAAAGAAAACTAGAAATTAAGTTTCATATTTAAAAGTATAGATACTATGACTTTCCTTTATTTCTCTTACATATTCTTTATTTATATAATTAAACAACTTCAGAAGCTTGATCTTTTTTTTACTTGAATTTTATGTACTGCCAATTCACATTTTTGTATACATAAATTTATTTTTTAACATAATTTTTTCTTTTCTGACTATCTTTACTGTGCATTTGTTTAGCAGGTCAATATTTGTGTAATTGTTCAGTAAGAAATATAAACCCTAATCCTAAGTATTTTGCCATCAAGGCAAAGAAAAATATAAACATATATGGCACAGGGGATAATATCAAGAAGATTTATGAAAGAAATATATAAAAATCAAAATTACTTTTTGCACATTATGTACTTAAATATGGAAATGAAGAATGAGGTTAATTAAGGAGATATTGCTTAATTAAAAACCACTATAATAAGTTCTGTGAAACATATTTTGCAAGTATAACTTTAGTTTCAAAAAGTGTTATAATTTTATTTTTCTTTTCAGCCCTGTGAAACTACTTTGGATTATTACTATAATCCTCTATAAAATGTGAATTTAAATTAATAGATTTCATTAGTTAGTCTCCAAGTATCAATGTAAAACCATGTAAAAGCACTGGGTGAAGCTGTGGGAAAATATTATTACATCAGAAATAAACCTATTCATAAGCAGATTATTACACAGTAGTAGGGATGACACATGGTCTGAATAACACCCTTAAGAGTTGCAAGTTTTAATTAAATAATTAGGTATGAGGTTTAGCTATAGCTACAGATGTTTAGCTGAATCTGGGGTGGGCATCAAGAGAGCTCTTAAGAGGTGAACACTCATGAGCTGCCTTTATTATGACTATGTTTTGGCCAACAGTCACTTACCTCTCACTCCTGGATGACACAATGTGCTTGACTTACTGTACTGCATTCTTTAACATTTAATATGTACCTGTAGTGGGTTGAGTTATGTACCCCAGAAAAAAAAAAAAGTTCTATATCTTAATTAGCATTCCTATGGGTATGAAACCTTTGGAAATAGAGTCTCTTGAAGATGTCATTTTTAGTTAAGTGGTGACCTAATTGAATGAGAGAGGTTCTTAAACCAGATTATTTAAGTTCTTTTAAAGAGAACCCAGAAGTCACAGAAGGCAGAACAGAGAAGACAGTGCCATGTGACAGAGAGCTGAAATACAAGCCAAATTAATCCTAGGATTGCCAGCAGCCGTCATCAGAATGCTACAGATTTGGAGGAGAAAGCAAGCCTTGTTGATATCTTGATTTTGGACTCCTAACATCAAAACCATGAGCCAATAAACTCTCAATGTTTAAGCTAAACCCCTGTGTAATATTTGTCATAAAAATCTGGCAAAACAAAACGTCTATTACATGAAAATTTGGTCATGGGTTAGAAAAATATAAGATAATTTTCATATGAAAGTAAAATGGAAATCACCTGAAAATTTAGTAATAAAATATATTTCTTTTATTTTTCAAAAAACAAAAGTCATTTTCCATACACTGGAATACAGAATACTTTAAAATTAGAGCCGAGACAGAAAAAAACCTTATTTTTAACTATGGATTATTTTACATTAAACTATCATTTATATAATATGAAATTAAACTAATAATAGATAAACTGTAGTGTAATAAATCCACTTTAAGTAAAATTTTAAGGAAATAAAAGTGAGTGAATATGCTCAGGGTAAAATATATACATTTAATAAATTTATATTATAATAAATTAAATATAATTTAAATTTCTAATTTCTAGCATAGATATAATTTCTACAGGTTGAAATTTATAGATATTCAGAGGTTATGTCATTATTTTATCTGGCTTTTGCTGATCTGGGTTGTGAAATTATATTCTTTTTTTTCCAAATGGCTTATTTAGAAAAGATTCATAGATGTATTTATGATATAATGATTTCTGAGTTTACTTTAAATATTCAATTAGTGAATGGTGCTTTTTTGGAAACATTAAGAACTATAATTCACCTTAAATGTAAGAACATATGATAAAAATGTTAGTCATCTAATTTTGGGGGAATATTTGTTTTTAAATATTTAAGAAACAATCATATTCTAAAATTGGCATGAACTATAATAGAAAAAGATAATGGGCATTGGAGAATTATTTTTAAAACTCCCAGAAGCTTAGGAAGTTTCTCTTTTTGATAAGTTTTGGAAAAATCACTCATACATACTTTTATTAAATCAATTAAGCAAATAGGTTACTAGGCATATTTTTATATGTCCTTGGAATAAAAATTATTTACTTAGAAATATCTGTCATTTAACTTAGCTGTATTATATGCTCCCAATGAATAAGATTGTAGCTTTTTTATATTCTACTTCAAGGTTACATATACATCTTATTAGTTAGGTCAAAAGGTCAATGTAAGTAAATTAGATTAATAAAGAGAATCAAATATCTAAACTAAACATGAAGAGACACATTCTACATTTCACTATAGTAATTCCCATTGAAGGTAGAATTTTCTACATTCTTTCAAATCCTACATTCTTTCAAATCTTTATATGACATTGCAAAATTAAGTTGCAAATACACATTAATGGGCTATATTTTAAAATATTGTGAAGTTTATAGGTACCCCATGATTATCATCTATACACACAGGCATACACATTTGGGTTTCATAACAAGTATAAAATATATTCCCACAGGCTAAATATCTTGATCAAATTATCTGGATTTCATACAGAAAGGAAATGTAAATGAGAATTCTTATATTACAGCAGCAATGCTAGCATTAACACCATAACAATGTTCAACTCTTTATTATATTCTTAAGCTATGTTACCTCTATTCATGGGCTTTTAGGCTTTGAATACCAGTCAGGATTATCCTAAAAAACTGAAGCAAAATGATGTGTGTGTGTGTGTATGTATGTGTGAGTGTGTGTGTGTATGTGTGTAAAGATATTTATTTCACGGAATTGAGTCACATGATTCTCTAAGCTGGCAAGTCTGAGATCCATAGGACAGGTCAGGAGACTGAAAATTCAGGTAAGAGTTAATGTTGCGGTCTTAAGGCAGAATTTCTTCCTCCCTGGAACCCCCAGTTCTTTGTTCTTAAGGCCTCCAACTAGTTGGATGAGGCCCACCCGTATTATCCAGGATAATATCCTTTACTGAAAGTTAACTGATTACAGATTCTAATTCCATTTAAAAAATATTTCCACAGCAATATACAAGCCACAGTTTGGCCGAACAACTGGACAACATAACTTAGCCAAGTTGACATGTAAAATTAATCATCATACTAGGTTATTGAAATTTTGATAACTTTATTGTGAAATAAACGACTGTAATCAATTTCGCAGGTGTAAAGTGTACAGTTTGATAAGATTCCACAAATCTATTCACCCATGAAAACATCACCAGGATCAAGATCATGATCCATCCCCTAAAAGATTCATTTTTCCTTTTATAATCATATTATTCCATCTCTCCTTGTCCCCATTTTCTCACAATCAGTAATCTGCTTTCTGTTAGTGTAAATTAATTTTTAGTTTCTAAAAGTTTAAATAAATGTAATGAAACAGTATATATGATTGCAAGAATATGTGGTATCTGACTTCTTTCACTCAGTAGAATTACATTGAATTCTTCCATATTGTATCAATGATTCATTCCTTTTAATAAAAACTAGTGTTTCATTGTATGGATTTACAATGTTTCTTCATTTCCAGGTGGATATATATTTGTTTTTATTTTCTTTTTCCCAGGTGGATATATATTTGTTTTTATTTTCTTTTTCCCATTTTTGACTCCTGAACAAAAATATTGTATTACAAGTATTTGTTTTGATATATGCTCTCATTTCTCTTGGGACGAGGAGTAGAATGAAAGGGCCATATTAGATATAGGTTTAAATTTAAGAAACTGGCAAACGTTTTTCTAAAGTGGTTGTTCCATTTTACTTTCTGAACAACAGTGAATAATGTTTTCTATTGCTCTATGTTCCCATGATGTATTTTATGGTCAGTCTTTATAATTTTAATTTTTATAAGAGGTGTGTAGTGGTATCTAATTGTTATTTGAATTTGCATTTCCCTAATGACTAATGATGTTAAGATTATTCACATTTTCTTACTGTCAACACCCTTTTGGATGACCTCTCTGTTGAAATCTCCTGTCCATTTTTTAAAAATTGGTTTGTTTGTTTTCTTATTGTTGAAATGGAAGAGGTTCTTGTTTGTTTTAATCCTTGATTCCTGTCCTTTATCAGATATATAATTGGCAAATACTTTCTTCTCAATTTGACTTGCCTTTTATTCTCAAAGCAGTGTATTTAAAAAAAGCACAAGTTTTTAATTTTGACAAAGTGTAGTTTATCAATGAATTCTTTAATGGTGTCATGTGGTGTGATTTCTAAAAAATTGTTTTCTAACCTAAGTTCGCAAAGATTTTCACATATATTTTCATGTAGAAGTTTTACAGATTGAGGTTTTGCATTTGCTCTTTGATCTATTTTGACTTAATTTTTCTATATGTTGTGTTAATAATTCTCTCTTCAGCTTTTGTTGGCATTTCCATTCCCCCCTCAAAAAATAAGGCAGTGAAAGAAAATAATTGTTAATATTTACTATATGTGACAGAGATTGACAACCAAGAAGTCTGAGGCAGAGTGGAAAAGAAGGCAGAGACAGGTGAAGAAGAAAAACAAATGGGAGAGATACCAGGGACCATCTCTCCAGTTAGTAGGGGCTAGGGAAAAATCTTCAAATATTGAGAAGTACAGGTCCTGAGGAAGGGAAGTGGTGTTTGAGCCTGAAGAGCTGTAGAACAAGGAAGGAGAGCCACCTCTGACCCTATAAAATGGGGCTCCCTTCCCTCCTCCAGGGCAGCAGATACACAGATCATAGAAACTTTCATCACTGTAGGCAATGTATAGAAAGAGAGTGAATCTAACATTCTTATGACATTTTATATTCTAATTGGAAATTGGTTAATTAAAATCACTTATGTGAAATCCAGTTACAAAACACTTTTCCACCTATTGTCTGCATGCCAAAGTCAAATTTTATTGTATCAATATTCATTACATTTATTTATCTGGCTTGTTTATTCATTTCTATATTTATCCAATGTACACAGTTAACTTTTTAATCAATAACTAGAACATATTCCTCCTCTAGTTCACATAAACTCTAACAAAATTAAGCACATAGTACAACATAGGTAACTACTCTGGTAGATAACTTTAGATTACAATTTTAATTTGCTCACTGTTATAATTTCTACTATGGTTACTTTTAATAACTTAATTTATATTTAATCTTGGATTGATTCCAGATTTATACTTTATTTATTCATTTAGATATACAGAGTATGATTCTGTAAATAGCATTATATCTCCTTTTATCAATATATATCTTTCATAATACATATAATTTTGAATTTACCTTTAAACCTATGAAGACAAAAATTTCAAGAATAATGCTACAGCCAACATCTGTATTTCTTCTGAAATTGATCGTAACCATTAGTTAATGGTAGGAATTTGCCCGCTAGTATTAACTGGTGCAGTCTTTTAATGTTTCGGCTAGGGATTATAGTTATTCTTTCCTTTTGTAAATCAAGGGAAAAATGTTTTTGATTTGCCTGAATGATTTTAGAAGTCTATGGCATGGACTTAGAATATACCCAAAAGTAGAAGATGGCAAAATGACCAGTTTGCTCATTAACAAACTGGAATGAAGTTTCAGTGAAGTCCAAATCTTCAACTGATCATAATTGGAAACTCTCAGACATTCTTATTATAATTGAATGATATCTCCAAAATCAATATGTTTCAATAGATCAGGATACTTTAAAAATGTAATGGAAGAAAATTACCTCTGTTAGATGGGGCATGTTTATTTGGCTTACAGAGTTGACATTTATGTTTCCCCTTTTATTCCTGAGGAAAAAGCAAATCAACACTGTACTCTTTTGTTATTCACTTTACTAAATTAAAATAAATTTTAGTTTATCACTGTTGGAAACACTGGATTCAAAGACCCATAGAATCATGTTCCTCATTTGAAACCTAAAGAACATAATCTGATTGTTTTATACTTTTCTGGAAAATATCTAACAAATTGTTATCCAGAAATCATTACAAAATTAACATATTAAATTTTACAAAATGTCATCAAAGTATATATTTCATTGGCTTCAATAAATAGGAAATAAAATAATTTAGAAATAAACCAAAAGGAGTAAAAAGAGTGTTAATTCATTTGTCTTTTAAATTGCCTTCAAAAGTTTCTGGAGAGCTAAAGAATTCTATTAAAAGCAACATTTTTAGTCCTTTTATTTTTATTTTTTTCTTTTTATATTTCAAACACAAGTTCTATTGCTGTCAACTTCAAATGCAAGGTCTCACTTCATACAATTTGAAATGTATATTCTACTAAGACTGAAATAGTTTGAGATGAGAATATAGCTACTGACTGCAATCTACACTAGAATTTATTTTTGGAAACATTTTTTTTTTTCAGTGTAAACTGAATTGACAAGTTTTCTACATGGTCATTTATCTTCTAATTCCAGAGTTTGTGTCAAATGTGATAATTTATCATTTTCAGTGATTCAACATTTCACTAGATTATAACTTTTTTCTTGAAGAAAGTTTCAAGAGCTAAGGCTTAATTTTTTGAGTACATACTTTTGGGAAAAGTCTAAATAAGTAAAGTAAATTTTTGTCTGACTCTTATTTATTTTAGAGATGTACAAAAATTATAATTATTAACAAGTATATTAAAAATTTAATTATTCATCACTTCTTGCAAACATTGCAGCTTTATTAAGGATAAATTCTATTGATAATGCAATAAAAGATTATATTCAACTATGAAAAGTGAAATATTTTACATCAAATATGATGATAACTGGGTGAGTAAATGAAAGTGCTGAGATTTTGAGCTTGCAATGAAAGTTTCCCTTTCTTAGAAAACATATTCATGCAAGTATATAAGCTAGTAAATATTACTTGCTTATTTTCTGATTCTTATTATATGTCAAACATTTTCATTTCTTTTGAAATATGACAAAATCCATTGTTTTAACCATAAATGGCAGTTTGGAGAACACAATGCCCACCAAGTTTGTACCTATATATCAGAGACACAGCTGATTTAAAAATCAACAAACAGTGAAATAGCACTGCTGTTATATGTTGCCAAATACCTATTTGATAGATTTTTAAAAGCTCTGTTAACTATTTGGTAATATTTGGTAATATTTTTAGTATTTTATCTGTTACATTTTGAAAGTTTTAAAGATGATGTAGGAAAAGAGAAGGTAAGATAAAATAAAATAAACAATAATGTAAAAGCTTATTATATGACCATCCTGTATGGGAAAAGAATGTAACCCTAGGTATCATTGGTCAACCTTAAGACATGTAGCAGGGGGACAGATGTGGATCAAATGGTTGGGAGTCTATCTCCCATATAGAGGGACCTGGGTTCCTCCCAGTAAAAATTTAAAAAAAGAAAAATATAGAAGGCATGTGGGCCGTCAGGTGCTGCGTATGGGTGCACTGCCAGGCCCCGTGCATGGGTGAGACCCCCAGGCCACATGAGTGGGTGAGCCACCAGGCCCCATGCTTGGGTGAGCCCACCAGGACCTGTGTGTGGGTGTGCCACCAGTCACCGCAAGCAGATTAGCAGTCAGGCCCTGTGCCCGGGTGCACCGCCAGGTTCCACGCATGGGTGCAGCGTCAAGCCCCATGAGTGGGTGTGCTGTCAGGCCCCACAAGCCACACAGCAAGATGATGACATAACAGGAGAGTGACACAAGGGAGAGCGAAGATGAGATGCACCAAAAAACTGGAAACTAAGGTGGCGCAGGAAGTAGGATGCATCTCTCCCACTCGGAGGTTCCAAGGATCAAATCCCAGTGAAGACAGGAGAAGAAGGTTAAAAAGAGAGGGCAGGAAATGGACACAGAGAGTTGCCCAGCAAATGGACACAAAAACAGCAAAAATGGGGGGTGGGGTAAAAGTGGATAAAAGTAAATAAATCAATAATTAAATCCTTTAAAAAATGTATAGGGGATTGAGATAAGGACTATAGTTAGTAGTAGTACTTTGACGATTCTCTTTCATAATTTGTTAACAAATGTTTCACAATGCAAATATTTGTGGTGGGGTGATGTGTGGAAGCCCTGTATGATGTTATCCATGTTTGTTTTGTAAGTTCAAATGTTTACTGAACACTTATAGTTTATGTATGTTTATGTATGAATGATATACTTCAATAAATTGTTTTTAAAAAAAGAAAGTTAAAAAGTTTTGCAATGTAAAAAGAGAAGTAAAGAGATTATGCAGTTCTATCTTTTAATAATTCTCATAGTTAGCTTTCCCCCACCAAAAAAAAGTGTAAAATAAAACACATACTTTCTAGAAAAAAAATCTAATAATATTATAACTTGATATTATTTGAATATCATTTCAGGGCACTTCTTTCTCTCTCTTTTTTGCCCCTATTCTGTGCTTGTGCTCCTGCAGCCAGCTACAGTTTACTTTATTACTGAATGATTTTAAAATATTTTTCACTTTTGCTCCTGTGTCATATAAATCACATAAATATCCACTTCCTGGATAGCTCGTGAGATCTAAATTTGCATTGTGATTTTTGCACCAGTAAATATGCATATTAATCTCTCTCTACATTCAAAAATATACAACTACCATTTAATAACTGAATTGATTTTCTAGTAGAGGGACAATAATATCAAAATAGAAAAAGGAAGAAATAGAAAAATTCAAAAATGGGAACTAAAAGGTAATTTTGACTAAATATGTCTGCTATCAGACCTTTAAGAATTTGGTATACTTTTTTTTTCAGCAAAGAACAAGGATACCTATGAGAAAGAATAGAAACAAATTTTTACCCCAATGAATTACTGTTACTAGAATCCTTAAGGTAGTAATTCTCAAAGTATGGTCTACAGTAGCCTGAAGTTCACTGAGATCCATTTTGGAGATCTATGAAATCAAAACTAGTATCAAAATAATATAAAAATATTAAGGTTTTTTTCACTGGGTTGACATTTGTGCTCATGTTGCAAAAGCAATGGTGGGTAAAAACTGCTGCCACAGCATTACAAATCAACATGGTGTTACCAAACTATTCTAAAAATCATTCTGTTTTCGACCACTAAATCTTCTAAGTAAAGTAAAAGGCCAGTGTCATATAAGATTGTCTTTGATTAAGTGGAAAAAATATTCATTTTACTAAATTATGACCCTGGGTTACACGTATCTTTAATATTCTGTTTGCTGTAAAGACAAGTTCACATAAAGTGCTTCTGTTGCATGCTAACATACAATGGTTGACTACAAGAAAAATACAGTGTGATTATTTGAATTATGAGCTGAAATAATCATGATTTTCATGGAATTTTTTTAATATACATTTTTATTTTTAAAAAGATACTTAAATTACATAAAACATATAGAGGATTCCCATTTGCTCCACTCCCTACCCCTCCCACCTTTTCCCACATTAACAACAACATTCATTAGTGTGGTATATTTGTTACAATTGATGAACACATTTTGGAGCATTGCCACTAAGCATGTATTTTAATTTACATTGTAGTTTACACTCTCTTCTACACAATTTTGTAAGTTATTAGAAGACATATAATGGTCTGTATCTGTCATTGCAATGTCATTTGGGACAATCCCCATGTCCTGAAAATGCCACCATATAATATCTGTTTTTTTCTTCTCGCTCCCCTCAGTACCTCCAGTGTCCACTGCCTTGACATCAGGGATAAAAGTTCTTCCATTGCTAGAATCACAATAAGTCTATAGTAGCATACCAGTGAGTCTACTCTAGTCCATCATTCATTCTGCAATACTGAGAATTCTGGGATGGTGATGTCTACTCCACCTCTAATTGAGAGTGGGCTTAGCTCTTATGGGGCAGATGGATGGGACTATTTTGATTACAGTTGCAGACTCTCTCTGTTCCTTGGGATAGTCATTGTCCATCATCATCTCCTTGTTAGTTGTCCTGGGTGAGTCCAATGAACTGGAGAGTAGGAATTGCAACTTTGTTGAGATTTAGGACTCAACTGGCACATGAACAGCCCAAAGATTTAAGTGTCTTAGACATGCACTTATCAAATATAGTACTAAATATAGTTTAAAATAGTAGGGGCAGAAGAACCATGTGTAGGGAAATCACAAATGAGTCCAACTTTGTCACACTGGGGAGGATAAATTCCCAAGTATGGCCCACTGGCAGGGCAACAAACTCCTGAGCTATCTGTCTTGCCTATAGTGTCTAGATGTCTCTAGAGCACTCAGGAGCCCTGCTATTTGAAGCAATATTTACTTTGGCAGTATATGAGATCCTGCTGAGATGTGCATAAACATAACCTGTGAAATGACCTCCCAAAGTGAGTCTGAAATGACTCACTTTGAAGTCTCTCAGCCATATAAACTCATTTGTCCCCCTTTTGGTCAAGGTCTTTTTCCAGTTGCATTGCTAGTTGGTACTTGGTAGTAATCCCTCAGTGCCAGGGAGGCTTATCCCCGGGAGTCATTTCCCATGCTGGGGGGAAGGTAATACATTTATGTGTTGAGTTTGCCTTAGAGAGAGACTACATTTGAGCAACAAGGAGGAGCCTTTCAGGAGGTAGCTCATAGGCACCCTCTAATACTAGGCTATGTTTCAAATTCAAAAGTAAAGAATCATAAGTACATTCATCAATATCAAGGCCCATCAATGGTCCATCCTCCTTCACAAGTCACTGCCCCTGTACTTGGGAGATTCTTGCTGTCCCAATAGAGAATGTGGCAGAGCTCCCCAGGATAAGAATTCTATATTCTTTCAGTTATTGTGTGAATCTTCACCCACTGTGACAATACCTTATAACACTTGAGCACATTTATATGACATAGGTATGCCCCAGGTAAACCTTCTCCCATGCATCCCCAATCACTAACAAAATATGATTCATCTATATACGGTCTACAATAAACTCAACCTAGATGCAGGAAAACTGTTTTGACTTAAAAACTGACAGAAAAATCACAGGGGTTCAACTGGGCATTTTGGAGTCATTTGGTAAGCATTTTCTGGAGAATGAACTAAATAAGCATATCACATAAAGAAAAACCAACAGTAATTGTTGCTGATGATAAAATTCAAGCTTTCATGAGAAAAACTGAAATTCCAGAAAACATGTTCTCTCCAATGTATAATACATAAAATATTTCCTAGCACATGATGAAATTCCTGATGAGACCATTGATGTTATTCCTGGATTTGATTTTTTTTATATTGCCTAATGAAATATGTCAAAATTCAGAAGATCTACATAACTCAGTGAACCACTATTTTCTAAATGATGATTACATGATGTTACAAAGCTTACATGGGTAAAACAGCCACTTAAAGTACTCAATAGACAAAATAACTTTTAAATAAAAGAGTATGAAATTTTATTCCACAGTGCTATTAAACTTTAAGAAATTACCATTTGTTATGTTTTAGTGCACTATCAAAAGTAATATCTTTAATTACCTAAAAGGAGATAAAAATACTCATCTTTTTTCAACTACTTATCTGTGTGAGATGGATGTCCATAATATACTTTAGTCTAAACATGATATCACAAGAGATTGAATAAAGAAATAAATATGAAGATCCATCAGTTTTCTATTAAGGGAAACATATAAAAAGTTTTGCACACTGTAAAATAATGTCACTATCTTCAATAAATATTTTATTTGAAAAATACAGGTAACTTTCATACTTTACAATGACATGTAATGGATTCATAATTGTTAATGTTGAATTTATGTAAAATGGTGCAGCTGCTGTGGAGGACAATTTGGCAGTTCCTCAGAAAGCTAAGCATAGAACTGACATATGACCTGGCAATCCCACTACTTTGTATATACCTAAAAGAATTGAAAGCAGGAACTCGAACTGATATTTGCACACCAGTGTTTATATTGGCATTATTCACAATTGCCAAATGATAAAAGCAATCCAAGAGTCCATCCACTGATGACTGGATAAATAAAATATGATATATACATACAATGGAATATTAGTCAGATGTAAAAAGGAATGAAGTCCTGATGCATGCATGCCACAACATGGATGAACCTTGAAGACATGATCGTGAGCGAAATAAGCCAGACACAAAAGAACAAATATTGCCTGATCTCATTGATTTGAAACAATTAAAATAGGTAAACTCACAGAATCAGAATTTATAATACAGTTTACCATGGGATGATGTGAGATTAGGGAATGGGAAATTAGGGCTTAAAATATACAGGATTCTTATTTGGAGTGATGGCAATATTTTCATAATGGATGGTAGTGGTGGTGGCATAGCATTGTGATTCAATTAACATCACTGATTATGTATATATATATATATATATATATATATCTGAATGCATATACATTCTAATTTTTCAGTATTAGAAAATAATAATTCAGTTTTAACCTGTGCTTATTTTTATAAACCCAATACCAAATCTCACTTCCTAAACGCAAACCTTAAGCTTAGTAGCAGGTTATAACAACACTGCCCTATATTACATTATTTGTTTTTCCGGTCAAAATATATTCACAGACATCCAAGCAAATTTCTTCATATCTTCTCTAACATTTCCCTGTACTTCTATTTTTTCTTTTGTTTTTAGTGGATCCAGAGTTGATCTTACTTTCAGTCTAAAATTGCTTTATAATATCTTAATTGTAACCCCAACCTTTCTTCTTCAGCTTAGGTTACATATCTTGACTTAATTACATAATTTTCTTTGAATTTTGAGAAAAACATTTATAGAAAATAATTTTTCTTCTAAAAGGGAATTAAAGAGTTTAATCTTTTCTCTATATTATTCTATACTAAGTCAAAACTCATTAGGGAAAGACAAGTTCCTTCATAAAATGGAATCTGCTCATTTCTCTTTCTGCTCTTCTTAAACATCATGCTTTGCATTCTTGATTAGCTGATCATTTTAATTGGGTTTGGTTTCCAAATATGCCATACAATTTTTACCTCTGCTTTTTTTGCACAGGTTATATTCTTCTATAGAAATGCCCGTGTCTTCATTTACCCTTTATGTTTTATTGAGGTACTTCCTCTTATCCTTCAGCCCTCCACTAAAAGATATCATGTGTTATCTTACTTAATGGTCATAGAGACTCAATCAAGTTGGTATTTTATTCAATCTGTTTTATAGATGAGTAAACTACTGCTCAGAATTTTAAGGTCACCAAGCTATTAACTGTTAGCATTGAGACTCAAATAAATCTGACCGACTCAGGTTTTTTTGTTTGTTTGTTTGTTTTTAATGTTTATTTTTAAAGAAGCTTTAGATTACATGCTACATAAAAAATAGAGGGCATTCCCATATTCCCACTCACAACCCCTGCCACATTTTCCCACTTTAACAACATACTTCGTTAATGTGGTACATTAGTTAGAATTGATGAACACATATTGAAGCATTGCTACTAACCGTGGACTATAGTTTACATTACAGTTTACAATCTGGTTATTTTTTTCACCAGTAGAATCCAAAAAGCCTTCCCTGACCTTCATTCATGAAGAGACCTGCTTCATATGGGCTTCCATGGCATCTTGTTAACATATTTATTTAGCTGTTTCCTCCCAGAGGCTGTTTTCTCCTTGGCAGCAGCAGGTGTGCCTTATTTTCTGCTCTCCGGAGATCTTGGGACAGAGCTAGACCTTTATATTATCAAACCAATGAAAGAATAAATGCTTTTTATATTATCATTTGTTACCTCTTTTTATCCAAAATATAGAGCTGATTAATAAAATATATGGTGAAAAGAAATCCATTAAACAGTGTATCAAGAAAACTGTGAATGGAAAAATACAGCTTTCATGTCAGATTGGCATGCAAATCTTATCTTTGTAGTAGAATAAACTTGTAACTTTATACAAATTATTAATTTCTCCTGAAAAGGATGTTCATCACTTAAGAGGAAGAAATAATAACAACATTTAGTGGTATTCTGACTAAAAGATAAAACAAATAGAAAGAACCTTTAGCAATTATTGGAAATATCCACAGAACTGAAAACTTATCCCCTTATTTATATACAAGTAAAGCAAGCTTCTGGGAAAGAGATAACTCAATCAATTTATATGTAATATTAAATATATGAAAAATGAGCACATTTGTTTGGCTACAACACTGCTTATAACACTAGCAATTAAGTGTAAGATTTTCAAAGCTAGCTTTCTGAAGGATAAGTGATTATATTGGGCATCGATACTCCAAGTGACTTTTCATGCAAATGTATATTTTGAAGCCATTTTCAATTTTATTTCCTATGTATTTTATTACCACCTCCTCAGACTACCAACACCAGCAATCCTATCATCACTACAAAGATAGAATATAATTTTCTTTTAAAAACTAAACAATATAAATCAAAATTACCTTGGTAAAGTAAATTGAAATATATTCATAAAAACATTTTAAAATCATTTTGCTTTTAACAAATTGAATGGGGCCCTTTCATAAAAGAATTCACAAAATATGATTTTGAATATTTCTCCAGGGAACATCTTATTTTAAATTAAATACAGGTAAGAAGAGTTTGTCTAGAATAACAGTGGACCACTATTATTTTCTCTAATTTTATACTGAAAATGTTTTACAAAATCTTTGTTATGGAAGTTTCTTCTCAATTTTAATCATTGAAACATAGAATTAAAGATCAATTTCTCATTCACCTGGGCAGGCCTCTCTTAAAAATATACATATTTATTTAAATTTGAGAAATTTTATGTAATTAGCTGAATAAGAACAAATTAGCCAAATGCTTTCATATGAAATACTAAAGCTCCCAATATTTAATTATATGTCCCAAAAAAAGCAATATCCTGTAATAACATTGTAAAGCAGTAACTTCCATTCCATTTGGCATGTTTTTGCATTGAAGAATGCATACTAGATTAACACTTTTAGTAGGCATCCCAGGGATGATTTAAGGTACTGCATAACCCTTATGAAAGACAAGATATTCAATCCAAAGTTTCATGTTGATCTACTCCTCATACATATATTTTGACCTAAATTAATTATTTTCCCACATTTCTTCAATGTAATATATTTTTTTAATAATTTGTCAAATTAGGGGAAGTATTTACATAAAAAGGTATATCACTTGTGTACCACAATACTAAAAGAATCATAGTCATTTATTTATTCATTCATCAAATAGTTATTTAGCAACTAATAAGTGCTAGGTATTGTCCTAGAAGCTGGGAGAAAGCAAGTATTAGACACATTCCCTGCCCTTTTGGAATTTACATTGCCTTGGGTGGAGACAAACAATAGGCGAATCAAGAACACATATTCCCGCATGCGTGCTTTCACGCATGCATCCCCATACTTGCATGCTCTCTATGATAGAAAAGGTTTATCCATAATAATAAAACAGGATAAAAGTGCTAGGAGCTATGCATATGTGTTTGCATGTGCTCTGTATGATTGGTGTATGTTCAGTGTGTGAGTATACTTGCGTGTGTATATGATTTTATGCATAATGGTCAAGAAAGGTCGCCGAAAATTTTCAGAAAAACATGAAGAGAGTGAGGTAGATAGAAATGCAAGTATATAGGGAAGAATATTCTAGAGATAATGGTGTGTGCAAATGCCCAAAAGGCTAAGACATTCTGGTATTGCTAGAGTTAAAGCCAGATTAATCAGAAGTAGCAAGGAGTAAAGTAAGAGTTCAGAGAACCCACGAGGTAGACATGTCTTTTCATTGGTGCTAGATGGAAAGCCATTGTATGATTATACCTCAGAGAAGATATATAATCAGATTTACAATTTTAAACGATCCATCCATGCTATGTGGTGAAGTCAAAATTATTTTTCATTTCAAAAATTTTAAAGAACAATCATGCATAACATAGAAGATCTCTATACGTCAACCCACCACCAACACCTTGCACTGTTGTGAAACATTTGTTACAAATGATGAAAGAACATTGCTGCAATACTAATACTATCTAGAGGCCATAGCTTATATTTGGTGTATTTTTCCCACAAGCCATCCTATTATTAAAACCATGTATTAGTATTGTATATTTTTTATAGTTCATGAGAGAATGTTACTATATTTGCACTGTTAACCGCAGTCAATCACCACAAGGTTCATTGTGTTATACTGTCCCCTGGCCTTGTACAATCCATTCAAAGTGTACACTCAGTGGCTTTCAGTTTCATCACATCATTGTGCTGTCATCAGCTCAGACAATTTCAGAACGTTTTCATTACTCCAAAAGGAAAAATCCCATATCTCATTAAACTAATTATTGACCCTTGGCATGGATATAGTCTCTACATTGTCAGTGTAAACATAGTAAATTTTATTGGTAACTATTGTCTATATGTTACATTATTTGTATTTTACCCAGGTATGTCCATATTCTTAACCCCTTGTAAAAGAGGACATTCTTGTATTTGTACTATTAAGCACCACTGAAATCACTATTTTATACAGTCTCTAGATTATCATCTAGTTTTCCTTCAATTGACATTAACCTCCCTAGCCTACCGCTTTTAGCCACAATCACTTATAAATCAGCACAGTTAGTGATACTCATTATTGTTACTATCAACTCTATTCATTTCCACATATTTATAATCAACCTTATTAAACATACTATTTACATCCAGCATCAGTTCCTCCTTCTAAAATCACATTCTGTCTCCTACTAACTTATACTGTAGAGTTTAACTCCATAAGTTTACTTGTATTTAGTTCCTATTAGTGATACCATACAATATTCATCCTTTGTATCTGGCTTATTATGCTCACCATAATATCCTCAAAGTTCAACCATGTTGTTATCTGCATCCCAATTTCATTTCTTCTTGCAGCCAAATAGTATTTAATCTTATGTATATACCACATGTTGTTTATCCATTCATAGGTTGATGGGCACTTAGGTTGTTTCCATCTTTCAACAATTGTGATTAATGCTACCATGAACACTGGTTTGCAAATGTCTTTTCACATCCTTATTTTCATTTCTTCTGAATATATTCCTGGTAGTGGGATTGCTAGATCATATGGTGGTTCTATATTTAATTTCCTGAGGAATGGCCAAAATGTCTACCACAGCGGTTGTAACATTTTGCATTCCCACTCAAAGTGAAGGAGGGTTCCTATTCTCCACATCCTCTCCAGTGCTTGTAGTTTTCTTTTCTTTTTTTCTTTTTTTTTTAATAGTGGCAATTCTGTAGGGTGTGAAATGTTATTTTACTGTAGTTTTTATCTGCAGTTACCTAATAGCTAGATATGTTGAGCATTTTTCATATGCTTTTTTGGCCATTTGTATTCCCTTTTTGGAAAAATGTTTATTCAAGTCTTTTGTCCATTTTTTAATTGATTTGCTTGTCTTTTTAATGTTGAGCTGTGTGAACTCTTTATATAACTGTAAAGCAAACTGTTATCAGATATGTGGTTTCTGAACATTTTCTCCCATTGAATAAGCTACCTTTTAACATTCTTAACAAACTCATTGAAGCACAAAAGTGTTGAATTTTGAGGAGGTCCCATTTATCTATTTTTTCATTCATTGTTCATCCTCTGGGTGTAAGATTTAAGAAACTACCACCTAACACAAGATCTTGAAGATATTTCCCAACTTTTTCTTTTAGGAGCTTTGTGGTTCTAGTTTTGATATTTAGATCCTTGAACCATTTTGAGTTAATTATTGTATAAAATGTGAGATAAAGGTCCTCTTTCTTTCTTTTAGATATGGATATCCAGTTCTCCCAGCACCATTATAGACTATTCTGACCCAGCTGGGTAAGTTTGACAGCCTTATCAAAAATCACTTCACCTTAGATGTGAGGTCATTACTGAATTCTCTGTTAGGTTCCCTTGGTCAATCAGTCTATCTTTATGCCAGTACCATACTGTATTTACCATTCTTGCTAAGGAATATGCTTTAAAGTCAGAAAATGAAAATCTTCCAAATTCATTCTTCTTTCTAATGATATTTTTGGATACTCAGTGGCCCTTACCCTTCAAGATAATTTTGAAAATTGGCTTTTCCATTTCTGCAAAAACTCTTATTGAAAATTTTATTGGGGTTGCGTTGAATCTATAAATCATTTTGGGTAGAACTGACATCTAAATGATATTTAGTTTTCCAATCCATAAACACGGAATGTCTTTCCATTTATTATAATCCGATATGTTTAATAAATTCAAATGGAAAAATACTCAATGAAACTTGCTAACGAAATCCAAAAGTACATTAAAGGAAATATATATTAAATGTGTTTTACCCCTGGTATGCAAGAATGGTTCAACACAAGAAAATCAATTACTGTAATACACCACATAAATAAATTGAAGAAAAATAAATACATGATCATCTTGATTAGCGCAGAAAAAATATTTGACAAGATACAGCACACTTTTCTGATTAAAAAAAAGCACTCCAAAAGATAGGTACAGAAGGAAATTTACACAATGTGTTAAAGTCTGTATGTAAACCCACAGCTAATATTGTAGTCAATGGTGAAAGATTGAAAGGTTTCCTGTTGAGATCAGGAACAAGACAAGGATGCCCACTGTCACCACTGTTATTCAATATTGTGCCAGAAGTTCTAGCTAGAGGAATTAATCAAGAAAAAGAAATAAAAAGAATAAAGATAGGAAAGGAAGAAGTAAAACTTTTGCTGTACACTGATGATAGATAGGATCCCACACTAGAAAATTCTGAAAAATCCACACCAAAGCTACTAAGACTAAGGTACAAATTCAGCTAAGTGGCATGATACAAGATTAATATGCAAACATCAGTAGAGTTTCTATACACTACTACTGAGAAATCTGAGGAAGAAATCAGAAAAAATATCCCATCTACAATAATGACTAAAAGAATCAAATATTTAGATATAACCTTAACCAAGTACATAAAGGACTAGTATCAGAAAACACATATCACTGCTAAAAGATACCAAAGAAGACCCAAATAAATGTTGCTTGTCTCATCTTTGATTTTGGATCCAACTTACTCTAAATCTTTAAACTTGCCTAGCTTAAGTTAACAAAACAGGGCCAGAGATCCACTAATGGGCAAAAACTATACCCAAGTGTCCTGGGACATGAGAGACTCCAAAAAGCTTTTACTCTGCATTTTCCTGAAATGCCAGCTGGTGACATTCTTCAGTGAATCTTTCAGTGGAGGTGTCTGTTTCAACTCTATTTGCTAGGCTGGGGTTTTTGTTTTGGCCTCTTTGTCTCTCTATCCCTCCAATCTCTGTGTCACTCTCCCTCCTGGATGATGCACAACACTCTCCTGATGTGCAGATCCCCAAAGCAGTTCTTTTAGTCAGTTTTTTTGCCTTTCTTCCATTGTTTTTGTAAAAGAATTGAACCCTACTGAAGTATTCAGACCAAAATTAAATTTTTAAAATCATTAATTATAATGGAAAGATGGGGAGCTTGATGTAGGTTAACTAGCTTAAAATGCTGTCATAATTGCTCATGTCAAAAGATGAGAATGGCTTAGACTAGAGTGCTTGCCTTCAAGGCTGTTAAAGTGATCAGGTTTTGGACACACAGCCTTCTTTACTCTTCAACTCTTCAGTTTTATAACTTTTTGCCATAGTTACTTAAGAAAAGTTATGGCACTTTCAGGGGACAACTTGGGAAAGAAGTATTAATAAAGACTTTTTCATGGAAAAAATATACTAGTAAACATACTATTTTGCAACTTCACAGAGGAGGATATTACTACCTTTATACTAACGGAGGAGAAAATTCACTTTCTCAATTCTGCTATAACTTTACTGCATCAATAAACCTTCCTTCAGGAAAAATTCTTTTTAGTGAATCCTACGAACATAAGTCTTGTTCAATAGTTTAGAAAATGTATCACATGCATCTTTTGAAATCTAGCAATGCTGCAAGACAGAAAGACTAAATATTATTACCATAATACTACCTTTGGAGAATCCAACATCAGGGCATATTATTTAGAGGCTATTCAATTGCTAAGCATAGATCTAAGTAATATTAAAGATTATGGCTAAAAAAAAACCTGGTTTCTACCTTCCAGAGAGATAATCACAAATAACATGAACACAAGTATAAATATATCTCGGGAGTAAGGAGTAACTTAGTTAGAGAATCAATTACATAGTGCATTGATCTAAGCTGAAGGGAGAAAGCTAGAATTTGAGATATGAGAAAGGCATTGACTAACAGTACAATCTTAAGTAAAATTCTTGAGAGATGAAAGGGCTGGGTGTATTCTGTAAAAGGAGAGACCAATATAATGATAATATAAATGTGCTAAAACTGATTAGGTCCAATTGTAAATATGTGATGAATATGCTCCTAAGGTATAGAGTATCATTGGAGGTTTATGACCAATGGAATTATCAAGTCAGATTTAAAATTTAGAAAGATCACTCTGGCAATTAAAGTGCTAATTTGATTGGAATATCAAAGGACTACTGATTGGGAAATAAAGAGGGATTTGGAAAAATACAGGCAAACTTATAGAGACCTGAACATAGATGTTGGCAAAGGAAATTTAAAGGACTTAAATGATATTAAAAGGCATTACAAAAGCAGTGAAATAAGATTTTAAGTTGGGCCAGATGCTTGATTTAGATTACAAAGTCTTCAAAGCAGTGTGTGTGTGTGTGTGTGTGTGTGTTATTATAACAATCAAGCAATCATTAACTAAATAGACTAATTAACCACAACTGTGAAGTAGAAAATATGAAAATCATTTGGAAATCCTAGAATTTAAAATTAAAACAACAGAAATGAAAATTTACTAGATAAAGTCAACAAATTATTGGAGATGGACACAAAAATCTGTGAACTTGAAAAGAAATTCAGAGAAAGTCCTCAGTATAAAGAACAGGCAAAAATAAATAAATAAAGAGACCTCAGAGAGCTATGAGACAATTTCAAGTATTCCAACATAAGTATAATTGGAACCCCATAAGGAGAGGGAAGAAAGAGGCAGAAAAAGTATTTGAAAAATGTTGCCTGAAACATTTCAAGGTCCATGGAAAAATATTAATTTGTAGATGCAATGAATGTAACAAACACCAAATAAAATAAACTAAAAGAAAATAATTTCTAGACAGCTTATAATTAAACTTCCAAAAAGCCACAGATAAATAAATATTCTTGTAAGAATCCAGAGAATCAAAACGCATATTACATAGAGAAGAATAATGATGAGAATAGTGAATGAATTCTTATTGCACACTATGGTAGTCAGAAAATGTTGGAAACGCATATACAAAAAAATGGAATGATAAAACAACCAACCTAGAAAGTAAATACTGTGAGATAGCCCTACAAAAAGAAATTGATATAATGACATTTTTTGATAAATTAAATGAAAGAATTAATCACCATCATACATGCATTGCAATATATATATATACATTTTTAGTCGGAAGGGAAATTAAGCCAGGTTGCAACTTGAATCTACATGAAAGAATGAAGATCAAAGGCTATTAAGTATATGAAGGTAAAAATAAAGTATAAAATGAATAATTTTCTTTTGTTAATTAATCTAAAAGTTATACCTTAATTTGGAGTAAAATTTGGCTTTATAATATATAGAGAGATATAATATATGTGCTAAAACAGCACAACAGACAAAGTAAATATATAATTGCAAATTTTCTATATATAACATAAAGTAATCCAATATTAGTTATAACTATATTGTGGTAAGTTAATAAAGTATAGCATCATCCCTAGAATAACCACAAAAGCATAATAAAAGTGATATAGCTAGAAACATGGGGTGAGGAAAGGGGAAGGAGGTTGGGTATATGGGAGTCTTACTATTCTGTGTGTGACTTTGCTGTGACCTAAAACTTCTTTGAAAATCAAATGAAAATTTGGGAGACACTGGGGAGTGAGAAGAGGCAGGTGCCACAGTACAGACTGGACACCTGATAATGCAGTGATAAAAGGAAAAATGATTAAAAAATTTTTTTTTTAATTTTTTTTTGTTTTTTCCCATTTTTTGAATATCCCAATCCTTTAATTTTATTTTATTTCTAGTGTTTTTTTTTTAAGTTTCCATGTATTTTATCTCATATTTAAACTTATCTTTATTATTTCATTTTCCTATTAATTGTATTTGGCTATTATATGGACTTCATCTTCAAAGAAGGTTTGGATCACAGAAGGGTTACAGAGGGGGTAGGAGAGGATCATAGGTGGGGGGTGTCTGGGATGGGGGTTTCATGGGAGGAAGTTCACCTGAATATACATGAAAGATATATAAAATTGTTCAAATGATCAAGAGGTGGAGCATGGTCACAGTGGGTAGACAATCACTCAATAAATGAGGAAATACTGAATTCCCAGCCTGGAGAGCTCTGCCACATTCTCCAAGGGAGCAGAAACAGTGATCCGAGTGCAGGGGCAGTGTCTGGCAAAGGAGGAGGGTCCATTAATGGGTTCTTGTTATTGATGACTAGCCTTATGAGTGTTTGCTCTTGTAATTGAAGCTTAGCTTACTGTTATGGGGTGCCTAAGGGTTGCTTCCTGAGAGCCTCCTTGTTGCTCAAATGTGACCTCTCTCTAAGGCAAACTCAGCATATGAATGCATTACCTTCCCCCCAGTGTGGGACATGACTCCTGGGGATGAGCCTCCTTGGCAACAAGGGATTAATACAAAGTGCCAACTGGTAATACAACTGGAAAAAGACCTTGAATAAAAGGGGGGAAAAGGTAAAGACAAATGAGTTCATGTGGCTAAGAGACTTCAAAGAGAGTCGGAGGTCATCCCAGTGGTAAAGCTTATGCACACCTCAGTAGGATCTCATAGAACACCAAAGTGGATATCATCCCACACAGAGAGATTCCTGAGGGCTCTGGAGACATCCAGGTCCTATATAAGGGGGGATAGCTCCAGAGATTGATGCCTTATCAGTGGGCTCTACTTTTGAATCTGTACTCCTGAGAGTGACAGAGTTGGACTCAAATAAGTCCTCCCTGCACATGGTCCATCGGTCCCTTTTATTCAAACCTATATGTGATGATGGAGTTTGTAGATGTACTTCTAGAGACTGGAGCCTCTGGCCTTCCCATGTGCCAGCTGTGCCTGGAATCTCAGTGGATCTGCGACTCCTACTCTACAGCTCAGTGAACCCACCCAAGTCACCTGGTGAGGAGATGATGATGGACAATGGCCATCGCAGGGAATGGAGAGAGCCTGCTGCAGGCAGGATAATCCCATCCACCATATCCATGGGATATAAGCCCTCTCTCACTTGGAGGTCGAGTGGACATCACCATCCCAAACTCCTCAAGATTGGGGGAAGATCTATGGACTAGAGTGGACTTACTGGAATTCTGTTGTAGACATAATGTGATTCAAGCAATGGAAGAAATTACAACAGTGAGGTGGAGCCAGTGACCACTGGATGCTTTTGGGGCAGGAAAGGGAAAAGCAGTTGTAATACAGGTGCTTTTCCAGGACATGGGAATTATCCTGAGTGACATTACAACAAGGACCTTGATATTGATGATTGTACTTATGAACCTTTTCTTTTGAAATTGAAACTTAGTCTAGCATTATATACTGCCTAAGAGTTACCTTGTTGCTCAAATGTGGCCACTCCCTAAGTCAAACTCAACATCTAAACACACTACCTTCCCCCTAGTGTGGGACATGACTCCCTGGGATGAGCCTCCCTGTCACCCAGGGATTATTACCAAGTGCCAACTAGCAACTTATCTGGAAAATACCTTGACCAAAAGGAGGAAATGGTAAATACAAATGAGTTTTTATAGCTAAGAGATTTCAAAGTGAATTGGGAGGTGATTCCAGAGGTTATGCTTATGCATGTCTCAGCAGGACCTCATTGACTGCCACAGTAAACAGTGTTCAAATAGTGTGTTTCCTGAGGGCTCTAGAAATATCCTGAAACTATAAGCAGGGTAGACAGCTCAGAAATTTGGCACCCTGTCAGTGGGCCTTACTTTGGAATTTATGCTCCCCAGTGTAACAAAGTTAAACTCATTTATAGATTCTTGGCACATGGCTCTTCTGCCCCTTTTATATGAAACTAAAATTAGCACTCTACTTGAGAAATATATGTCCCAGAGACTTAAATCTTTGGTCCATCCATGTGCCATTCAAGCCCTAAATTTCAGCAGAGTTGCAACACCTACTCTCCAGTTCATTGGACTCACCAAGGAGATGATGGTGGACAACACCCATCCCAAGAAACACAGAGTGTCTGCAACGGCAAGCAAGATAGTTCCATTCATCTGTCCCATGGCATCTAAGCTCGCTCTCAATTAGAAGCAGAGTGAACATCACCATCCCAAAATCGTCAAGACTGGGGAATGAACAATGGACTAAAGTAGATTTATTATTATTCTATTATAGATTTATTGTTATTCTAGCAATGGAAGAACTCTTATCATTGATATAAAGACAGTGGCCACCAGAAGTTCTGAGGGATAGGAGAGGGAAGAATAGATGTGATATGGGGGCATTTTTGGGACATTGGATTTGTCATGCTTGACATTGCAGGGATGGATACAGATCATTGTATATTTTGTCATAACCTACAAAATTGTGCAGAACAGAGTGAAAGCTACAATTTAAACTATAGTCCATGGTCAATAGCAATGCTTCAATATGTGTTCTTCAATTGTAACAAGTGTACCACACTAATAAAGGATGCTGTTAATATGAGAAAGTGTGGGAGGGAGAGGGAGAGGAGCATATGGGAAACTCTTTTATTATGTATGTATCATTTGCATAATATAAAGTTTCTTTAAAAATATAAAGCTAATTAAAAAAATAAAATTTTGAAAAAATAAGCCATGAAAACATATACATAAGAAAGCATATCTGGTTATAATACTATCAGACCAAAAAGAAAAAATAAGAAAAACTTTTAATACAAATATAAGCAATTCACAATGGCAAATTACTTAATATATTAGGATGATATAATGATTATAAATGTGTAGCTGCATATGAACAGAGATTTAAAATATACTGTACAAAAACTGACAGAACTAACGGGAGAAATGGACAAATCTAAATCATAGTTAAAGACATTAACATCCCTCTCTCAGTAATTCATAGAGCTATTTCACAAAGCTTTCAGTATAAATATAGAAAATCTGAATGATACTATCCATCTTCTTACCTAATTTACTTTCATGGAACACTAAATTCAGCAACTTAAAACTTTACCAGTTTACATTCTTTTCAAGTGCACATGGCACATGCACTAGGATAGAAAATATGCCTGTCAGAAAGATGTCTCAATGAGTTAAAGAACATTTAACTCTGCAGAAAAGTTACATTGTTTACAACAAAATTAAATTAGGAATCAAGAAAAATAAAACATTTAGAGAAATACGTAGAAATCAGAAAAATCTGTAGTCATTTAAATGAATGCATAACAAACATTTGATGAACTGAAACAGCAAATCTTGATTTTTAAGAAATGATACCACATTATAGATTTCTTATCCTGATAAAAGATATGTACAAACATCTGCAGAAGAATCATTAGAATTTAAGATTGTGTAAAAAGTGAATTTAAGGACACCATTTACCAGAACAATAGGGAAAATTTCATTTTATTTCTATATAGTAACATTGAAATTTAAGTATGAAATTTCATATGAAATGATAACTATTTCTATTGTACAACATATGAAATAACTTGTTGAAAATTAGAACAACATATATGAAAACTTCCTACATTGGAAACTATAAGCACTAGTAAGAGAAATATAATATATTCTATGAAAGTAATAGGATACTCATAAATTGAAAACATTACTTTAAAAGATATTCATTTTCTGCAAAATTGATCTATTAATGAAAAGTAATGACAATCAGTAATTCATCCATCTATAACATTATACTGTTTGTACATTTTAAATATGTACTATAGCTGAATAAATGCTCAATAAAATGTTTTAAAGTTATCTTGAATTTAATTTTTTAAAGGAAATTTTTGAAGAATAATAGATCTAATTAGAAGTCCCAAACATGTGGGGCACATGATTCTCCTAATAAACAACTTTGACTAAAGTTTTTGTTGAACCATGTTAATACTGTACTGAAGTCCAAGACTCTTCCTACCCTATTTTCCTTTCTCCTCTCCTTTCATAGGATGGATGTCCAGCTAGTATCATAGTCTAAGGACCTCCCTGCTTATTCCAGCTTCCTCTCCTTTATCCTTCACTGGCTTTCACCCCAATCTCTAGCATGCTAGATCCCATCTTGACATCTGTTGCTTGGAAGTCACAAACAAAAGATGAGATTTGATAAATGGGTCCACAAAGTAAAGCAGTAAGATGGAAATCAGGGACTGGCTCACACAATGCCCAGTGGTGAAAAAGGATAGCATTCTAAGTGGTATGTGGGGCAAAGATAGACCCAGACAACCCAATTTCTGAAGAGTCCGTTAGTGCTGACATAGGAAATGCCCATATGCCCTTGCAGATGACATGGTGGGGGCATTAGAAAAATATGGGGTAACAATGTCTATAAGAACAGTATAGTTGACTGGCTATTGCTAAATTTTATTGATACCTTGGAGAGGAATAATAAGAAATGGGAGGCTTTTAACAGTAAAAGCCTAAATGTGAGAGTCACTTTGTAACTTATAAAGAGGTTCTTATCTTCTGAACTATTGTGAGGAGAAGCAGATGATGAGTACAGGAAAAACTTTAGATAGAACTCCACAGCTCCAAACTGGTTTAAATGTTCTATCAAGGTAGGTTTGCTTTGTTAAGTTCAGGACTTTGGTTGGAAAAACCTGAGCCCCAAAACATGTAAGGGATGCAGTTACGATGTGGATATCCTTGACGATTTTTTATTTATAGACTCCCCTAAACCCTTTGACCATGCAGAAATACTCACAAGTTCCTTGTCTAATTGATACTTTTCTCAGTCTTGGAGACTCTGCAGAGCCCTTTCCTTCTAGAGGCAGATTTTCCTGGAACTGCCCAGGCCTCTTTCCCAGCTGCTAAACCAATGACTAGGGTTTAATAACAGGGAAAACCTGTTGGGGACATGCTGGGACTGATAAGAGAGAAATGAAAGTATATGTTGAGGGAACGTCAAGAATTAGCTAGCAAATACTGATAGAACCTCTTGCTTGATTAGGGGGCCAAGAGTGGCAAGGGAGAATTTATTAACTCAAGGTCAATATCTCAGGATATGGGGTTGAGCTTCATGGGAGAGACCTCATGGGGTAAAGCAAACTTGCTACTAGGGTGGCATTTAGAAGCCTAGAAATTCCTGAGTTGCCCAGGCAGACAGTAAAGAAAAAAAAAAAAGGCTAAGAGAAGTAGAGAAGTTGTAACATATATATTTCATAAGCCCAGATTACTAGGCCTTGATGAGTCCAGACCTCAAGATTGAAGAAATCCAAGACTGTGTGACAGAAAATTGCAGACCCTTAGACTTGGGTCTGTAGGATCACATGCCATGTGAGTGTGAGACCATGAGACTGGGAGATCACATGACTTTCATGGAGCAGAATTTGAAACTGAAAAACTAAGACTGAAAACATGAGGCTGTGAGACATTTTCTTTTCCTGTGAGACTTCTTTTGCTTTCCAGTTTAGCTCCCTTCATCTACTATGCAGCAAAATTATTGAGTGTGAGCATTAGTGGACTGAGAATATTATGTATGCATTTGGGGCTCCTTCACAATACGTTATGACATGTCAGTCCACCCAGTTATCAAAAATTTGGCTGGTTCTTGTTATGTAAACAAGCTACATTTTTGCTAGGCTTGCACATTTTCTAACCCAGTTCCCAAACTTAGTCATTTGCTTCAAGAATGAAAATATCCCCATCTTTTGCTTGCCTAGGAAGTGTTAACCATCTGCGGTTTATTTCTCCTATATTTCTTTGCATCTACTGTTCTTCACTGGCTTTAAAGGGAAGTGTGATATTTTGAGTTATCTGATGATTTCCTGTTATTTCAATGAGAGCGACAGGCTTTTACGTCTTTCTATATACAAATTGAAGTTGATCTTCCAAACCTGGTTTTTACATTTTGGGCTTACTATTTTTTCTAACTATCATTAAAATGAGGAAGATAACAAGTAATCAAAAGAAAACCTAAGGAATTTTCATTCTGACACAATGTTCCTCTTAACATTAATGGAAATACAAAATTGTTCAGTTTAATTTTTCAAGTGTTTTCAAATTATAGGACTCCAATAAATTGAGAAGAATACACAAAGAACATCCAAAAATATTCTTGGCTTCATCACAAATTTAGGAAATGTGAAAAATTTTAATTTGTATTATTCTCGCCTCCAGCTTGCAGAAATTTATTTGGAAGTGACAGTCATGTCAAAAAACAAAGTGATTCAGAAACAAAAGAACAATGATTATTTCCCAGAATCTCTCTGAAATCCATGGATTTCCTTTAGTAAAAAAAAATATCCTAGAGTCAATTAAGGAAAGTAACATTTTTTGATTGTTGTTGAAAACAGTGTCCTGTTAGATTGTATCGCTTAGTCATAGGATGCTTTGCCTTTATAATAATGGTGGGAGAATCTTTAAAATGTGAACAATATGCCGTCCTTCGCTCAAAAGAATCTGCTTCCTTATAAAGTGAAGATAGGATGTGGCAACCAGCTTTGTTACCAGCATCTCAGGCAGTCTCTCAGGAGCCTCTTCTTTAGGAGCAATACAATCAGTTCACACCTACAGAGACGGACCTTTAACGTACTGCTTTATCCTCAGCTGCAGGAGATCTAGGTTTTCACGCCTATTCTTTCCAATATAAAATGTGCAATGCTGGGCAATCATGTGTATCTTGGTTGCCGTAAACCACGTAAAGTTAAACTGATAATTGTCTTATTAGTCTCACAATACTGTTTCAAGGAAAAAACATATTTGAATTGATAGAGATATTTAAACACTTTACATGATATTAGTGAGGGTTTAAGTATTCCAGATGTCTTTTATCACTCCCAGCCTCAAATTTTTCCTTCAAATATTCATCAGATTAATCATATGGGCCTGAAGTCATAACCCTAACTAAGGTGAGAAAGATCCAAGGTAATTCATTCTACTTGGTAGAAATCATCTTCTGAGTAAAGACAGACATATAGTTTGTTCTGATGTCACCAATTGTATCATCTTCTTCCAAATTTAAAGTCAGTAGTTGTGCATTAGGGCATGGCATCTAGAATTTATTATGTGAGATCATTGAGGAAGAAATCCCTACCTTATTTTCCACATTCATCTCCTAATGCGTAACACCAAAAATAACACTTTTATTAAAACTGAAAACCACAGTTACCCCTTTCATCTGAAACGCACGTCTTCTCCAAGTTCAAAATTGTATTTCTAACAGGAAGATTCCTTTAACTACCTCAGACTATTTTATTTTAGATTTTTTTTCCTGTACATTTGTGATACTTAATCAGTCTTCCTTTTTTGTTGTTGTTTATTTTAAATATCATTTGCATACACACATATTGTTTATCTAAATATTTAATAAGGAATGAGGGCATATTTTTATACCAAAAGCAACTGCTTTTTAAAATTATTGAATAGTTATTGTGTACCAGAATTTTCAATACATATTATTAATCTTAATTTTCACAATTACAGATATTTAGCTTCCCATTCTTTAGTAAAGAAATCAGAGCTTGGAAACCTGACACATGGTTCCAATGTATAAAGCTATTAAATGTCAGCCAGGATTCCAGATTTGGTCTGTCTATTTCCAAACCCATTTCATTTAAACTTTAATGTAGTCCAGTCCATTTTGTTCTTCAAATAAGTTTATTTTATAAGTAATTGCAGTGGCATATTTTCCCCTATCATTTAGAAACCCATTACATATTAATGATACCAATATTTTGCTAGATATACACTTTTTTGCTAGATACACGTTTTTTATATAAATTCTTTATTATAGAACTTGAGTCTGTGTTGGACTTGATGCATAGCTCCCAGGACTGAGAGACAATTTAATCACAATTTTAGGTCCAGTTCCAAACTTGTCTGCTATTTTTGCCTTTTGTGAAATCTGAGCTTGGGAGCAATGATTAATGCTTTCTGGATAGTGCCTTTACCATGGGACCAAGGTAATTTTTAGATATTCTACTTAGAGGCTTTCCTGCCAGTATCTCTAAGATCACACTCATCTTCCACCACCTCTCAGATTCTTACCAAAGTGGACTGCTCCTTTTTGAGGATGGCTATGGCAGCTCTAAATTACCACAGTCATTCCTTCTCTTCAAGCAGCTGCAATGTTGCCCTCCCCTCACATGGGACCTATGCTATCACTCATCCTTTGCTTTTACTTGCAGTGTTTCCTCAAATGTCCAATTTATGAGCATGTTATTTTATAGCTTTTGAGTTGTGAGTCTTAGCTGGAATTGGGCTTCCAATCCAAGGATTTCTTCTAATATATAGAATAGCCTTTTTATGTGTTCTTTGTTCCATTTATAGTTTTAGTCAACATGCTTTTGATGTACCTATTTCTTTATTTAGAATAAAAATTTTTTCATGTCCTTCTCCAGGTTTTGACAGTTATAATTTCACATTCTAGTCTTATAGGCCATCCCTCCTCCATATTCTTGTATTTCTGCATTATTTTCTTCCTTTTCTTCCATATTCATAACTGCAACAAATTTAAATATTTTTAGTTCATGCTGGAATATTAGCTTACAATTTTCATCAGCTATGTGGCACAACTGTGACCTGTCTTCATCCTTTATCTTACGGCATCTTTGTTTAGAGGCACAGGCACTGGATAAATTTTCTTGGACTACTATTTGGGGATTCATGGGTAACGGTGACAGAATTGATCCAGAGTTGCTTTCCAAGATTTCTAGGTTAAAAATTATCTTTTTATTTACCCAGAAGATTTAAATATTGCTCCTCTGATCTCAGATATCATCTGAAAGGGATCTTGTAGCATCAGTCCAAACTTTCCTACATCCACAGTCTTTGCCTTTCAAGATATACCTTCCTTTGTACAAGTTTTAGCAGCTGAAACTCCTTGAATCTGCTACTTCTGCTACTCCCACACCAATTTCCAAGCCTACTTTCTGCTTCCATAGCAATCTTACTTTACTATTTTTTTTTAAGATTTTATTTTATTTATTCCCGGCCCCCTTGCCTGTTACACTCACTGTCTGCTTTCTGTATCCACTTGTTGCACGTTCTTCTGTGTCTGCTTGTATTCTCTTCTTATCTTCTCTTAAGGAGGCACCAGAAACTGATCCTGAAACCTTCTTAGGTGGGAAAGAGGCACTCAATTGCTTGAGCAACCTCAGCTCTCTGGTTTGTTGTGTCTCTCATTATCTTTTTCCTCTGTGTCTCTTTTGTGTTGCATCATCTTTTTGTGCCAGCTTTCCACGCGGGCCCACTTTTGCCTTTACCAGGAGGCCCTGGGAATCGAACCCGGGACCACCAACATGAAAGACGGGAGCCCAATCATTTGAGCCACATGTGCTTCCCTACTTTACTATTAATTCTAAATTCAACAGTCTTCTTCTGGCAGGGCACTCTCTTTTCTGAAAGCCAATACAGTAAAACTTTGCGATAATATGCCCTGATACTGAAAATTACACTATAATGTGATGAGAGTTGATTTCCTCCCTAGTGAGAGGGAGAAAGAATGTGGACGACAGACTGTCTCAGGAAGGTCAGATTTGGAAGGTTTGTAACCTTAATGCCAATTTTCCCCCATTTTGGATATAAAGAAAATGGATATTAAGTAATTGTGAGATTACTGAAGTCACAAATATTTTGAAATCTTTCCCATTAATATTTAATCCAGAATAAACAATTGACATGATGTGACTCCAAAAACCAACCACATTACATTGGATTTGCATTGTTTGGCTATGCCACCTGAACACCCAACACACCTCTGTGCCGTCTCGCTTCAGAAATTCATTAATCTCACAGTAATAGCACCCAGGATTGCATGTGATTTAATATTTTATATCCTATTGGGCTGAGTTTCACTGACACTTCTAGTGATTTCTGTGCTTCCAGTTTTTTGGCATCTTGCACAGTTCTCTGTTCATATCTTTGGCACTTTCCCATATGTCTATCTATGACTTGCTGTTAGCCTTTCTTTTGGTAAGATTTCAACCCAAATTGGTGCTTATAGATTTATTCTTCTTACTCTTAGTTTTCTTTAAAATGCAGATTGTGATTTTGGTAAATCATACAAGTTTCCATTAGAAGTCGACCTCTTCTCAGAGACTTTGGACAAGATATTTTTAAATCTCTGAATATAATTTCTTATATCTAAAATTAGGAAGCTCTGGCTACATAAAATGTAATTTAAGATTCTGTATTAGAATCTCATGAGATTCAATAGTAGAAGCAATTCACCTAAATAATTTTATTCATTTTACATTCTTTCCCTTCCAGAGAATGGTAATTTTTTAAATCTATTTCTCCAAAGTTCACCATCAGAATAGATATTAAAAATTATATATACCGTGGTTTCAAGAAAGCATAAAGCAAAACATATTACCTTTGACCTTGTGAATAATAGAGCTGAACAGATGTAAGCTGCTTAAACCAATATATTCAATAGAGTTCCATTTATGCTCTGTCCAGAAAGTTATGAAGGTACTTAATATAGACTTTGCCAGCATTCATAAATAATAGTATTTTGTCTTTGGAGAAAGATGTAATTATTTTATAAAATGTTACATTGATCGCAGGCATTTTTTCAATGTTGGATATGCTTGGATTGAAGAATAAGATAAGATCAAATATTTTTTGTTCTGCTTTGATTCATGCTTGTTTCTTCTCAAATTAAACCTAATTTTAGTTGGCAGAATATAGCTATTAGTGTCTCATCTACTGTGACCATTTCCATCTTGATACGCAGAGGTCATTTTTATGATATTTGACTCTATTGATTCTAAAGTTATAAAACTCAACACTGCATGCTTCAACTCTTTACAATCCATGATAAAAATGGAGTTTAGGACTCCTGATGTGGGGCAGAGGGCAGACAAAGAAAAGAAAAAAGAAGAAATGGGGCATCCTAGGAAATAAAATTTGATAGGTAGATGACACTTTTCAATGCTTACAATTGGGGAGATGAAGGAAGAATTGAGTAAGGCAAAAATCAACAAAATGAAGAAAGAGTGAAAATAAAGCAAAATTTAAAGTAAAAAGAGAATGTGAAGAATATATTAATTAAAACTAAAAAGGATCGTCAGCAAGGGAAGAATATATCATTGAAAACTTCAAAGCAAACCTGAGAAAAATCATATGAATTTGCCTAGGGGTTGTATGTTATGACTTTAGGCCAACCAGGTGCTTTTGCACATCCTTCCAGGGTTTGAGAATCTTTTCTATGTCTTGCCTGACCAAAATAGAAACTAAAAAAGGTGATTTCCCAGTGTGATAGCTTTTTTGAGGCTTTTAACACATAGAGGCTACAATTTTCAGTTATTCAACCGAACATTAATCTAAGACTTTTTGTAGAAATTAATTTGTAGATATAATTAAATTCCATAATCAATTGACTTTAAGTAAAGGAGATTATCCTAGATAATCGAGAGAACCTGACTCAATCATTTGATAGGTCTTAAGAACAGAGTTGAGGCTTCCCCAAAGAAGAGGAAATTCCACCTGTGCCTAGCAGCTTCAGTCCTTACCCTACAGTCTCATACTGCTCTTCCTATCAGCCGCCCCCACAATTGCATAAGCAAATTCCTTGCAATAGATCTCTTAATATATATCCCTTTCTGGTTCCACTTCTCTGGTTGAACTTGACTGATGCAGATTTTAGTACCTGGAAGTGGAGTGCTGCTGTCACAAACACCTAAAAATGTGGAAGTGGCTTTAAATTAGGCAATGGAAAAGAGTTCCAGAGAGATAGCAGTGTAAGATGGAATTGCCCTAACCTTACTGACTTTGAAGATGGAGGAAAAGATGGTAAGTCATGGAATGTGGATGGTCTCTAGAAGCTGGGAAAGGTGAGGAAGCAGATTCTCCCCTAGGGCCTCCAAAAAGGAATAGAGTACTGCTGACAACCTTCTATTATCACAGTGTAACCCATTTCAATATTCACACCTCCAGAAGCTACAATGGTTCAAGCTCTGGTACCAAAAATCCAGCACTATTATTTCAGGTGTGGTGGCATTCTGGTGGGGTTTGGCCATTGATCCTGGCTGCAGAGCTTCTGGAGACACAAAGCCTACCTTTCACCCTTAAAGATTACCTTACCCACTTAGTGTCTTTTAAAATCATACATATTTTTTTAACTGGCTAGTATGTAGTCTGTTTTTATCCAATTAATTATAATGACTTATATAGAATTTATATACACAGGAGTATCACTGGATTTTTGAGAAAGAACCCATAGTTTGCATTAATGTGGAAATAAATGCTAAAGACTTGAAGAAACAAGGTAGAGAGCACTTTGTTTAATAATCTGATTCCTTCTGTTATTAACTCCTGAGACAGGGAGAATGCCAAATCAGTGTTGCAGTGAATGAACTAGGACCTTTATTTCCTCTCTGGGCAAATGAAATGCTCATTATCTTGCTGTTTTAAATTCAAGCAGCTTATTCTTTCATTCACACGTGGGAATTAAAGCAAGTGTAAACTCATGTAGGGAAATCCCCTATGGTTGACAAAAAGAAGAAACTTATTTAATGTCTTCTTTCCTTGCTGTAGACCATGGTAGGCTCTCCTGCTTAAGAAACTATACAAAAATATATTATTTTAGCTGACTATAAATCTACACCTCCATTAATTCATTCATTTTTGCAAATAATATTTATTGAGAACCTACTATTTGCTTGACTATTATGACATGATCATGGATAAGACATGGTTTCTGTCTTCCAAGAGGTCTAAACCCAGAAGAGAAGCAGGTATAATGAAAATAGAATGGCATAGAGAATAATACTCAGGGAGCCTAGAGAAAGATATGTTTAAATCTTCCGAAAAATATGGAAACGTTCAAAGCAAATGTGATATTTGATACCCATTTTCTTTATCCAAGGTGGGAGCCTTATAAAATAAAGAAAGGAGTTGTAAATCAGAATAGGAAGTATGTGTTTTTGGTAGAAAACTTGGTATGTGCAAAGCCAAAGAGATATAACAGAGTGTGATATATTCACAAATGATTAATCCTTCAATATGGATCAAGTGTGGGGTTTATATGTGTACATATGAGTGTATGGTAGTGTGTGTGAGTGTGTTTATGTGTGTTTATGTATGTGTTAGGGAGTGAATTTATGAGGAGCATTAATCTAATCAAGTATATTCGAATAAGATTGTGAAATAATTTGCATCTCAACAATATGTACACTTGAAAAATATGAATCATATGGATAAAAGATCAGATTTGTGTCTTTTGCCAATATGGGGAATATAAAGAAGAAAAGATAGAAAGAAGGTAGGTTGAATAGCTAGAGGAGGATTGTGATGTCCCCAATTATAAATTATAAATTCTTAGTTCTAATTAGTTACATGGAGAAAAGGGTCAAAATATAGGACTAGAAGGATGGCTGAAAGATGAAGAGTGGTTATGTTTTGCTTGATGATAGTACATTTAATTGATGGAACTTCTGGTTTCTTTTTCATTAACATCCAAATAAAATAACTCAATCCTCCATTTTCTTTGCCTGCATTAAGTCCAGCACTCTCTTGAGAAATTCTGAGGATTTTCATATAATGTTTCTATATACTGGGTGTCATTTATAACCTCTCCTAGAGACATAAAATCCTGATTTCTCATTAATCACCATTGGCCACATCATTACTTCTCTTCCTACTGATCCTGCTCTCTTTGGTCTGCTTTTGCCCAAATTTGGACTCATCCTATGCCTTCATTTTATGTAGCAGGTTTAAAACAGAGTAAACATTAATTGTAGTTTCTAATAATCAACTCCAAACTTTTATATATCAGAAAGCAAACAATATACAGAACTACATTATCAGTGCTCTCAAAGTCATTCAGCCACATGTGGTCACAGAGAATTTTGCATTATGAACAATTCCTACTAAGAGTCAAATCCCATTTCTAAAACCACCCCATGCTAGTTTTGGGTTTTTCAGGGAAAAATCCATTAAAATTAAAACCTCTTTGAGATACATTTTCTAAAATTGAAGCTGAAATCTGTCACATCTCAGTCTGAAATATTTATATTTCATCACTTTCCAGAGATACCACAAGGACAATGAGTAAGAACTTGTTTTCAACTGTGAGAAATTAAGTTCACTCACTGAATTTAATACTCTCAGCACTAATAGAAGGTGGGACAAATATGAATTGCTGATTCCATTTTTGCAGATTCAGAGAATGTTTCTGAATGTTTTAAAAGAATCACTTGCTTTCTCTAGATAATTACCAAGAATTCGGAAAAATTCAAATCTAGCTTTTGCACTCCCTTCACTAATCAAAGTAGGGAGGAAGGAAATAATAAAGTAAATTCTGTAGATGCTAAGTTTGAGTTGTCAATGCACCACCAATTGGAGATAAACCACCACAGACTAAAAATACAAGGAGAAAAATGAATGGAAGAAACATTTTTAGTAATCACTGACACACACACAGTAACTGAAGCTGTGAGATCAAATGAATTGGTCAAGACAAAGACAGGTGTATTTTACAACGAAAAAAGACAAGATCAGAACTCTAGCAAACTTTGAGATTTGTCAATGAGTTAAAAAAAATGGAAAATTAAAGAAACTGAAAATGACCCTTCAGATCAATAGAAGCAAATTACAATAGTAAATTACATGTAGGAAAACTTTTTAAGATAATTCATAATGTTAAGTACTCTAGAAAGTTTTAATAGGATGGGGCTATGTGATTGGCAATTAAGCGGTCATTAATGGTCTTAGCCAGAATGCAGAACGAAGTGGAAAGTGATGTGCAGATAAAGTAGAATGAGAAAATGTAGAGGACTCTTTAAAAATATAACTGAACAGAAGGGAATTATGCTGATAATTTCAGTAAAAAAATCCTTATGGAAGAGGACTGCTTATTCTGTGAACCATGAGCTTGGCCATAATTGTCACCTAGATTTAATTACATCAAATCCTTCCATTTAATAAACCTGGATGATTCTTTAATGGAGGGTTTTAATTAGTTAACAAAAATGAAAAGGTTATCTGAGAAGAATCAAATCTATAATGTGAAATAAAGGTTGTGAGTGAAAAAATCAATATACTTAGTTCAGTAAACAGGAAATAAACATATTCATACACCTTATACAAGGTTCTACTGATTGTGTCTGTACGTTAAAGTAAACACTTTAGCAGGTATTTTTTAAAAAGACAGCTCTTTGTACTCTGGCTCTTATACTAATTGTAAAAAATTCTCACACTTGCTTTCAACAATTAGCCTTTCAACCCTCTGAGTTGAAGTACAGACACATAATTAGTAACGGATTATAACTTTCTTTAAAAAGCACTTCTAATACACAGCTGCTTAGATTTATAGAAATAGAAACATTTGAAGGCTGGTTATTTAATAATAAATCTACTACATTATTTTCCATTTTAGACAAAAGATTATTTATGCATACTGAACTGGGGTCCTTTGCTTTACTGTGGTGATAGAAGAGTTAAGCATATTAAAATAATTTTTAGGAGAAGTGATTAATATTTAGATTCAGTCCTGATTAATAAGTGTCCTTCATTGTGTCTAAATAATCGTAGCTCTACTACTCCCTTTACTTACTTTACCTTTCATTTTATAGTTTAATTATTCTTTGCTCATAATTTGTAGACTGTGATGTAAAAACTGAATTGTGGGAATTTTTTTTATTTTATTTTATTTCATTTTAAAATTTATTATGAAGCTGACTTGAGCATGTTGGTAGGTTCAAGAAAATTAACCAAATGGAGTACAAGAAATTAAATATACAAGTAAAGGAAAAATATTCCCAGGAAGGAGGCAAAGGACGAACAGATGTTACAAGAGATGGGAAAAGAGCTTTTAAACAATACACAAAATCTTCATTTATATCCTGATTATGCCTTCATTCTCCTCTGAATTGTAAGGAAAATTAAATATTGAAATGTATGTCCCATTTCTAATCCCTATTACTTCTATGAAGTGAGGCAAAGCCATCTCCTCATTCTCCCCCAACCCAATTCCAAAACTTTGCAATGATAAAAACCTTAGAGATTTCTTCTTTCTTTGGAGAATAACATGGAAATATTGCTACATTCTTTGGCTGTCAGTACTGAGGAATATATTTTCATGAAGACCAAGGTCATTGTAATTTGTTTCCTTTGCATGTACTTTATAATGCACTATGAAAACCCATCAGTTATAGAGGAAATCAATGTGTTTATTAATTATTTGACAGCCTCGTGATTGCATTTTTATAAATGCTATAAATGCATATTGGTTTAAAAGTGAAAGGCATGTATCAAGAATTGGAGAATATAAAATATACATATCCTTCTCTGTGAAAGAAAATCAGGTGTATTAATGAATTTTTATCATTGAAGAAAGTTTCTCAAGTGTCCTTTTTGCTAATCAGTCCAAACTTTGCTACCAGTAAAATCTCCAAAAGATGATCATATGAATACATTAGAATTTTTATCATATAAAACATATCTAAGAGCTACTTAGTGAATCGATGTAAAAGCTCAAAATCATTAATGTAGCATTGAAACATCAATTTATTTCCCAGAATTTTTATGGCCCCTCAACCAGGTAAATTCTACATTTAAGCCCCAATAGCCTATCCACTTTTATTTCACGATCCTATACACTTTTCCTTTCCTAAAGTCTTGTTGACATGTTTGCCTAACATAAAACACCAATTTCCACTTTAAATACAACATTTATCAAGTCTGTCCTAATTTTAAAATAAATCAAAATTTTTCTTATGGCCTCAGGATGTTTTTAGTAATGAATAAGATTCTGCCTATACTTACATTTTTTGAAACTTATTGTCTTTATTGCCCAAGTATTCTATTTCAGTTTTACTATCACACAGAGAAAATATCACAGAGTACTGGATAGTCATTTAACAAAAGTCTTTTGAGTAGATTTTAAAAGGATGAGTTCATTTGGAACAATGAAAAAATTTTAAAATAATAATTAAGTTTAAAAATATTGCTAAATATATATACATTATATATTATAAATATCATAAATATAATATGCATGTAGGCACAAATTTATAATTGCTCTTACATATCAATTTATTTTTAACTGCATGGATAGATAGCAACTAATTTAATGTTAAATGACCTAAATTATTAAGTAAACAAACAAGCAAACAGGAAAAATATGTCAACATTTCTTTCAGAAGTATTTTGAGAAGACTATAGCCAGAAGGCATACCTAAATATTGTTGTGTGATTAAAATAAAACAGAAATTAATGGCAGCATATATAGAAATTGTTGCTCATGCCACCTTTGAGCAACTGAATGTTTCAAAGTGTTGAAATCATCCCATTTACATGATCTATGTTATGAAATCGTATTGGACAAGGTAGTTTAAATTTGATTCATTTAAGTTCTGTATTTATATCAATAATGAGGTAAAGTCTTGCACAATCTATCTGTAGAATGTTAAAAATGTAATAAAGACTCTTAAATATTATAATGTGTAATATTTCTTTTGGTGATGAACTGTATTAAGTACATAAAAATCACGCTGCATTATGTTGTTCTAGAAACTAGAATATATCTGTCAAAAAAGAATGTAGGTTATCTATTCCAAAGTATTCCCTTGAGCATAATTGTGTTTATCTTAACATACTGTCTCTCTGGAATATTTTGAGGCTGACAGATTGTGATCACAGGTATTGAAATATCACTGGTTGTTTTTATTGTGGGTATATTATTGTGTGTGTAATTATGTATGTGACTGAGTGTGTAGGTCTTATGTATAAATTCTATCTCATGAGATGATTAATTTTTGTTGCCTTTATAAAAAGGTTAGGTTTATTTTCTAAATGTCTTTAGGGAATAAAATAAATATTTTATCTCTAGGGTGCTCCTTTCTGAGGCAGAATACACACACACATCCTACTTGCTCCACTGATGCCTGGCAGATTAAGGAATATGTACCAAGGATTTCTGTCCAATATAACTTTTTGTTATTATTGTTATTGTTTTTGTTGAACCTGGGACCTTGTATGTTGGAAGCCAGTGCTCAACCACTGAGCCACATTGGCTTCCCAGAGCTCCTTTTTTTTTCTTTTATTTTTTTCTGGAGGCACTGGAACCGAACCCAGAACCTCCCGTGTGGGAGGTGGGCGCTCAACCACTTGAGCCACATCCGTTCCCTCCAACACAAGTTTTAATGGATGCAACCAAAATATTTGTAATAGCTTATTGGAGAAAACATAATGACAAGGGAATATTATCTAAGCTATGTATTAATAAAAAGGATCTAACCACACCCTTAACAATGAACAACTTTACTCACTATCTAGTTATATATTCATTAAATTCTTCTATTATGAAATGATTAGACATGAAATAAACCAAAGGAGCATAAGATTGTAATCTTCCAAAATTCAGTAGAGAAAAAAAATTTTTTAAATACCCAAATAAATGTTATTAGAAATTAGCATTGCTATCATGATCCTGTACACTCATTCAGAATAATTCTTTAATAACTAGATCCTTAGAGCATGTAAATTGTGCCTGAGGACTTATCATTTTGACATAGGGAATTTTTAGTCAGAAACAGGTAACTGACAGAAAACGTCTTGCCTGGAGAGCTTTATGCATAAGGCAGATATTTATGTGAGAAGATTTAATTTTCCCAAAGCAAATAGTACAGAATCAGATGATTTCTTAATACTCCTTCCAGGACCATATTTTTATGTTTCTGTCTTATGAATAAAAGACAGGATTTAAAACAAGAAGATGAGACCAAAAGATACCTATGAAATACAGAATTACAGGCACACAAGAAATGTTTAAATAGCCAGAAGTTCCATCCATAAGGGCCTTGAGAGCTAGAAACTTCCTCTCACACATAGTACTTTTGAAAGTTGCACTCTCTTAAATTGTGACACTATTAACCTTTTCAAATTAAGCTGTTTTGAAAACGATTTAACACTTAACTATTACACTTACAGAATTACTTTTTAAAAATCCCTTCTATATGGTGGAACCTTTGCAGGATACATTCTATGTGTGTTATGGAGAAAGATTTTAATCTGAGTCCAAATAAACTATTTCAGCGCTTACCCAAGGATTGACTGGAGAATCCTTGAATATGTTGGCTGCAAAAGGACTGAATATGAGAGAAAATTTGATTCACTTAGGAAGCAGATTAGGTAATGAGAGATAGAAGAATAATAAATCAAAACATACTCAAAATCTTTATTACTGAAAATTTGAGAGATTAAGTGCCACTGGAAAGAAATCAAATCTGGAAAAGTAAATGATGTATTCATGATTATAGGAAAGGATGTAGAGTTAATGAGTGATATGTAGAATTTATAATACATATATGCATGTATACATCCCAGTTTATATATTTCATATGCAAATATGCATATGTATTTTGTTCACAAACAAATTAGTTCAGTGTATTTTTTCATTCTTTTTCCTAACCCTTTTCTATTTAACAACAAGAAAAGGAAAAAGTCAAAGTCCAAATATGAAAATGTTCATTTACAAAATTGTGATGTGTTGAAATAAAATAAAAGTAAGGTATTGTAATGGAATTTTTTTTTTTAATTTAGAATTCCAATTATATTTATTTAAATTCTTATCTTGTCTCTCAAAAAGTATTATATCACACTTTGGATTAGAGACATTATTAGTGTCATTGTAAGATTTTAAATGGCAGCAATAGTAGGAATTTAATTGCAGGTGGGAAAAAATTCAGAGACCTATTAGGAATATGTAATTATATCTAAACATTTACACAGAAGTTTATAAATTATGTTTCTCTCATAATCCATGTGCTATTATGAAGAAATTATTATCTTTTTATGATTCAAAAAATGAGCACAGAATGCAGTAACATTGCTGAATCCATAATTGGTATTCAGGAAAAGCTCTGCAGAGGGCATTCACTACAAGGTCAATTGAGTTAAATAGAGAGGCATATTATGGAAAAGTTAAGTGTATTAAAGGATTGACATGTCTTAGTAATGAGGAATGATTTTATTAATCTCTTGATTAGAGTAAGCAGAAAGTTCAATCACATATTCTACAAAGGCTGTTTTGGGACTTTGTAGAATATAAGATTTTTTTTTCTCTTACTTTATGAGTTTAATTTTCAAAGTCATCTTAGAGGAAGAAAAAAGGGAATAATATCTGTCCACCTACTTTTTAATAAGAAAATGTTTACTGCATAAATATTTGCATTTCCCATTGACTCAAAATATCAAAGAACTAGGATATAAATTCCATCATCGTTCAAATGGAAGGCAAAACCCTGCTTCATCAAGGTCTCCAAAAGAAGATATACAATCTAGAAGATTGCTAAATATGCAATAATTAATTACTGTGCCATGGTAAAGATGTTCCAAACAATTACAGATACAATTTTAAGTTATTAAAATATGGCCTATACCTATAAGAAAAAAAGTTTTCAGTAATTTTAAAGTGAATGATTATTTTGAACAGATAATCAGACAAACACAAGAAAGTTCAGGGTGGGGGCATTCTCTGTTACAAACAAATAATTTAATCATTACCTTTGGGGGATATAAACATATAGAAACTACAAGTTTATGTTAAACAAATTTTCAAGGCATAAAATATGGGCTGGAATATGTCATGGATTCACATTTAGCCTGTCTCATAGTGAAGGAAGACTTCAAAATAATGACTTTATTACTCACTTGAACATTATTTCTTTGATACCAAACAGGTGATATAGATGACTACAACTTCAAGTAATATTTTTATTTTGTATAATACCAAAGCATTTCCTTATTTTGAAATCTCTATTCTCATTTAAAGTAATTTGAATAGTCACAAAGTTAATTAAAACATTTGTTGGAAGTTACATACTAATTTGGTCATCTCTGCACTACTAAATTTGATCATTTACAGGATAGCTTAGAAAATAAAAGTTTCTTACTGATGTCCTTGAGGAATTCTATAAACTAACCACAGTTCAAAAATCCAGTCTTCTCTTTTCTTCCCTTTCCTTAACTGACTCTAATGTTCTAAAATTGTTAATTACTCTATAGTTTAATAACATACACTGTGTTTTTCTGCTTTGCTTATCTTTGCTTTCATTGTTCCATTGTAATTATCTCTTATTTGCAACATTTCCATCTATTCCTAAATTATTTCCACACATTCTTCAAGAACACATTCTATGCCACCCCGCTCTGACCTTCCTAGATTTTCCTTGTGTGTACATTTCCACCTTCTCTACATTATGTGGGAAAGAAGAGAGTAGCAGCACAGAAATAATGCTGTTAGTTTAGCTTTAACAAATGCTAATATTTGGATTTATAGGTTCTGAAACATAACTTTACAATATTCTCGAGTTAATTTTATTCAGGCATATTATCCCACACTAACAAAGCTCATGAAAATGGATTAAAAAAACAGTATTTGGGTTTAGTTTACCATGTGAGTAGACTGAATACATGTGTGGATTTGTGCATACTCTTTCTTTGTAGGCAATGGCATGTGAAACAATGGATGTGAAGGCAGCCTGGTGAGGATGAATCAAAATATAGTAAGTTTTATTATTAGGATACCCAGTAGTAGTAGTTTCTAAAAGTCTGCTGCAATAATTATAACAAGAAAACTATGTGTCAGATGGATTGAATTCCCATGCAATCTTACCAAGTAGTTGCCTCTAAATAATACCTAGAGTATCTTATGAGTGCTCCTCTCTGTAGCTTTTCTTCTTTGTTTTCTTTGCTGATATCCCTCCTAAAGAATATATTATTTCATTACAGGGTTTAAATTATATTTTCTCAACCATCCTCTATAAGATATCTGCATTAGAATAAAAATGAGTTGTTGAAAATGTAGATCCCTGTACCCTTATCCAAATTTGTTTAAGCAGAATCTTTGGCCCTAAGGCTTGGAAATTGTTGCTTAAATAAAACCAAGTAAGTATCATTTTACAAGAATGGCTTACAAAATAAATCTTGGGCTTGTAAATTTATATAGAGAGACTATATATTAAGATAGAAAGATAGATAGATCTTACCTCTTCAAAAATCCTAAACTACATGAACAAAAGAAATATTAAATTATATCTTCTCATTTAATGACTAAAAGAGAATATTGTATTTCTGATTCACTTATTAAAAGTCATTTACCTGAAATAAATGGAAGCTTTAATTTATCTGGTTTCAATTGTAAGCAAATATCAAAAATTCCCAAATTGCCACTTCTTTGGATGTGAGACCATATGCAAAAATCAACTCAAGGGGGGCAAGATGGTGGTAGAGTAAAGAGGTCTAAGAGTCAGCTCATCAGGGGAGTTAGTACTCACCCAAAGCTATCTATAGCACCTGTTTGGGGAGCCTAGGAGACAGGAAGAGCATTTTGCAACATTATTGAAAGAATGGAAGGAGGAGACTTCCCATCTGCAGTGAAGATTCGTGAGTAGAGCACTCTATGCCACAGAGGCCGGTGCCCATCCTCTACTGGCGGTGTAAGCCACCTCTGGAGCTATTCCATGGCTGGAGTTGGAAGCCCTATTGCCCAAAAATGAAGGAGGAAGAGACAATTGGGCAATAACTTTAGCTACTGATTAGGAAATTCAGTTGGCTAAAGTGTAATCCTAAGAACAGCTAAAGTTTGAGCATGTCCAAGTTGAAAAGAGGCTGGTAGCTGCCATTTTAACTCTTTCCCCAGCTTGAGGGGAACCTGGGGTGATTGGAAATCACAGTGACTGTAGGAACTGGTTTCTTTCCACCCAGATTGCATAGCAGCCCTAGCTAGGCCCCAGCCCCACCTCCAACAGGGAGGAATTTGGCAGGACATGCACCTGCTTCTATGGGCAACTGCAGGCACTTTTGGCCAGCACAGACTGGATAGTGGGACAACTGGGGCTCCATCCCTGCCATACCAATAAGATAGTACAGGAGCTGTGTTTTCTTTGCCTCTCTGGGCAACAGCAAGTGCTTTCAGCCCTAGGGTGCCTGTGATTCCATCTTCACCTCTTAAAGGGCACAAGGGAGAGTTCTCCCTAAGCCTCTCAGGGCAACTGCAATCACTTTTGGCCCACATGGATTAGATTTTTGGGCACTCTGGAGGATTCATTCCCAACCCTGGCAGGGGAAGAGGGGGACTTGAGCTACTTGGTAAACTGGACAGTTTTGACCTGCATGGTTTACTTTGTTGCCCACACCTGCAGCTCCAACCCCACCCGAGCAGGGGAGGAAAGGGTGTGAGGCTTCATCAGTCTCTCCAGGCAACTACAGATGGTCTTGGCCTGCACAGCTTGGATTACTACACATGGCTGTGTCTCTGTCCCTACCCCTGGCAGAGTAGAAAGGTAGGTCAAGCTTCATTGGAACCTGGGGCAATGCAGGCAGCTTCAGCCTCCACAGCTTACAGTAACAGCTACATCCTCAGCTCCTACAATACAACTGGCAAGGGGAAAAGAGCAAGAAAGCCCTAAACTAAAGAGAGAAACTGCACCCAGAGTAAACACATCTAGTAAGGCAGACACCAAGACACCAACAAAAAATTACAATCCAAACCAAGAAACAGGAAGATATGGCCCAGTTAAAGGAACAAGATAAGCATCCAGATGACATAAAGGAGGTGAGACAACTAATCATAGATGTTCAAACAAATTTCCATAATAAATTCAATGAGATTGCTAAAGAGATTAAGGACTTTAAGCAGACATTGGATGAGCACAAAAAAGAATTTGAAAGCATACATAGAAAAATAGTTGATCTTATGGGAATGAAAAGCACAAAGATTTAAATTAAAAATTCACTGGAGAGATATAACAGTAGAGTTGAGGAGGCAGAAGAAAAGATCGGTGAACTGGAAAGCATGGCATCCAAAAGCAAACATACAAAAGAACAGTAAAGAAAAGAATGGAAAAAATTGAATAGGGTATCAGGGAACTAAATGATGGCAAGAGATGTGCAAACATACATGTTATAGGTGTCCCAGAAGGAGAAGAGAAGGGAAAAGGACAGAGAGAGTATTCAAAGAATTAATGATAGAAAATTTCCCAGCCCTATTGAAGGACCTAGATATCTTTGTCCAAGAAGGACAACATAATCCCATTTGAATAGACCTACTGTAGACACATACTAATCAGAATGTCAAATGCCAAAGACAGAAAGAATTTTGAAAGCAGCAAGAGAAAAGCAAAGCATCACATACAAGGGACACTCAATAAGATTAAGTGCTTATTTCTCATCAGAAACTATGGATGCAAGAAGGCAGAGGTACATTATATTTAAGATACTGCAAGAGAAAAACTGCCAGCCAATAATCTTATATCCAGCAAGATTGTGTTTCAAAAAATGAGAGCAACTTTAGAATATTCACAGATAAACAGAAATTGGGAGAGTTTGTAACAAAGAGACCAGATTTTCAAGAAATACTAAAGGGAGTGTGTATTAGTTAGGGTTCTCTAGGGAAACAGAATCAACAGGAGATATCTGTAAATAGTATGAGATTTTATAAAATTCTCTCACATGACTGTGTGATGCACAAGTCCAGATTCTGCTGACAGGCTGCAAACCAGGGGCTCCAATGATGGTCTGAAGAAGGTCCTTGATGATTTCCCAAGAGATGCTGGCTGTCCAAAGATGAGCTGGGAAATTCTCTCTGAATGCTGAAATCACTTCTTCTTTTAAGGTATTCCACTGATTGGATAAAACATCACTCATTGCTGATGGCAATCTCCCTGCTTGATTACAGATGTTATCAGCCATCTATGTAGTAAACTCACTGATAACTAAAGTCCACAAATGTCCTTGTATTACAATTAGCCCAGTGCTTGACTGACCAAAAAACTGAGCACAATTACCGGGCCAAGTTTACACATAAGCCTAACCATCACAGAATGTATATTAGTCAGGCAAAGGGGTGCTAATGTGAAATACCAAAAATGGGTTGGTCTTTATAAAGGGTATTTATTTGGGGTAGAAGTCCACAGATACCAGACCATAAAGCATTAAGTTTCTTCTCTCACCACAGCCCATTGCCATGTGTTAGAGCAAGACAGCTGCTGGCATTTACCAGGGTTCAGGCTTCTGGGGTTCCTCTCTTCCTGGGGCGGCGTTTCTCTCCGGGCTTAGCTCCCGTTTCCTCCACAAGGTCAGCTGTAGATGATCAGGTGAATGGCTTGCTTCTCTTCTCCTGGAGCCTTCTTTCCAACATCAAACTGCTTCTCAAAAGACTGCTTCAACTCTGTTCTTTGCCTTGCCTTTTATATTTGATTCACCACCCACCAAGGGGTGGGGTTCAACATCCTAATCATAACCTAATTATGCCCAGATTAACAGATCAGTTTACAAGCATGATCCAATTATATTTTTGGAATTCATAATTACATCAAATTCCCCAACTGTTACAGAGTGCTACAGCCTAAAAAGAAAAGACAGGCGAGAGAGGCTTGGAAGAGTGTCTAGAAATGAAAACTATATCTGTAAAAGTAACTAAAGGTATAAAAAGAGTGGTGAAAATAAAATTACAGATAAAACCCAAAGGTCAAAATGGGTGAAGAAAGAACAACTTTTACAGTAATAACATTGAATGTTAATGGATTAAATTCCCCAATCAAAAGAAACTGGTGGAATGGATAAAAAATATAAGCCATCTAAATGCTGTCAACAAGAGGCTCACCTTGGAATGAAGGATACCAACAAATTGAAAGTGAAAGCCTGGAAAAAAATATTCCAACTTGAAATAACCACACACACACACACACACACACACACACAAAGAAAGAAAAAAAAAAAAAAAACCCTGGGGTACCTTTAATTATATTACATGAAATAGACTTTAAAAGCCAAATTGTTTTTAGAGACAAGAAGGGCATATATTAATAAAAGGGGCAATTCACTAGGAAGAAATAACAATCATAAATATATATGCACCAAACCAAGATGCTCCAAATTACATGAGGCAAACACTGGCTAAACTGAAGGAAGATACATATATCTCTACAAAATAGTTGGAGATTTTAATACACCACACTCAGCATTGGAGAGAACATCTGGTTAGAGGATCAATAAATGAACAGAGAGCCTGAATAATGTGATAAATAGACTAAACCTAATAGACATATACAGAACATTACACTCCAAAACAGTAAGATACACATTTTTCTCAAGTGCTTATGGATCTTTCTCCAAGATAGACCATATATTGGTCACAAGACAAGTCTCAATAAATTTAAAAAGATTGAAATTATACAAAACACTTTCTCTGATCATAACTGAATGAAGCTGGAAATCACTAACGGATGGAAAAAGGGAAAATTCATAAACACATGGAGATTAAACAGCAGTGTCTTAAATAATCAGTAGGTCAAAGAAGAAATTGTGAGATAATACAATACATATCTTGAGATGAATGAAAATGAGAACACAACATATCAGAAACTATAGGATGCACCGAAGGCAATGCTGAGAGGGAAATTTATAGTCCTCAATGCATATATTAATAAATAAAGAAGACTAAAACCAATGACTTAACTACACAGCTGGAGGAACTAGAAAAAGAAGAAGAAATTCTCAAAGCAAGCAGAAGAAATGAAATAACAAAAATCAGAGGAGAAATAAATTAAATTGAAGAAAAAAAGTAGAAAAAATTAACCTACAAGTTGGTTCTTTAAGAAGATTAATAAAATCAAGAAACTCTTAGCTAGACAGTCAAAAAAAAAAGGAGAATATTCAAATAAATAAAATAAAAACTGAAATTAGGGACATCACTACTGACCCCACAGAAGTAAAAGAAACCATAAGAAGATATCATGAACAACTGTATGTCAACATACCAGACAAAGTAGATAAAATGGAAAAAAAACCTAAGAACATACGAACAACCTACACTGACCCTAGAAGAAATAGAATACCTCAACAAACCAATCATAAAGAGATTTAAACAGTCATCAAACAACTTCCCAAAAGCACAGGACCAGATGGTTTCACTGGTGAGTTCTACCAAGCATTCAAAGAAGATTTAACTCCAATCTTACCAAAACTCTTAAAAAAAAAAATGGACAAGAAAGAACACTACCAAACCAATATCACCCTAATTCCAAACTCAGATAAAGATCTTATGAAAAAAGAAAATTACAGGCCCATTTCCCTAATGAATATGGTTGCAAAAATCCTCAACAAAAGACTTGCTAATAGAATCCAACAATACATTAAAAGAATTATTCATCATGATCAAGTGGGTTTTATCCAAGGCATGCAAAGGTGTTTCAACACAAGAAAATCAATCATTATTATGTATTACATTAATAAATCAAAGAAGAAATATCACATGATCCTCTCAATTGACACAGAAAAAGCATTTGAAAAAATACAGCATCCTTTCCTAATAAAAAAGCTACAAAAGTTAGGAATCGAAGGAAACTTTCTCAACATGATAAAGGCCATGTATCAAAAACCCACAGCTAGCATTGTATTCCATGGTGAAAGACTGAAAGCTTTCCTGTTGAGATCAGGAACAAGACAAGGATGCCCGCTGTCACCACTGTTATTCATTATTGTGCTAGAAATTCCAGCTAGAGGAATTAAGCAAGAAAAAGGAATAAAAAACACACAAATAATAGAAAAGGAAGAAGTAAAATTTTCTCTATTCATTGATGATAGAGGTGATCCTATACTAGAAAACTCTGAGAAATCCATGAGAAAGCTACTAAGACTAAGAGAAAAATTCGGCAAAGTGGTGGGATACAAGGCTAATATGCAAACATCAGTAGTGTTTCTATATAATACTAGTGAGAAATCTGAGGAAGTATTCAGAAAAAAAAAGTCACACGTTCAATAATGACTGAAAGAATCAAATATTTAGGAATAACCTTAATCAAGTACATAAAGGACCTGTATTCAGAAAACTACAAATCATTGCCAAAAGAAACCAAAGAAGACCTAAATAAATGGAAGATATTCCATGTTCATGGATTGGGAAGACTAAATACCATTAGTCTAGATATCAATTCTAGATAGACAAAGTATCAATTCTGCCCAAACTGATTTACAGATTCAATACAATCCCAATAAAAATTCCAACAGGTTTTTTTTTTTTCAGGAATGGAAAAGCTAATAATCAAATTTATTTGGAAAGCTTAGTGGCCCTGAATAGCCAAAAAATGTGTTTATGAAGAAGAATGAATTTGGAGGACTCACACTTCCAGACTTTATATCTAAAAACCTAGCTACCTTGGTAAAAACATCATGGTGCTGGCATAAAGATAGACACATAGACCAATGGAACTGAACTGATGGTTTAGAAACAGACCCTCACATCCTTGGTCAAGTGATTTTTGACAAAGCTGCCAAACCTACCAAGCCAGGGCAGAACAGTACATTCAGCAAATAGTGTTGGGAGAATTCATTATACATATCCAAAAGAAAGAGGACTCCGATCCCTTACACAAAAATTAACTCAAAATTTATCAAAGACCTAAATATAAGAGCTAGAACCATAAGGCTCCTAGAAGAAGATGTAGGGAAACATCTTCAAGACCTCATGGTAGGTCTTGAATTCAAGTGAATTCATAAACCTTACACCGAAAGCACAAGCAATGAAAGAAAACATGGATAAATGGGACCTTCTCAAACTTAAAAACTTTTGTGATTCAAAGGTGTTCATCAAGAAGGTGAAAAGGCAGCCCGTTTAATGGAAGAAAATATTTGAAATCACATATCTGATAAGGATTTGATATCTGTTCTATGTAAAGATATCATTCAACTCAACAATAAAAAAGCAAGCAATCCAATTTAAAAATGGGCAAAAGACTTAAACAGACATTTCTCCAAAGAGGAAATACAAATGGCCAAAATGAACATGAAAAAGTGTTCAATAACACCAGCTGTTAGGGAAATGCAAATCAATACAACAATGAGATATCATCTCACATGGCATAGAATGGCCATTATTAAAAAAAAAACAAAAATCAATAAGGGCTAGAGAAGATGTGGAGAAATAGGAACATTCCTGAAGTGTTGGTGACAATGTAAAATGGTGCAGCCTCTATATAAATGTCTGGTGGTTTCTCAGGAATAGAACTACCATATGATCCAGCAATTCCTTTATTAGAAATATATCCAGAAGAACTGAAATCTGTGATGCAAACAGATGTACACTGATGTTCATAGTGGCGTTATTCACAATTGCCAAAAGATGAAAACAACCCAAGTGTCCATCAGCTGATGAATGGATAAACAAAATGTGGTCTATACAAATGATGGAATACTATGCTGCTGTAAGAAGAAATGAAATTGGGCACATGTGATAACATGGATGAACCTTGTTGACATATGCTGGGTGAAATAAGCCAGACACCAAAGGGCAAATATTGCATGGTTTCACTAATATGAGCTAAAAATGAATAAATGCATAGAGTTAAAACCTAGAGTAGAGGTTATTAGGAGATAAGAAGAAGGCTGAGAAAGGGTACTGATGTTCAATGTATGTAGAAGTTTTAATTAACTTGACTGCGAAAGTGTGAAAATTGATAGAGTTGATTGTAACACATTATAGTGAGTACAACTAACACAGGTGATTTATAAATGGGATTGTGGCTGAAAAGGATAGTCTAGGGATGTAAATGTCAATTTTAAAGAAAGCTAGAGAATAACCTAGGGACTGAATAACATAGTGAACCCAGATGTGGATGAGAATTGTGGTTAATAATACAAATGCAAGAATGTCTTTCTATGACCTAGAACAAATGTACATCAATATTGCAAGGTGGTAAGAATGTGGAGAAGCATAGGAAAAATACAATTAATGCAACCTATGGACTATAGACAACAGCAATATTGTAATATTCTTGCATCAATGCCAAAGGTGTACTGTGTTAATAATTGGGGAGTATGGAAACATACCAAATGTACACTATCAATGAGATACCATTTCATATCCATTAGAATGGGTACTGTTTTAGTTTCCCAGGCTGCTTAAGCAGATACCATGAAATGGTTGGCTTAAACCCATTTTATCAGCTTACAGTTATTTATCAGCTTACAGTTTCAGGCAGAGAAAACATCCAAATCAAGTCATCATCAATATGATACTTACCTTCCGAACACAGGTTACCAGGGATCCTTGACTTCTCTATCACATGACAAGGCACATAATGGTGTCTGCTGGTCTCTCCCTTCTCTTCCAGTTTTTGTTGGTTTCAGCTTCTTGCTTCTGTGGCCTTCTATCTCCGTATTCATTCTGTTTATAAAGGATGCCAATAATTGTGTTAAGACCCATCCTGAATGAAGTGGGTCCCACCTTAACTGAAGTAACCTTATCAAAACATCCTAATTACAAGGGTTTACATGCATAGGAATGGAATAGATTTAAGTACATGTTTTTCTGGTGTACTTACAGCTTCAAATCACCACAAGTACTATTTTTTCAACGTTTTATTTATTTACTTTATTTTTCTTTATTTATCCCTCCCTCCCCCAGATGGTTCTCTCATCTGTCTTCTCATTTTTTTGCTCACCTTCTCCAGGAGGCACTGGGAACCAAACCTGGGACCTCCCATATGAGAGGTGAGTCCTAACAGCCTGAGCTACATCTGCTCCCTGCGGGCTATGGCATCTGCTGGCTTGTGGCATCTGCTCGATGCGGGGAGAGGTGGTGTCTAGCTTGTTGTGGTGGGAGGTGGCATCTGCTCATCTTCTTTTTTTTTTTTAAGAGGCACCGGCACCCGAACCTGGGACCTCCCATGTGATAGGTGGGCACCCAACTGGTTAAGTCACATCTGCTTCCTTACCAAAAGCACTGTTTTAAAAAATGAAAGATTACAACTGTTGGAGAGGATGCAGATAAATAGAAGCACTCATTAATTGCTGGTGGCAATCTAAAATGGAGCAGCCAATGTGGAAGACAGTTTGGTGGTTCCTCAGAAATTAAGCATAGGACAGTTTGGTGGTTCCTCAGAAATTAAGCATAGAATGCCATATGATCTGGCAATCCCACTACTATGTATACAAATATTGAACACATATTTGCACAACAATGTTCATAGTGGCATTATTCACAAAAACCAAAAGATGGAAGCAACCCCAGTGTCCACCAACAGATGAATATCTAAAAATGTGGTATATACATATAATGGAATGCTATTCAACCATAAAAAAGAATGAAGTTCTGATATATGCAACAACATGGATGAACCTTGAAGATGTTATGTTGACTTACATATATAAAATACAAAAGGACAAATAGTGTATTATCTTACTGATATGAAAGAATTAGAATAAGGAAACTCATAGATCCCAAATCTAGAATATAGGTTAGCAGGGGATGGGGTGGGGATAAGGAATGGGAATTTAAGATATAAAATTTACAGTCTTCCTGTTTGGAACAATGAAAATGTTTTAGTGATGCATGGTGGTGATAGTAGCACAACATTGGGAGCATAATTAACAGCACTGAAATATATATTTCAATGTGGTTAAAAAGGGACATGTTAGGTTATATATGGTAATGGAATACAATTTTTTTTAATCCATGGCACTGCACTACCCAGTGAAACCTAAGGTAAACAGTGAACTATAATTTAGAACAATTATTAAAATGTGCTTTAATCAATTTTAACAAATGTAGCACACCAATGTAAGATGTTAATAAGGTAGTATATGGGAATCGTATATTTCCTGCATTACTGTTCTGTAAATCCACAACTTCTCATATTACAAAAAGACTAGATTCTTAATTTCCTTAACCAAAGTAGATTCCAAATAGATCAAATATTAATTGCATTAAGTAACCGTAAAAGAACTAGAAGAAATTGTACATGTTGGAATAGGTGAATTATTTTCAAGTATCACATAGAAATCTGGAACCTATAAGCAAAATTGTTGAATCTGAATACAAAAAATTGCAAAACTTTTGTAGTATGCAAAAAGGTTTAATTTCTTAATATACAAAGTGCTCTTACAAATGAGTTAGTAGAAAACAAGTGTTAATTTAGTTGGTGAAAGAAAATAAGAAGTTCACAGAAAATATAAATGGCAATAAACTTAAGACATTGAAAGTGATTTGTAAATACAAGAATGTCTATTTTTAACAGGTAATCATTTTCAACTTATTCTATTTCTATTATCAAAGGTTTAAATTTTGGAAATACCTCATGTTGGTAAAGATGTGCTTTAATAGACACATATTTTTGTCAGAAAAATGTGAAAGGCAAGATAGTAACAATGAATTAAATTTTTAATTCAAATATCCTCTTGAAAGCAGTTTCATCAGTTAAGCATCTAACAACACAAGTACACAAATATAGGTATAAATAATAATAGTTTTTCCTTTTGAATATAAATTGAAGTTCAGAATTGCATTGGTAATACTACAGTCAATCCTCAAAGCAACCATAAGAAGCAGACACTATACTTCCTATTCTGAGTTTGATGTAGAAATTAAATCATAGAAAGAATGGTAACTTGTCCAACATCATATATCTTGGTGCAGATATTTGAAGTGAAACACAGGCATTTTAACTCTATTCTCACTATAAAGTTCTGATACTCTTGGAGAGAATGTGCATGACTGTTCTTTTCTAAAGTGTTTCATTCGCTTTTTCAAAATTACATTTATGCTTACAAAATTTACTTTTGTATTTTTTATTTTATTTTTCCATTTTAAAAAGTAAAGATGCTAAAAATGCATGTAATCAGAAGAACATTCTGTTCTTCTGCCCCAATGTTTACCTGCTCTCCAAACCAGCCACTAATGAAACAAAAATATTTTTAACCTATAACTCTTCTAAAATTCATATTTATAACCTATATATTACTGGTCATAATTCTTGTTTCACTTTTACTTAGTTATTATGATAATTAACATGTCAGCTCTTTTACCTCTGTCTTCCCCTGAACTTTTCCTTCCAATATCATTATATCACAGTTTTTGGTTAAATTAATTGCTAGCGTTTTTTAGGTCCATAGTAAAAGTTTTTGATAAAATTTTATTTCCTCCCTCATGCAAAGTCTGGTTTTCCCTGTCCTTAATACTTGTCTTTGTTTTGAATTCACTGAGTTTCATGGAATCTCTAAGCCTCACACATACTGACCTAGAATGCAGTAATTTAACTCACTTTGTGTCAAATAATTTACATGTCAAGTAACTCTATCAATTTATTTTATATTGGATCCCACTTTCCTCATTTACTTTTTTTATTTTCTTGGAGCACTATTTGCTAGAAGATTCCTAAGTATCAGTCAGGAGAAATCAAACTTTTAAAATTCTGTACATCTGAAAATATTTGATTCATATATTTGATAATTTGACTTTGTCTGGAATTCTAGGGTGAAAATTATGTTTCTCAAATTTGTGAAGATACTAATCCATTGTCTTCTGAATTCCAGTACTGTTATTCAGAAGCCTAATGTCATTCTGAATATCAGTCATTTTTAGATCAAATTTTCTTATTCCCATCTGGAAATTTAAGCATACTCATTTTATCCCTCTTCTTCTAAAATGCCATCATATTATGCCTTGTTATAGATCTATTTTTCTTTTAAGTTCACTGTGCTTGTCCTTCAATAAGGGAAACATCTTTCCTAGGAAATTATCTCATCATCCAACATTGAAATTTTTTTCTCCTTGGTGTCTAATGTTATCTCCTTCAGAATACCTTATTCTTTGGCTGTTTGACACCTTCCATTAATCTTTCAATATTCCTTTTTCTGTCATAAACCCATTATCTCACTATATGCTTAACATAATTTCCAAAAGCTCTTTTTTTACCTCTAATTGATAGTATCTGTAACAGTTTCTTGTTGTTTCATGATTTAATGTCATCTCCTGCTTATGGTAGTCTTAATTACAATTCACAGAAAGTTTTCTTTAGCTTTCTGTGGGTATCTCTGTTTCTTCTGGATTCCGTTATAAATGTTTTTTCTTTCATATTGGATGCTTTCCTCAAATATGTAGTCAACTCTAAATCTTGGTTTATGTTTATATGTGACGAAAATAAACTGACGTGGGGGAGGAGTTCCAGATGGGAAGAGACTTGTTAGGTCTTTTTTTTTTTCAACTGTTATACCCTCAGCTCCCAAAATAATGCTGGCACAGAGATGGATAGTCAACAAAAATATATTGAAGTCTTTCAATGGAAAGCTGAGTGATATATTTTGAAGTGGTATCAGTAAGCTGCAGAACAGAAGGAAGTCCTTATTAGCCAAGTAGCTATGCTGGCTGACTGTAACACTACTCCCTTAGGCTGAGCATGTATTTTCTAGTTCTTTACCTTCATAATGACTTGTGATTTTCTTGTAATCATCCTTTTTACCCTTTTACAATAAGTGACAGGCCCTAGGTCTTTAGAAGTTTTGAATCTTTTTCTCCCAGGTTTGCATATGTAATTCATGTTCTTGCCTTTCAGTGATGTGTATGTGAACAATAAAGAAAGGTATTTACTTTTCATTTCTCCATGTTTTCCATTTATTGTTTACTATTCAACTATGTGTGTGAATTACTTTAAATTAAACACCACAACATTGAAAAAGAAGTGCTTTGTGTCTTTCTTTCCTGATGAAATTGATGATCCAAGCCTAAACATTTCGGAATAATGATTATTAGGAAAAACTTATTATTTAGTACACCTTTGTGAAAAAAAATATACAAAAATCAGAATATTCTTTGTTTATTTTAGCCTCTTTGAAAGAAATATAGCATTTTTCTTAATGTGAAAATTACCCTAAAATATCCAATTCAAATATAACATTGATTTAGCATTTTTGCCTGAAGTTTATAGAATAAAAATTATTTCTAGAATCCATAGCTTTAAGGTATTAGACAGGGAGTGTTGATTGATATGCATTCAGATAGAGTGCTTAGTTTGGCTAGCTATTTACTATTTAATAAATTCTTTAAAACATATTTCCATCCCTCCGCTCATTGAAGTATTATTGTATATATACCAATTCAATGAAAGGAAAAATGCCTTTTAAGAGTTATGTAAAGCAATCAGACTTAGAATAATTCTGCAACAACAAAATTATTTGCTTTAACAATAAAAATAAAACTTTTGCTTCAACAATCTTAGAACCATTACTGATTCCCTTTAAACAGCAATGAAAAATGTGAAATAAATGCTTCATTAATCTAAAATTATTCAATTACATATTGGATTATAGAATATGAAAGTTTGTTCAATAAGGAATTCAAAGGTCACCAATGAAACTCATGGCATTGGCTAACCTTGGATATCAATTAAAAATTTTATCATTATCTGTGAAAATAATGTCACATGAAGCTCTAAATTGCTGAGGAGAGATACATTTATCATTTGATTATCATTTAATTGTAACCATATGCTTTAAAATTTTAATAATGCAATCTTGTTAAATGCAGCAGTAAAGTATCTTCTTCCTATAGGATGATGTCAATGTCCTTTTGCCCTTCACTCACTATAACTTGGATGATTCTTTATGAAAAGGGTTAATTTAATTTTAATTAAGTTTATTTAATTAAGCATCAACCCTTTTAAAATAATTGAATATATAATGGAAGTCAGAGCCGCAGGGAACCAAATCATTTTTATGACATGTAGTTTTAATTGCAAATGATATAAATTTCATGAAATGAATTATTATTAGAGGGATGGCATTAAATGCTGCATGAGACACATTTAGACAAGATATCAAGAGTACTTTTTACTTCCTAGGATCAAACTGAGTTCCAAAAAGAAATAATTGGGTTTTATCAGAATACTTTTTAAAAAGATTTAAATATTTTTTTTGAAAGAAATAAAGGGAGATAGGTCAGGATAAAATTAATTGACTTCATTTAACAATAAAGAAGTGATACTAATATAATACACCTAATTCAATTCAAAGAGTTGAAATATATTACTAAGAATTTAAAATCAAAATTCATTTTCAAGTTTCCATAAAAGTATCTATTTCAGAGTAACAGTTGCCAATTAAGATAAATGCTTCCAATAAATAACTTTAGGTTCCATTTCTAAGTATGCATGTATATTCAACCACCTAAAAATAAATATTGATTTGATTCACCATAGTTCTTCTATATGATAAAGTCAAACAACTGATGTCCCAACATCTAGAGCATTATTTTTAAGCAATGTTTAATCAAATATGAATAAATTCTAATTTATCTGATCTTTGGTAAGGATTACTAAGCTGAATTTTCACATCAACCAGTTACACAGGTATAACTGTAGAAAAAATTTTAAGACTAACTTTTTTAACAAAAAATACTTGAGTTACTTGTTATTACCTGAGAACAAATAATTGCAATGTTTCTCCTGCTGTAACAAATATTTGCTGTGATAATCTTCCCAATCATCTGATCAATAAGGATATCTGTCAATATCCAGTGGCTGCTGTAAAAATGTACCTTGAATGTAGTGACTTAACATAAGGGAAATTTACTGAATTAAAGTTCTGGAGGCTAGAATTCCAAAACTCAGTTCATGACAGGGCCATGTTCCCTCTGAAACCTGTAGAGGAGAATCCTTCTTTGTCTTCTCTAGCTTCTAGTGTTTAGTGGCAATTCTTGGTTTTCCTTGGTTTGCAACTGCAGCACTTCAATCTCTGCTTCTATTGTTGCACAATTCAAACCACAACAGTGTTCTATTAAATAATTTTCCACTGAATACAATGTGAAAACGGTTTTTGTAGAACACAGATATTCTGTTTCTGGAATACATACACTTTACAGTTAATCTCAGATATTCAAGATGAATTTAATATTGCACCTGGATTCTTTCCACCTTATTAACCCTATGACTGCTTTCATTGTATAGGGATATTGTGAAATTTCAAGAGAACACTGATAGTCAGTATTCCACAAATAAATTAGTTTGTTTCCTTTACTAAAATATGCTTATCCTATAGTCATTAAAGAATAGAATCATAACGTTAATTGCTTTGGTGTTTATAGTTGGCAATTGGCAGAATATCACACTTGAATATTAATAATATTAATAATAATGTTGTATAATACATATGAGTATCATATATATACATACGAGTAGGATAGAAACCTGGGATAGGCTTATTATTTTTAAAATAACTGTTCCTATTTAGTATGAACATACAGTCACCATTTCAAAAAAAAAATTTTCAGCTGACAATGTACAATTGTTTCATAATGTTGTGTTTCTTATATTACAGTGAAGATCTATTTTAATTGTAGAATTTACAACAGTGTATTTTGTGGTTGAAATGGGATAGTGAATGACATGTTTGTGAAGCATTCAATCATTTTAATACCAGTGGTCATATTAAACCATCAAGATTTAAGGTACTTAATTGAATTTTTTTTAACTAAATGGGACTTTATTCATTATTGAATGTAATTTTTCTTAATTTATGCATTAAGATGATATTCTGTGTGGTTAAGTGGTTAAGAAAAAGAGTGTTGTCAAATCAATTCTGAGAATTAAACTGAAGTCCAGGAATCCCAGATTATTGCTACTTTTTACACACTTTTCTTAGAGAAATATGGTACCAGTCAATTAAAATCCAATTACAGATATAGAAATTAGAACATTTTGTATTCAAATTTAAAAGGCTATGTGAAAATGCCAACTGTCATTGTGAAATATACTAGAACTCCATTCAAATATAATTTGTAGGCAAATAACTTGTTATAAGCAAAGTTTAAGAGGTCCTTCTGACATTGATTTAACTAATCTTTGAATGTGGATGATTATTACTATTGCCACATGATTTATAAATGCATGTTGAAGACTTTTTTCCTTTTATAACCATACAATCTGAAAAAAAATTGAGAAAAATGAGACAGCTCTATCAAGACCAGCAGGATTTTTAATCTATGTTTCAATTGCTCTAAGCAATACTGTCAATGTCCTCAGAGCATAGATTAAATTCAGCATCTCTGAAAAAACATGGGAATCCCAGTGGGTTCCGTGTAATATTTTCGGTAATCTAAGCACCTCTTAAAATATATTTATATATATATAAATAACATTTTTGTAAGCAAATGCACATATAATAATATATTATTATATATTTTAAAAAAAAAAAAAAAAAATAGAGGCATTATGTTCAAAAAAAAAAAAAAAAAGACACCTAAATTTTTGAAAGATAAATTTCAAATCCAGAGAGAAAAATAAATTGCAGCCAAAGTGTGTGAGCAATACTAAGAAAAACACCAAAGAAGTAGATTAATGAAAATTTTACAAAATATACAATATTAACTGCCTTTTATTCAATATATATTGGAGTGACCACCATGTGCAATAAACATAAGCTGGATAACAAGATGGGTGAATGAAAAGGCCAATTCCCAAACTGCAATGATCTTATGAATAAAAGTGAAACAAAATTTTATATAGTTATCATATATTGTGATGACCTATAAAATAAAGCATACTATAGTATTAAGTAAACTATTTTATAATAATGTCTCATCAGTTGTAACGAAAGTACCACACAAAAGTCAAATGTTAATAAAGGGGCAAGTATATGGGAACTCTGTATTTTCTGCATGATTTTTTTAAAAACTTACAACTACTCTAATAAAAATTATATAGATATTCATAATACTGTTAGCTGAATTTAAATATTTAAAATAAACAAAGTTTCAAACATAATAAATAAATTCACAAAGGTCATGCATTTCTATGGAAGGCATGGAAATATCTTCTGACATTAAATCATTGTTGCAGTATTCTTACTAGGAAATTATAATATTATTCCATTGCCTATCCATGAAACTCAGTATGCTGTTATTTATTATTTTGTTAGATCTTTAGATTCCCTCATAGGCATGGCTTATTTGTGAAGTAGATCCAGCAAAATCACACTATTTTGCCTCTGGTTTAAGTGCTCTTTTTCAGACTATTCAGGTTATAATGATAATTTTTAAATCTGGCTGATAATAATTCTATTATAAATATGATGTTTATAGTGTTCCAGTTTTAAAACATATTCATGTAAGAATATCAGTAATATCAGACTATTTTTATTCTTAGAATTTTATATTCAGGCTTAAGGAGTTATGTGAAAAAGCAAACTGCTAATGAGAGATACAATAGAACTTCATGCTCATGGAACTTGAAGCCAACGAAATTGTTAAAAGTAAGTTTAAGCTTAATATTCTACTAATATAAATAATTAAAAATTATTTTATAAATATAATATTTATATTACAAATTTAAAAGTTATGGATTGCTGGTTTTAGAGGATCATGAAATAGCACCTTCTTTCCTATTTCATCCTGGAACTACATGAGGAGTCGGGCAAAAGAGTGAGTCACATAGGAAAAGAAAAGACTACATTCGTTACTGATAAAGCTAAATAACCAATGTAGCTCAGTATGAAAGCCACATATGCTTGCTAATTGCATGCTTCCTTCCCTCTATCTATATTGTGGAAATACACACCAACACCTGAGAGACAAAATTGTGTCTGCAAAAGTGAAATTACCAGTTCATTTATTTATATTGATCTGAAGTAGAGTACAGAGGAAAAAAATGAAATTTATAAGACTTTTGACATGTTAAACAACCTAATTGAAAAATTAAAGTTTTATTTAAAATTTTATAGCATTCCATCAAGGTAAGTCATTCTATGCTTTTTCTAAGTCTGAGAAGGAGTAAAAGGTGACTAAAATGGTCATAGATCTTGAGGGAATAACCTTCTTTAAAGAAATTAGATTTGTTTGGAAATGTTGTAAACTACTAACATTCTCTACCATTAAGATTTTCTGAAATTATTCAGTTTGAACATCAAGATAATCATCAAAAATGTGTGACTGTCACACTGAGCACAGGAAATCAGTAATTTAACAGGCTCAACCAAACTACAGGTACTTTTGGGGATCTTCCTATGAATATTTAAGGAAAGAAAAGATTTTGTCCCTGAAAACATGCAAATGGACTGATGTCCATTTACTAAATTCAGTAAAGGTTGTACCATACAAAAAGCTGAAGTTAAACTCTTTACTGCAATACACACCACAAATTTTCCCTATGTAGAAGTTGTCTCAATTTGATAGATCTCAATGTATTACCAAAATCCTAAGGAATATCAGAGGTGGAGAAACAAGTGAATGGGTGCTCAATTTTGTACCTGCTGATTTTAAGTTGTCTTTGGTATATTCAAGTAGAAATATCTCATAAAATGGGATAAAAGGACTGGAGAACAGTCTGGCTTAATGCTACAATATAAAGAATCTTTAATTAATACATAGTGATTAAAATAACAGGTATCATTTTGTTACCAAAAGAGAAAATATGGATTAAAATATATAAAGGTTGAAACTTGCTTGAGGATTTCCAACATTCATGAATCAAGCAGAGTCTAAGAAGCCTACAAAGAAAACTGAGAAGAGCTTCAGAAATGTGATTGGAATCCAGGAGAGGGCAGTGTTACAGAAGACAAAGAGGTAACATATCTCAGATGGAAAGAGTGGTCAAGGGGGTGAAAAGTAACAAAGAGGTCAGGTGGGATATCAGAGCTGAAAATCACCTGTTGATATTAGTGATTGTAAAGTCATTGGCAAGTTTAAAAGAAGATATTTTGGTAAATTAATGAGTGTAGATGTGAATAATTGGAGAGTTGAAAGTTAATGGGACATGAGGAAGTAAAGCCCACTAAAATATATAAATCTTTCAAAAAGACAACTTGTAAAGGGAAGTAGTAATATCGAGTGGGAAGGGATATGGAATACAGAGACTCAATATGGTGGTGCTTGTCTGAAAAGGAATATGAGAAAAGTAGGAAACTATTAGAACAGCTGTCTCATTTATTCTTGTCCTAATCCCAATATCTACTAGCAATCAAGAAAAACTTGAAGCTAAAAGCAGAAAGACTTCTACCTGGCCATCTGTAACAAAAACAAACCAAGTCCAAAAACTAATTAGATTGCATTTTAAGAAGTGTTTGGTGCTTTTTAACCAATGAAGCTGAATTAATAATTGGAGACAATATAATAAATTATTACAGTGTGCTATGTCATACAAGTAAGTTACTACATATGAAACAATTACCAGCTCTTCTTTCTGGAAAGAAATACTGTAACACCACATCATATTATGAAAACTGAAGTTGTGTATTAAAATGTTACTAATGATCTTGAATTACATAAATATTTTGAACATGTACACCAAAACTAGACTGTAAACAAATTGAGGGAAAAATATGGTTTCATAACAGATGACAACCAGACATTCATGCCAGGATATGATGATATAGACAGGCTCCATGCCCATCAGAGGTGCTTCCTATAAATACCCAGAGCAAATGTCACTTTGGTCAACCTCAGGTTGAGGCAGACTGACACCTAGTCTCCCTCACCCCCAACTTCAATGCCTGTGATGTGCTCTGAAGAAGCTCGCTCTTGCTCTTTCTGTCTCCCTTGTACTGCGACCTTCTGCCTTGGACTATAGACCCTCCTTTGAGGCATGTCAAACCCACTCCTGAGACTTCTTGGCATTCCTTCAGCCCTCAGACTGAGGACTTTAGAGACTCTGGTATCATCGACTTTTTAAAAAATACTTTAGATTACATAAATGTTACATAAAAAAATAAAGGATTCCCATATGCCCCACGCCCTCTCCCTCCCACACTTTCCCATATTAACAATATCCTTCATTAGTGTGGTACATTTGTTACAATTGACGAACACATTATGAAGCATTGCCACTAAGTGTGGCTTATAGTTTACATTTTGTCCCACACAATTTTGTAAGTTATAACAAAATATATAATGGCCTGTATCCATCATTGCAATGTGATTTCAGGACAATTTCAATATCCCAAAAATACTCTCAAATTACATCTGTTTTTCCCTCTCCCTCCCCTCAAAACCTCCAGTGGCCACTGCATCCACATCAATGATAAAATTTCCTCCATTGGTAGAATAACGATGTCTATAGTAGAATAACTGTAAGTCTACTCTAGTCCATTGTTCATTCCCCAATCCTGAGGATACCTAGGATGGTGATGTCCATACCACCTCTAATTGAGAGGGGGCTTAGATCCCATGGGGCTGATGAATGGGGCTATCTTGCTTGCAGTTACAGACTCTCTTTGTGCCTTGGGATGGGCATTGTCCATCATCATCTCCTTGATAGTTATCCTGGGCGATTCCAATGAACTGGAAAGTAGATGTTGCAACTGTTGATATCCAGAGCCCAGCTGGCACATGGAGAGCCTAAAGATTTAAATCTTTTGGACATACACTTATCATGTATAGAACTAACTATAGGTTTAAATAGAAGGGGAAGAAAAGCCATGTGTAAGGAAACCACAACTGAGTCCAGCTCTGTCATAGTGGAGAGCATAAATTACAAAGTAGGGCCCACTGGTGGGGTGCCAAACTCCTGGGCTGTCTATAGTGTCTGGATGTCTCTAGAGCCCTCAGGAACCCCACTATTTGAAGTAACATGTATTGTGTCAGTCAATGAAATCCTGCTGAGACATGCATAAGTGTAACCTCTGGCATGGCCTCCCAATTCACTTTGAAATATCTTAGCCATAAAAACTCTTTTGCACTTAGCCTTTCCCACTGTTGGTCAAGGTCTTTTTCCAGGTGCATTGCTAGTTGGTGCTTGGTAATAATCCCTCGGTGCTCGGGAAGCTCGTGCCCAGGAGTCATGTCCCATGCTGGTGCCCTTTACCTGGTTATTGCATATATTGGTTGTACTGGCAGTTTGCAATTAAACGAGCAAATAAATTACATTGAGCATTCAAACTACAGTCCTGTTGAATCTGCTCTCAAGTGCTGAATTTTCTTTTTCTTTTGATTTGCTTTTGGTTTGTTAGGACAACTACGTCTACATGACAGAAGTTATGAAGAATCTTTAATTTCCAGTGCCAAAGTACACCTGAATTATAATGATTTTTTTCTGTTTATCAATTAAAATATACTTATTTAATTCTTTCTCTCAATATTAAATGCATTTAAAATAATATTCCCTTATAATTCAAGAAAGGAATACTTTTCTATATTAAATAAGTATTCATATTTTTCCATATAACTCTCTTTAGTAATTTAAAATAGTTTACTTTTTTTGCTGTGATATATTCTTTTTCCTCATATACACCCTACCAATTTGCATAGGTCTGGATGAAAAAGTATCTGTTGGTGCCAATCTGGCACTAACAAGGTATCCTGTCAATCATTCAACCATCTGTGCCTAACACAGTCCTGACTTAGTTTGTATACCTTGAACCAAAGGGGACAAGCTCATAGATTATAATTAACAGTGGGAAGAGGAGTTTGTGTTTCCATGTTGCTCCCTATTCTGGGCTATCGGCCATCAACCTGAAGCCCTGGCTTTCTCCTCAGTTGGTTTTAAATTCTAAACCTCCAATTTTCACAAATATATTAATACACTAGTTTCCTTTATAAAAATAAGTCTGTGGTAATTTCACTGTATTGTTCAATTATGACCTCCAAACCTGGCTGTACATTGCATTATTTTCTTTTAAGGAGGAAAATGTGTAGATTTTGGCAACCACCAGAAAACACTTGATACAGTAAAGAGATTCTGGAGATGTAGCTTCACATGTTCCAGAACAAGTACTGGCTGGAATGTGGTCCGGTCCATCCCTTCCGTCTGTGCATATTACAATCCTCCTAATTCTTTTTAATATGACTTCAGTATGTGGCTGGTCCAAATTTTACATTGATGAGGATATTTACTGACACTGCCTTACACATTCTTATTTATTTTGCCTTTAGCTTCTTTGGGAGCAGAAATGTTTTGTTAGAAATTTAAAGATACAATTGTTATATTTGTGAATATTAAATTGACCCTAAAATGGTAGAAGGACTCTCTTGGAATAGGAATTTACTTTATATATACAGATATGTATATTTTTATTGTGAATTTCATGCTTATTTTAAAAGAGAGAGCTTCATCATCTAATGATATTTGATTTTAATCTAATGGTTAAATATCAGGAAAAGAGGAAATTATTGATTTCTGCAGAATTAATCATGTTTTTTAAAGTTCTGTCTCAGACATTGCATGCAAATAATCAAATTAATAATTTGTCTTCTGTTTTGCATTTCTATATCAGACTTCACATTTATGAGTTCCTTATTAATGAAGGTCAGAGAAAGGTATATCTAAATAATAACGGTCTGTTTTAAGTTGTGAAAGACTATCCATAATGCCTACCAGCAAAGACAATGGAGAGAGAGTGCCTGAGTTTAAACTCCTGGTCTGTCACTCCCAAAGTCTCATCTCTGTGCCTCAATTTTCTTTTCTGTAAAACTGAGGATTTATAATAATAATACAAACCTAAGAGTTAGCTGTAAAAATTAAAGAAACCATTATTTTAAAGCAATAACTATAGGTGTTTATTAATACAGAGCAAATAAATATTTGCTATTGTTCTTCTAAGTCTCTGCAGTAGAATGTTGGCTAGATGATGGAATGTCAGAGAATTGTGAGAAAATGATATATAAAACTTAAACAGCTCAGTGGCAAAGCCCCAGTATGCATTTATCAATTGCAATGAAGGTGCCGTAATAATGAAGTATGTTATTTATGTCGGAGGGTGTGGGAGGTGTGAGGAGTGGGGCATATGAGAATCCTTATATTTTTTGTGTAATGTTTATATAATCTAATTATCTTTTTAAAATATATATATTAAAAAAAAAAAACTTAAATATTCCCCAAAGTAGTAATTATGGTTGTAAGTCCAAAAGAGGGAAGAAAGGTTTCAGGTTAGAAAGATGGTTTTAAGAGATACTGCAGAGTGCCATTCTATTTTAGAAGTTGAGGTAGCACTAGCTGGCTTCTGTCAAAGACAGAGACATTTTAAAATTTTTTGGTTTCAGTTTTTTGGGCAAAAATTGATTTGTGAATCAGACAGTGCCAAACTGAAAATGGTAAGGAGTTCCACTAAAGGAAAGGGGAAGTTTACAGAGGGCAGACATGGAAGCATGCAAGGGAATGTTGTGATTGGTTGAGGTTTCCTTTTTACATAAAGCCTTATGAAGTGGGGAGCAGATTTACATGGGTTATACAGTATGCTTCTACATTGTGATAAGCTATCTCTATTGGACCCAAATGGTTTATCACCATGTGTTGATTATCTGTTATTCTGTTGGTTTTGTTCCATTATTCCATTTTCTCAGAAAGCCCTAGCAAGTGAATTGTTTGTCTTCTAGAACATCCTTCTTCTGAAAGGGGTCCCTCCTAACAATGCCCATCGCAGGTGGCCATTTTTTTTTTTTACTTACTACCTCTAAATTCCTGCTGGCAACAAAGGAATTTTATAGAACACAGGGGGAAAAAAGTACTTGCCTCTTCTGGACCTATTGCTAACTAAATGCAGTTATACCTTTTTTTTTTTTGGTCTTCAGTCATTTTCACAGAACAACTTTGCTGCATTAATCTATTGTGTGCATTCCAACCAGACAATTTGAAATTAACAAGGGGTTCAGTATATATATTCATTTTCCTTCCTATTTTTTAAAGATTTGAGTGTGAAACAATAATTACAATAATATCATGCTGAGAAATATATGCTAATATGTTATTTTAGATTGAAATACCAAGCTATCTCCTTAAGTGAGGTGTATTATATTAAGTAGCACTTTTTTATTTTAATATTTGCTGCTGTCACTGCTTTTTTCTTTTAGTTTGCTCAATGTGCACTTTTCCTGATTTGCATTTGCCAGTGTAAAATAAAATTTAAATCATTATTTTCAAGTGGATTTTCAACCTATGCTATCAAGCGCTTTTATTTGAAACAAGTACTCTAGTTTCTGGGTTATGCCTCTCCAATGACTGCAGGGAAATGAAACTGGAAGTTGTGCCAGTTTCTTACTGGTATAATTTTTAAAAGGCAACACATCTGAGTAATAGGGACATGGCCATGAAACTAAACCTAATTAAAGACTTGTCAGTTAGGACAAGTCCTGGCTTGATGTATAAAGTCAGATAACACCAGATTTGCAAACTGGAACAATGTCAGGCAGGTGTTAAATCCTGACTTAATATTGACCGAAATTGAGAAAGCAGTTTTTCATTGTCTCTAAGTGCTTATTTACATTTTGATTATATGAAGATACCTATCTTATTAGGAAAATGCTTTTTTTGGTTTTGGAACTGTAGATTGTTACCATTGATGTCTATTTTACAAATTAAAAATTAGGATCTCAGAATATAGTTAGATACTTTTTCTTATAAATGAATTGGAAGTGAAAAAGAAACAGGTATTTTATTTTTAAATGTAAAGATATAAAAATATCTCTATATTTTTGTGACTTTCTTTGGAGGATACAAATTTAACAAAAATGATTTTGAATGATTATTTGAAAATTAACATAAATGATTGCCCTTTAGCTTTAGTCATTTAAATTTCTTCACTTTTTATGTTAATGCTATTTTTACTGCTAGATTCCTGTAAGAAAAAGAAGCATTGTTAAAAAAAGATGAGAACTTTAAGAGACAAGCTACACCACTCTTTCTAATGTTTTTAAGAGATAGTTTTACTTCTTAATTCAGGAATCATGAGTAAAAACTAATTTTCAACATTCTTCAGGTAATTTATTGTCATGCAAGGAATGCTTCTATAGAGTATATATCACTTTTCCTAAGCATTTTCATTATTATTAATATGATTCTTTTAGAAATTCAGATTCATACTTAAGTAATATTTTTATATGTGTATATATTTGAAGTGAAGCAAACAGAAAATATATCAAATGCCATATTTCTCCTTTTGCTTTTTTTAGAATTTATTTTATGAAATTTATATTATATTTGGAATTTATATTATAAATAGAAAAAACACACACCATAAAGGCTCATAATACTACAAAAGGGGAAGATTATAGGAAATGCTCAAGTTTCATTGCTACTCATAAGTAAAATGTCAGAGAAGAGAGATAAATTGAGGAAAAGACAAAGAAAAACAAAACCAAGTCTTGATGGTTTTGAAAATTTTCAGCCTCTCTCATTGACTAAAGAAGCTAAAATTGCAAAATTACTTCTGAGCAAAGTTCAAATCCAGAGCATTGTCAGAAGAAAGAGGTCTAAATTTAAAGCAAGTGTGTTACTATAAATTTTTTTGTTAATCTTTCAGAAATATCAAAGGTGATACTACTGAATAACATTTAGTAAGAAAAAGAGCAGTTAAAAAGATTAAATCTGCGCCTCATAGATCCACTTAATCAAACAATAGGACCTCTAGGAAGTTTAATCTTTGGAGCCCAAGATAAAAAAAGGTTATCTCAAAGAAAATTGTGGGTGTTTTTTTGCCTAAAGAATTCATCATTTCATCACTATGAATAGCTCCTTTCTGTTTCTGATCATTTTTTTTTCATGAAGTCTGTTTTATACTTTATTGTTATAGTGAATCTAAACTTTTTAAGCTCAATATATCCTGTCATATTTCAATTTACTTTCAACCTAGCCATGTCTTCACATTTATAGTGCCTGTCTTGTAGATAGCAGAGAGTTTAGTCATACTCTCATTTTGATGATTCTACATTTTAAATTGGGTTCCTAATATATTACGTAATTATTTATATGATTCAAATTTACTTCTACCATTTTATCATTGTTTTCTCTTTACCCTTCAGACTTTTGTATTTGCTTTTATATAGCTGTTGTTCTTCCTGCTTTTCTGCCTTCATTTAAATTATTTGGATAATTTTATAATATGCTTTTACTTATATAGAGACTTTTAAGTGACACTGTATGATATTAGATATTGTGGTTGCTCTAGGAATTAGAAGATATATACTGAAATTTCCTCAATCTACTTATATTAAAAATAACCATAGAACAATATAGGTATTTATGCTTTGCCTTTGATATTCTTCCTCAGATTACCAGGGCTCTCTTAATTTTAGTTTTCAATTATTTTTCTCTGATTTTTTACTTCAAATATTTATCTATATTCATGTTCATTCCTCGTTTACATTTTTTTTTAAATCTCCTTTCTGTTATTGAGAACGTCAAGAAAATATATTTCAGATATTAAAATTTTAATTCAAATATTTCAATTTGTTCTACTTTATACTTACTATTTTTCTGCCAAAAATGTTATTATTTCATTTATTATGAAAATGTTATCCTTTAATAAATTAAGCTTACTTAAAATGGCCATTTTAAAGGTCCCTTTCTGAAAACTTCAGCATTATTGATTGTCATATCCTTTGAAAATAATTCATATTTTACTGGGTCTTTGTATGTCTGATAAGTTTGGATTTTATGATATATAGTGAGAATATTGTGATGTGGAGTTTCTTGGTTCTCTTACATTACTCAAAGAGTGTTGATGTTTTCATTTTAGCATTCATTTAACTTGGATAGGCCTAAATACACACTTTGTCTCTTTTGCAAAGGGCAGAATCTCAGATATCAATTTAGTTCTTTTTTTTATTTTTCTTTGCCTTTAGCTGTGCTGTTTGCACCCTGCTCCACACATGTGCTGTTCAGAAGTCGGCAGAAACTTGCAGAGTTTATAACCAGTACCGAGTTTATTTTCCAGATACTCTCTTTTTTGTATTTCCTCCTCACTTCCCAGAGGTTGTTGCCACTCCGGGTTCTGTCAGTCTCATGACATATATACAGCACACCTTGGTGCTTTGGCCTCAAAGACAAGAAATTTACCTCATGCTTGTCCCTTCTTCCAAGTTTAGCTATCCTCTAAAATCTGTCTTTGTTCACTACCTGATCTTCCAGGTAATTAGATAACTGCTTTAGTATTGGGTCAATGTTTGTAGTTGTTATCTGGCAAGGATCATCTTCTGGGGAATTATTCTACCAAACTCTAAGTAAGTACTTTAACTGATTTTTTAATTTATTATTTTTTCTTTCTTTATTCTTTTCTTGTATTTATTGGAATAGTTATCAAAATATCTTTCTTGTCCACTGATGCATTCGTTAATATATCAAAACCTCACAGTTTAAGTTACTGAAAAAAATTTTTTTAATTGTTTTAATATCTACTAGGACAAGTTCCTTTTTTTTTCTTTTTTCAATTTCTTTTTGCACTAACTATTGTGAGAAATGCTGTAATTGCTTATCTAAATATTCTAAATATTTATTCTGACCTGTAAAAACATGTAACAACTTAGTAACAACCCCCCTGGGCAATGAGTCTATTTGACCCCTACCCCGTATTGCCATTGATGCTTTAACACTGATGTCTGAATAGTGGGAAAATGTAATAAAAAGCATAACAGAACTAGCTGTGAAGAAAATACTATTCTCATTTGGTTTAGCTACTTTACAATGTGATATCAGAGTTTTTACAAAAGGTGCTGAGACCTTATGTTTTTGAACTACTTTTATTGAATATCATTCAAAAAGCATATCTTTTATTTTTAGTTCTGTAATTAAAATTGCACTGGTGTCCTTGTTATGGGAACTGCTCATCTGATACATTTCATTCTTGGCTCAGCAGGTTCACTTTTCACTGCATAAAATTAGAAAACTTCATAATATGGGGGAGGCAAACATGGTATAAAAGCCAAACTTTCTTTTCCAAGCAGAAAGAACATGGTCAATAATTGTACAGATTGCAAATAGCACTAGAAATAAAGTATGACTGGGAGTAACTGTTGCTATACATTTGCCAACAGAAAGAATAGGGAAAAAATATAAAGAATATGCAGTTGAAAATATAAATAAATAGCAGAGCTCTAAAGCAGGATGATATTACAAGAAAGAATGTGAACTTTATCAAAGGCCATTAGAGCACTTAAAAATATGTTGCATATTTTGATAAACCTCCTAATTATCTTATAGAGTAAAACTCGATTTAAACCTTGACTTCAAATAACATTCTTATTTTGCATTTATCTTTTTTGTAATTTGTACATAACTTGTAATTATGCTTTCATTTTATAGCTCTATAGAAGCTATGAAGAGTAGGCATTTATGGCAGATAATTTAGGTATTTATTTAAGCAACAACATAGTAAAAAATATATGTCAACAGAGGGGAGGTCAAAAGAATTTTCCATAAAAGGTATCTATTGTTAACAAGGAATGAAAATAATTTCATATAAATCATCACCAATATATAACACTCAGGTTTTAGAATTAAGCCAGATAATATATAATGTTATAATATCTAGAGATTGACTTCAAATTTAACAAGCAAGTTTAAATAGTGTTACAGTAAAAAAAAAAAGTTTACATTTATTTTAGAAATGTATACTTGGGAAAAATCTTTATATATTTCATTAAATATATAAAAACATATTTGAAAGCTTCCTTTATAATTATATTTACTATGCAAAGATGTAATAAATTTACCCACATCATAGTCAAAGCTTCAATTTTGCAATGTCTTAACCTTAAAATAATGCATGTACAAATATTTTTATACATTAGATTACTGCAACTACTCAGCTACAGTAAGAAAAGATTAAAGAAGTCATTTAAGAAAGAAAAATATACTTAATGCCATGTTTATGAATTATTTTGTTCAATACACTTTGTTTATAATGGGTAGTTTTCTGTTATTATTAGAATTGATCTAAAAAATATTTACTCATGGGCTGTTCGAGATATATTTATAGTGATTGGTCAGATAAAGTGATTGAAGAATATGATAAGGTTTTCAAATTAAATTTACAGCAGAGGATACATTTACATCAAATGTTAAGCACCTTTGGTAGTTAAATATACCCCAAGATTCAACTTTAATACTGCACACTGCCATAAGTAATTTAATAAATGCCTAAAAAATGTCCTATTGGCTGATGGAATGGGTCAAGCTATTACTCATGTATAGTCAAACATTTGAAAAATAATCCAACAATTTTATTCAAGATATGGTGAAATAGTATATTAAAACTTATTCCTTCTGAGAAATTTTTCATTTGTTTTTTAGATTAGAAAAGATACGTTTTTTGAATCTTTCTTCTTGCAGAAATAAAATTAAAATGCCCATATTTAAATTATTAGAAAATGCAAAAATTATTGAATATTCTATAATTCATCCTTCCTTTATAGATTTTACAACATCATTTTGTAAAAATAGCAAAAACATTTTCTTATACAGCTTGATAATACCTCAAAATTGGTCTAAAAATACTTTAAAATTTTTATTATATAATTTATTTGCTTGTGATTTTGCATAAGAACACTACACAGTGCTATAATGATGGTTTTCAATTCATTTTTATCTTTATACCTAGCTCTAAAATATGTACTGTGTAGAATAAGAACTAAATCTATAAAATCAGAATGAAATGGGAGGGACTTGGATCTAAATTTGAAGGCTATGAAATCAGGGTTTCATACGGTCAGCCTTCATTGTTCTTTTTTTTTTTTTTTTTCTTTAAGAGGGTGTTTGGGATTGAACCTGGGACCTCATACATGGGAAGATGGCAATCCACAGAGCTATACCCACTCCCCAAACCTCCATTGTTTTTGATGCTACTGGTTCTGGGACAAAGGTGGCTTGGAAAAGAAAGAGAGAAATGGATTCTTAACATTTGATTGAGTCTATCAATAATGCAAGCTGTACAATCGTAGCTGAAGCCATTTTCTTAGGGGCATGATATAAAAGTGAGTATTATTATTAAGAAATCTGAAGATATTTTCTTATAGTTTTTAAGCTCCTATTTGTTTGCTAACAGAATTTCTCCAGTCACAGTGCTATTATGCCCAGTATTTTGAATAGAGTGGTTGATGCATTGCATGCATTTTCTCCTCTAATTTTGTCTCCCATAAGAAATTTCATCATCCCTTTTAACATTTTCTCTTCCTTAGGTCTTCTGTCCTACAAATGAGAGTAGTTAGCATTCTTTACATTTTAGCCTTATTTATATACACAAAGTAAGTCTACTTTTCTTCTCTCCTTCAAAGCTCTCATTCCATTTTATTATTCTTCTTATATCCATTACATACCAGCATTGCCGAACATAACAGAATTGCTATTGACTTTTTATTTTTAACCTTCATTTAATTGTTCACTATTCAGAAGCTATTATTGAATGACTCTCCTGTTCTTTAAAACACCAAATAGCCATAATGTTAATTCCAGCCATAATAGTGTCACGTGGTTTTGTGAGCACAATATATTGATTTTGTAATTTTTAAGAAATATGTGCTTTACTGTGACCAGTATCAGGCATTACAACAAATGATGCTAATGATAGGTATCCCTCAGGTTGGAAAACTGGTGAGGACCTTCAGAAATCTGACTCAAGCAATCACTAGTTAGATTTTCTATTTTTATGGCTATTTCTACATCAAATTTTAACAAATATGGAAACAGTACAGTTAAGTTTTTAATGTTGAATTCTTTTATCTATTTAATAAATTTTCAATAAAAAATTTCTCAGGAATATGAACTTAAAGTTTCTGATTTTTTTTTCAGATTTTAAATTTTTTTGAGTTTTTGCTTGATTTGCTGTTATAATGATTCAGACTATATCTGGGATTCTGAAGTTTAAAATATCAACAATATATTTTTTTTGTTTTATTTTAAAGAATAGAAATCTACCTAGGTTATAAAGTGAGTGTTGAGTGTTTCTATAAGACAAGTTTCATGGCTCTTGAAAATCAATTTGAAATTCCCATGAATGTGGTCCCACTTCCGGTGTTACAGTTGAGTCAAAGCTTACTGTGATTAGGCTGGGGGAAGTGTCCAGAATCCTTTTTCATATCATGTCTATAGAGAAATTGTGGGGGATTCCACTCTCTCTGTCCTAACTTGTGAATTTATAGGAATGATCTCAAACACTGAGTTAAATAAACTGGCAAATACAGGTTTTCAGTTATTACCATAGCTACATTTTCTTAGAAGAAGCAAGTCCCATGCAAGTTTGAGTACACACAAAAAAAACTGTGGCAGTATTACAGTATTAAATTTTAGAACATTTTTAAAGTTATTATTGAAGTGATGTCAAGGGAAATTGCACCGACATTTTATTCTTTTCATAAAGTAGCTTGATGTTAAGATTTTTTTTCAGATCTATGTGCCAGAGAAATTCTTTTGGCAATAGTTGACCCCAATGTATTGGTTTATCAAGACTTCTCTCTTCCCCTTTAAAAAAATCAATTAGTAGATAACAACTGCCGAATAACTTTGATCTTTCTAGCTTTTCCTTGTGTTTTGGTGGCTCTGCCTGTACTACTAAAAATTACATCACACTAAGTTAAAGACAAAGTATTAACTCCATCTGGTAGTGTGTCCTATTAACATACCTAGGCTTTCCAATAATAAATTTTAAAAGTGAAAAAACAACAACCAAAATACCCCTAAATAGTGTGTTAATATCTTCTATAAAATGTAAAAGACAAGTCTATTCATCTTTTGTATCTAATTTTCTGTACCTTTTGATATTTTTTATATAAATCTTAAAGAAAAATATCTACAAATTGAGTGTTTACATTTTCTCAATGGCATTTGTCAGAGTAAAATGGATTTCTCTTTTACTAAATACAGAAGATTTCCAAATGAATATTAACATTTTATTCTTGGCATCTATAAACAAAAGATTTTAAGTGATATAAAATACTAGTCATTTTTTAATTGAACATAATATACTGAATGTTACTGAAATTTCCAATTACTCCCTTGTGTTAGAAGAATATTAACTCTCTTTTATTTATTTGATAACATATGTTCTATGTATGCAGTGGAAGTAGCTGTGCTTTTTTAAACTTTATTCTAAATACATAAAATGTAGTCCTAGGAAAAAGCCCATTTAGGAGGGCTGTGTATAGAGATGACATTAAAAATTAATGGCATAAGATAAGATTAGATAATACTAATATCTTAAAGGAAAAGGATACTTAGTAAAATAATTTATTTGAGGAATAAAATTGGTTATCAGCCCAGTTAGGTAGCCAAATTTATTAAAGAAACATAACACAATTATGAAAACAATGTGGAGTTTTTTATCATAAAATATATTGACATGCCATTTTTTTCCTGTGCTAGCTCTACATTGGAAACAGAATGACTAAATGCAAATTAAAATTAATCCCCTTAGCTTCAATATTGTTTGAGAGTCTGTCATTTGGAGACCAATTTATAAAAACACTAATTAATATGTTCACTCATCTTATCTCTTACTATATGTATACAGTCTTTCTTGTCCAGATCTAGCAATTAGTCCATATACCACTGAAAGCTCATGCACTACTAATGCCCTGTTCACAAACATATTTCTGAATAAAATCATGATGCACACTATATTAATTTGTTATTTAAATTATCAGAATGTTATATTTTATCAGACTTTAAAACACTGAGTTATGATTACCTCAGTCTTAATGATAAAGAAATACATGTAAAATACTTTAGCAAAATTATTTTCTTGAATTTCCACAGAATATTTGGTTATGAAATTCTATAGTTTTAATCATAAATATAATCTCATAATCAAAGTGAAGCAGGCTAGTAAAATAGGGAATCAATAGATAGATCTGGAACCTGGCAAGAAGTCCACATGGATATCAATACCCCAAGATGGCTGTTAGAAGACCCTTGTGTGAGATTTCCCTCCAGCCAGGAGAAGCCCTGGCTATTCTCCAGGGGCCTTATCATTGGACTCTCCCAGGGGATTGATGGGTGGGATCAACCTGCATGTAAAACCTGGGCATTTATAATCAATAATGGAAAATTGTAGTCTGTAATTTGAGCCTCTTTATCCCTTTTTAGCCTCTTCCTCTCTACTTGGGACCTATGATCTGTTACTTTCTCCCATTTCTCTTCCCTCCCTATCTTAATAAATTACTGGCCTAATCAATGTGACATGCTTTTGAAATTCATTTCTGCAAAACAGTCAAGAACCTAGACAAAATCCAGTAACAAAATGGTGTTTCAGGGCAAAGTGAACATTAAAACTCTTTTTCCCAGATTTATGCCCGTTTAATTTATCTGTTTAATGTTTTTTCATTATATTTTTTTAAAAACTATGATAGGAGATTCATTGAAAAAATATATATGTGCTTGAAAATGTGCAGAATTTGATAACGAAATATGTTACACCTTTCAAGAGGATTTATCATTATAAGAAATACAAGTAAATTAAAAATACTTCCTGCTTGTATGCTTGAATAAAAACAAATATAAACAAAGGAGATTGAGGCGGAGATGGTATTCATGCCTATGGATTTAACCATTTACATCTTCAACTGCTTTCTATTACTGTTGACATTTGTTGAGAGGATAGGAAAATATACGGTATTAAAGTTAAATAGGTTAAATTCATTTCTTCTTTTTTGTTATTCAGTTATTCAACTGAGAAATAGCACACAGAATTTCTCAGATCCTTCCCAGATTGATTCAGACTTTGTGATATCACACAAGATTATAAGTTACTTGATATAGGCTTATAAATACATGAAAGTGGGAAAAATAATAAAGAAATCATAAGCAACATCTTTTAAAATATTTTATATTTTGAAAAATAGGTATTGTTGATCCTTTGCTATTTTATGAAAAGCTATTTGTTTCTATGACTTTCCACAAGAAACATCATTTTAATGGAAACTTTTCAAAAAAATAACCCCAAATCTTACTTTAATAATAGAGAACTTTTTCATATTGTTTTAATGAACTCTAATATAGATGAATAAGTGCTGGCTATGTGTATTTTTTAATTTTTCCTAAAGGTAAAAAATAAATTTGGTCTAACTACAGAAGTACTACAACCAGATGATACACACACAAAGAACATCCAATGTAACTGATCTAAAAATTGAGTTCATTGTTTGGGGAGGAAAGAAAACATTTACATTGGATTTCTCTGGGAAATATTGATAATTTGATTACATGTCAGATCTTACTATTTATGTTCTAAAATTGGTGGAGTGAAGCTACTGACCAAGAATTCATTTGGAAAGTGGTCCTTAGCAAGTTTTCTTGTCACAATGACTATAATATGCTACTTGTAGTAGGTGCTAAGGAATCAGAAGTTTTAAGATAGGGAAGTAACAGACCAATGGCTCAGTGGCCATCTCCCAGCCTTTGCCTACCCTTGCCTCCTTTTCTATTGTTTCAGTGTGTTTCCCTTCCACAGCCTGGGGGAGATGTTAAGTCTAATGAAAGGTCATAACCCTTCCTAAACCCTGGAGCCAGCCTCCACAGCTGCTTATCAGTGTGGGAAATCTCGGTGGCAGGGCTTCCTTCTCTTTGGTCAGGTAAATTCTCCATATTCAAATAGCACGGGGTCTCTCACCTCTGATGCAACTGTGTGCACAGCTGCCATCCACTGACCCTGACCCTAACAGTTTGGTTTCCCTGGAACACCTGTCACAATGAGGTCTCTTTTCCTGCTCCTTTGGATCCTTTGGACTGTGTAAGTACAGGAATACCTCAGAGCTATTGTGAATTCATTTCCAGACCATCACAATAAAGCGAATATTGAAATAAAGCAAGTTATATGATTTTTTTTTGGTTTCCCAGTGTTTACATTGCACTGTAATCTAGTAAGTATGCAATATCATTGTGGCAAAAAAACACAATGTGCATAGCTTAATTAAAATGTGACACCGAGACATTAAGTGAGCCAATGCTTTTGGAAAAATGATGCCAATAGTCTTCTTGGATGCAGGGCTACCACAAACTTCCAATTTGTAAAACACACAATATCTGCGAAGTGTAATAAAGCAAGATATGTCATGGTAATGCAGTCATTTGCTGAAAGTTTTTGTTATGTCGGAACCTTTGTTCCCATGACCTACCATGTAGCAATTCTTTCCAAAATGATTGCAAAGTGTCATTCTATGATTAGTAAAATAAGTGGGAAGAGCTAGGAACTGAATATATAGGGATGGAACCTACTGGTATAAAGAAATAGAGATAATTCCAATGAATACAGATGAAAGAAAAAAGCCAAAGCAGTCAGAGAAAAGCAAATATTAAAGGAGAGAAAAGAAGAGGCAAAATAAAGGTCACTGGTACTCTTGAAGTAGAGATCTCAAGTAAGTAAACTAAGAAAAATATCTATGTGCATAGCTAAAGTAAGTAAAAGATTTTGCAAGTTTTTATTTTACAGTTTAGGGGAAAATTAAAGAATTTTAATGTCCCATAATATATCTTCAGATTTAAAGTGATGATAAGCTCCCTTGATGAATGAAATAGACACATCTCTTGGTGTACTGGAAGAGTGAATAGCAGCAATATCTTACTGCCTCAGTAACTGGCTCAAGATACCTCTTGGAATGCAAGCTGCCACTGAAATTTGCAACCCTGTTTCCAGTAGGGTTAATATTGCCTTGGTGGGCACTTAATACCATATGGTTTCGTAATGCTGACATGAACAATTGCTTAACTATTTGAATCCTTGTTCAACAAAAGAATTATGGTATTCAACAAAAGAATTATGGTATTATATAAAGCACATTAATTGGGCTTTTCATATTGACTAAATATTTAGGATGCTACATTTCAAGGAAAAAGTCACTTTGATTCATAATACCAAGCAAATTTTCATGTTATTGAAATCTGGAAAATTCAAGAAAAAGGCAAGGGAAGGAATTAAGTTTCACACAAAATTTTGCCACACAGAAATATGAATGTATCCACCATTAAATAGAAACAAATTTTAGAAATTTCAATCTCTAAGGAATATGAATTTTTTATGTAAACAACTGTATTATGAAATGGGGGACTAACAGAGCTGTTTTCATTGTTGAACTTTGCCAGGATTTCAGATTCCCAGAGAGAGGTAATTGCTTCTGCTTGTTACAAATGGTGTGATCAGCGTATCCTAAAAGAATATACTATAGAAAGCTATAAACCATTCCTTTCCTACACTCCATTTCATATTGGTGTTTCTATTTTCTGAATTTATACTGCATTTATTGTCTTTTCTGCTCATTTAAGAATTTAATCATATATGGTTCAGTATTTTTTTCTTAGAAGTTTTACATGTTTATTCTTTGTTTCTGCCAACTCTAGGAAAAGGGTCATGTTATATTTTCCACTGAAGAAAGCAAAGTGTCAAATACACATTAGTTTTTTATACAGAGACATATGTTACCTAATTTCTATTTTTTAAGAACACATTTTTAAGCCCAAATGGAGAAAAGCCTTCAATAAAAGAATTCTGAGAGCTTCTTTTTCTGTCACTGGTCCCCTTCAGGAAAAGAAAAGTCATCAACACATGTTCACACTAATGCAAGCATATGAAGAGATTTAGTACTCATTTTGTTTTCTTTTGAAGGTGCCTGTTGAAATATGTCTAACTGTTGAATAAGTCATAATTAAAGTACTGTGATTTAAATGAAAATCAAATTGCTGGAAACCATTTGGTATTGAGATATTTCATCTTACATGAAAAAGGAAGTGTATTAGTCAGCCAAGGGGATATTGATTCAATATACCAGAAATCTGTTGGCTTTTATAAAGGTTATTTATTTGGTGTAGAAGCTTACAGTTACCAGGCCATAACGCGTAAGTTACTTCCCTCACCAAAGTGTTTGCCATGTGTTGGAGCAAAATGGCTGCTGAAGTTTGTGAAGGTTCAGGCTTCCTGGGTTCCTATCTTCCTGGGGCTTTCTTCTCTTTGGGCTCAGCCTCTGCTATCTCCACAAGGCCAGCTGTAGACTATTAGGCAAACAGCTTGTTTCTCTTCATAGGGACTTTTCTCTTTCCTCATGACCAAGTTCTTCAGTGTGCTTACTTCCCGGGGCTCCAGCTCAAAAAACTCTATCAAAACTCTACCTCTCTTCTCTGCAATATAGGGCAGGGACTCAACGTCCTATTGATGTGGCCCAGTGAAGCCCTAATCATAATTTAATCATGCCCAGAGGAACAGACGAGTTTACTAACATAATCCAATATCAATTTTTGGAATTCATAAATAATACCAAACTACTACACTCCACCATCTGAGTTACAAAAAGTCATTACAATATTAAAAAAACTTAAATCACTACAATGCTAAGTACAAAACCATTTCACAATCAGTTTAAAGAAATACGGTTTGTCTTGACACAAAGTCCCTTCTGGCTGTTGACCTCTGAAACTTACAAAATCATTTATCTGCTTCCAATACACAATGGACAGAAAAAAGATAAACATTTCCATTACCATAAGGAGATATTGGGAGGGAAACATGAGTTATGGGTCTATAACAGTTCTGAAAACCTGCAGGGCATACTTCATTAGATGTCAAAGTCTGAGAGTCATTCTTAAGAAAATGGTTTCTTCTCCTTGGGGCCTCATAGAGACCCACCCTTTCCACAGGCTTGCCAAATGGTCATTTTCTTGTTTCCATCCTCATCAAGTATCTGGGTGTCAACCAAGCTCTAAACCTCACCCTCCAGGAGCATTGGGGTGATTGCCACATCTTACCCAAACTTTGGGTTAGAATCTTAACCCCCTAGTACAGTGAAGTGAAGACAACATCCTCCCTAACCTTTGGCATACAGGCTCAACCCTCTCAGAGCAACAAGTTGGTGACCTGGCTTTCCCTAATCCATGGGGGACAGGCCCACCTCTCTTGGACCTATGGTATGTTGACCTTACTCTTCCCTAATCTTTGGGGAATCTACTTCACCCTCTCTGTACCCTGGGGAGGCAAAACTTTCCCTGAACAGTGCAGGAATATCCACCCTCTTCAATTGCTGGGGCAAACTCACACTTTCTATACACATAAGTGGGGTTCCTTTCTTGGCCCAAGGTGATGTCTTAATTCCAGATCTCAGCTTCCATGGTTTTTCTCTTGAAGTCATTTCCCCTTCAATCTCACCTTTCCATGTCCTTTTTAGTCCAAGCTGGCAGTGGTTTTGTTTATACAGCTCTCTCAAAAAGTTTGTTGGTTTAGCATGCAAGAAACAAGGGTCCAAGTCTTTCCAAGATAATTGCATATTCAATCCTGATTTACAAGTTCCAAATTTAATTAAGTCCTCAAATGGCATACTATTGTCTGGGAGCTTGATTTCCAGAGGCTTGGGATTTCCAGAATCAGTTTCTGTTTTCTTTGTGCCCCCAACTTCAGTCCTCAGCATATTTCTCTCATCTAGCATTTTGCTATAAGCTGCAAGGAGAAGCCAAGCTGCATTCTCTGGGTTTACTTTGGAAAGTTCTTCAGCTAAATGCCCAGGCTCACCATTTTCAAATTCTTCCTTCCATAAAATATCGGGAGTTAGTCTTGCTATGTTCTCCATGACTTTAAAACACAGATCACCTTTCCTCCAGTTTCCAATAATAAAAAGAGACTTCATAAAAAGTCTCTTTAGCATTCATATTCCTATCAAAAGTCTCTTCAAAGCACTGTAGATCTTTTCTTTTTCTTTTTTACTTTATTTTGTACATTTAATAATTGAAAATATAAACAATTAAAAACTAAAAATTAAATACAGATGAATAAATATATACATTTCTCAATTAAATGTAATGAATATGTATAAATTTTTTTTAATCAAACAATATGTTACACAATATATTTGGTTCATAATAACACATTCATACAATATTTGTCCTTTTGTGTCTGGCTTGCTTCACTCAACATAATGTCCTCCAGGTTCATCCATGTTGTCATATGCTTTACGACTTCATTTCTTCTTACAGCTGCATAATATTCCATCATGTGAAGAGACCTCAGTTTGTTTATCCATTCATCTGTTGATGGACACCTGGGTTGTTTCCATCTTTTGGCGATGGTGAATAGTGTTGCTATGAACATTGGTGTGCAGATGTCTGTTCATGTCACTGCTCTCAGTTCTTCTGGGTATTGCCAGTAGTGGTATTGCCAGGTCACATGGCAAGTCTATATTCAACTTCTTTAGGAACTGCCAAACAGTCCTCCACATTGGCTGTACCATTCTGCATTCCCACCAACAGTGAATAAGTGTTCTATCCTGCACATCCTCCCCAACACTTGTAGTTCTGTCTTTTTCATAATGGCTATTCTGATAGGTGTGAAATGATATCTTTGTAGTTTTGATTTGCATTTCCCTAATCATGAGTAATGTTGAGCATTTCTTCATGTATTTTTTTTTTTTTTTTTTTTTTTGCCATTTGTATTTCTTCTTTGGAGAAATGTAGATCTTTTCTACCAAGCATTTAACAATTCCTCCAAAAAAATACACCTTACCCATTTATAAAACCATTCCAGCATTTTGGTAATTGCAAAAGCATGACCCTGTACCAAATTCTGTATTAGTCAGCTATGGGCATGCTGATGCAAAATACCAGAAATCTTTTGGCTTTTATAAAGGTTATTTATGTGGGTTATAAGCTTACAGTTATCAGGGTGAAAAACGTCAGTTACTTCCCAAAGTCTATTGCCACGTGTTGGAACAAAATGGCTGACAATGTCTGTGAGGGTTCAGGCTTCCCAGGTTCCTCTCTTCTCAGGGCTTGCTTTTCTCTGGGCTCATCTTCTCTGCTATCTCCACAAGGCCAGCTGTAGACTATTAGGCAAACAGGTTGTTTCTCTTCCCTGGGCCTTTTCTCTTTCATCATGACCACGATCTTCTGTGTGCATACTTCCTGGGGCTCCAGCTCAAAAACTCTGCATCAAGACTCCAACTCTCTTCTCTACCATGTAGTTTTCTTTCTGAGTCCCTGCCAACCAAGGGGGTGGGGAAGCCATCTCCTACTGACGTGGCCCAATCAAAGCCCTAATCCTAATTTAATCAAGCCCAGAGGAACAGACCAATTTACAAACATAATCCAATATCTATTTTTGAAATTCATAAATAATGTCAAACTGCTACAGGAAGCATGGCAAGTATGGCTGTTTGACCCCAGAATTTCTAGAATAAAGGTTTATGTTCATGATAGATTAATGGAGAAAAAATGTACTAGAAAATGGCAGGGAAATACTGGGATTTTCTTTTCTGCAAGATGCAGAGCATTTCAAAATATTTTGTAGGAAAATTATCTGGAGACATCAGTAAAAATGGAATAGATACTAGAAAAGTCTAAAAATTTAATTTTAGTATTAGAGGGAATAGAAGAGAGAAAGAGATGAGAAACACCAAGCCAGTATAAAATGTCTGTGAAATGAAAGATTATACAGCACATCTGTTCTGTGATTCTGTTTTAATAAGCACTAGTTGGCATTTTTATATGACGATACTCATACTGAAGTGACATTCATTAACTATTTGGATTTTTGTTGTTGTTGTTTCAATTTTTATGGTTCACCTAGCAGGTAGTGTATTAATCAGCCAAAGAGATGCAGATGCAAAATATCAGAAATCTGTTGGCTTTTATAAAGGGTATTTATATGGAGTAGAATCTTACACTTACAAAGCCTTAAAGAGTCCAACTCAAGGTACCATAAGAGGTACTTTCTCAACAAAAATGGTTGCTGATCTCTGCAAGGGTTCAGCCTTCCTCTTCCTCTTAAGGCTCTGTAGGTCCAGCTTCTTCCCATCTTAGGTGTATGCTGGAGGGCTCATTTCTTTCTGCACTCAGCTGCTCTGTTCTCTTCAGAAGGTCAGCTGTAAACTCTTAGGTGAATGGGTCAGCTCTTTCCAGGGTCCCAGGATCAAAATTCTCTCCTCTGCCATGTCTATGGATCTCTCTCTATAATCATATCTCTTCTTCTGTGTGAGTGTCCATTAATATAGTCCACCAAGATGGTGGGAACTCAACTCTGAGCCATCCTAATGACGTGGTTTAACCAAAGCCCTAATCTTGATTTAATCGGGTAAACATAAAGCCTTTGAATTTCATACATTTACAGGGCATCACACCCAGAAGAACAGACCAGTTTACAAACATAATCAATATCTTTCTTTGGAATTCATAAATAATTTCAAACTGTTACAGGTAGCTATCATTTTGGAGTAGCCATTATAAATGATAATGCATCTGAAACTTTTAAACTATTGTATATTAATTATACTTGGCATTAACCTTATTTTTCCATAAAGCCCAATGATTCAGTGTGAAAATTCAAGGCATGCAACAAGTCCTATATTTGAACTATCACATAAAATCTAAGAGATTGTAGCAGCTTGATATTGTTTATGAATTTCAAGAATAGATATTGGATTATGTTTGTAAACTAGTCATATTAGATTGTATTAACTTCAGAGGTTTCACTTTTACCTGATTAAATTATGATTAGGGCTTTGATTGGGCCATATCAGTAGGATGTTGAATCCCCACCCACTTGGTGGGTAGGGACTCACTGAGAAAACTACACTGCAGAGAAGAGAGTTTAGAATTTTAATGCTGGAGCCCTGGGAAGTAAATAAACATAGAAGCAGATACGTGAGGAAAGAGAGAAGGCTCCATTAGACATGGCAGAGGCCCAGATAAGAGAGACAAGTCTTCACCTTATTGTTTAAAGCTGGCCTTGTGGAAAGAGTAGAATAGCTGAGCCCAGAGAGAAATGAGCCCCAGGAGAGAGATGAGACTTATCCCAGCCTACAGCTGATATTGGAAGAAGCTGGGACCACGGAGCCTTAAGAGGAAGAGGGAGGCTGAACCTTTGCAGATGTCAGCAGCCATCTTGCTCCAACACGTAGCAACAGACGTTGATAAGGGAAGTAATTTACACTTTAAGGCCTGGTAACTGTAAGCTTCAACCCCAAATAAATGCCCTTTATAAAAGCCAACAGATTTCTGGTATTTTGCATCAGCTCTTCTTTGGCTGACTAATACAATATACTACAACAAAATATATGACTGCATTAGGTATAGTGTCATTTTAGTTAGTACTTTTAAATAGGAGTAACATTTATTAATATAGAAGCTGTAGTTTCTATATTATGAAATATACAATTAATGATATATCTTCAGATTACATCAAACAACTATAACTTTATATATATATGTTTAGTGTGGATATTTCTAAACTCTGCCCTTTCCTTTTGAAAATATGATTAAAGAAAAGAAAAGTATATAGCTATTTAAACTATGACATCCATATCACACACACACACACACACACTCACAACAATAAGTATAAAATTTGGTGAAACTTATACATAGCAAAATGTATGTGAAAGATTTCCCATCCTCATCTGAAACCAGACTATAAAAGGGACTCCCTGTAGACTTTATTAGCTGAATTCATGTCAGATCTACTCCTTTGCTCTTTTCATCCTCCATGGAGTTGATTTGATGGGGTGTTCATTTACATAAACAGAAATTTCTACTTTTCAGTTCTACACTCAGAACAACTCTGTGGGGATTATTTAGAATTGCAGAGCATATGAACAGAGGTGTAAGTAATAGTGAAAATCAAGTATAAACTCTCCCAAGATCTGACTTTAACACTAATTGGAATGAATACACACATTCACGCACACACACACCCTACACATAAACACTCAATTTCCCCTTTCATGCCAAGAGTAGATTTCTTTGTGACTTCCTAGTTAGCAGTATTATGTAATGGAACAAAACTGGTTCTGAAAATATATCCCAGTAATGAAAGTTGTTGTTAATAGGGAAAAGTGTGGGAGGGGGAAGTGGGAGGGTATATGGGAATCCCTTATGTTTTCAGTGTAACATTTATGTACTTTAAAGCTTCTTTAAAAATGAAAGAAAAGAAAGAAAGAGAGAGAGAGAGAGAGAGAGAGAGAGAAAGAAAGAAAGAAGAAAGAAAGAAAGAAAGAAAGAAAGAAAGAAAGAAAGAAAGAAAGAAAGAAAGAAAGAAAGAAAGAAAGAAAGAAAAAAAAAAAGAAAGAAAGAAAGAAAGAAAGAAAGAAAGGAAGAAACTGGTTCTCATTTAATTCAGAATTGGTTTCAGATCCCATCCCCACCATTTGCTCACTTTTCAATTGTGAAGAAGTTATTGAAATTCTCATAGATTACATATTTAAATGTACTCCTACAAACATTTTCTCATTTAGTCATCAGAGAAGCTTTTGGGTTTGGTATTACTTGTCTCCATTTTACATTTGAGGTAATTAAATTTAAAATCATTTATGTAAACTGACTGTGGCCTGCCATCTAACAAGAGACAAAACCAGAGGTCAGAAATATCGCTACCTAATTTATCTATCCAACTCTAAGTTGCTTTATAAATTTGATTTTGTTATGACATTTTATTTTTCCTTACAGTGAAGAAGGGCTTAGATTTTTACAATGTTTCACTACATTTTTAGTGTGCGAAAATATTGATATATCAAGATTAATAATGTTTCACAACTTTGTAGCTTGTATTCTTTTCATTAGTTTACAGAGGAAAGTGTCTGTGACTGTCAGTAATACTTACATCTGAAAAAGTACCGTCTTTTTCTAACGATGAGTTCTGCGAATGAATGTTTTCTTATATTAGGTTAAGTAAGATTTATAAAAGGATTGAATTACTTCTCTCTATCCACAGAGAGAATGGCTTTTGGAAATGACAACTTGACACACATAGAGAAGTACAACAGCAACAGCAAAATGCAAGAGAACAGGATGGGTGAGAGGAGCTGAGTTGAAGAATAAATACCAAACCATGAAAATTCTCCCAAGCATGCATATCATTTTCATTAATTCCAGTTGGAATTTGGAGACCCTGCCTCAGTAGGGTACAGTGTAATAATATAGTTTAGTTTTCTTTTGTTGAAAGATTAGAGAACTTTACAATATTAAAGAAGATGAATTCAATTTGCTTGGTGTCCTCATTCAGATTCACTGAATCAGAAGACCATTAACCTTCAGTGTTTCACTTTTCAAAATGAAAGGACACTTGCCCTGAAAAAGATCGTGTCATGTTGTTGATTTAATGCCAGAGAAGTGGAGATTGATCTCAGCACATTCTGTGCCTTTATTTAACCAGCAGCTATGCTCTTTGAAAAAACCCAGAATGTGTCGAAGATTACTGTGTGTCCTAAGCTTTATCCTATTAACCTTTAATGAAATCAATGAATCATAAACTTCTGAAATTATTGCCACAAAAGACTATTGTATAACTAAAGCTATTATGTATCCGTGAGTTGTCCTTGTTAGTAAAAAATGTAATTTTGTTTTTGTATATCCATAGCATCTGAATATTTAATAGATGCACAGGAGGACAGTTTGTCTATAAGCCATCTGGGACTAAAATGTGATCCAAAATGTTTTTTTTTCTCATAGCACCTCTTATTTTCCAGTGTTCAAAATGATTTCCTAATAATGTATTTCCTCAAGACATACCCCCAAAAAGTTGATGTTTTAATAAATTGTAGTTATGTAAAAACTGGATAAAAAATTAAATCACTATTGCTATTAGAATGTGACTATTAAATGTATATTTAAAAACACTGTTAAATAGAAACTTGAGAAAATGTACAGTAATAGAGTTCCTTCATTTATCTTTTTCGGTATTGCTTATTTTATGTGATGATCAGATTTTATGGGCTTCCTGCTATGCTATATCGATAGACATTCCTTTCTCAATTTACCCTATTAAGCAAACTTATAACCTACATATTGATTTTATCTTTTATTATATGCCGTTTCTTAATCTATGTTTAATTATAATCAAACCATTTTTTTGATTTGGGGGAATTTTTCTATGACATATATGAATGATATATGAATTATATATGAAAGGTATTATTTTAAAAATTATCATGCACTGAAAACACATGAGGTGAGTCACTAAGTGTCGTGCCATTTCCAGCTTTACATTTTGCCTTAGTTTCCAGTGATACTATGTTAAATACCACAGAATGTGTCATTTAAACAACAGAAATATATTTTGGAGCCTAGAAGTCCGATATCAAGGATTCAACAGACCATGATTTCTCTCTGAGTCTGCTGTGTTCTGGTGTTGACTTGCAGCAATTCTTGGCTTTCTTCAGCTTGCATCTCTGCCTATGTCACCTGGTAATCTACATCGTTCCCTGGCTCTTTTGACTTCTGGGTCCTACTGACCTCTGGCTTCTACTCACTGCTCCCTGATCCTATCAGAATGTCCACTGATCATAGGGAATCGAGTCTTTTGTATTAAGGCCTACCCTGATTCAATTTGGCCTTATCTAAATAGTATCTTCAAAGATCCCGTTAACAAATGAGTCTATGCCTTAAATAATATCTTCAAAGGTCTTAGTTCCCATTGTAAATACAAATGGTTTAACACCCACAGGACTGGGGGTTAGGATTAGAACATGTCTTCTGTGGAGGACATGACTCAATCTTCAACATATTTGTTTTAAAGTTCAAAGGAGCAAAGACCAAAATAAAAACAAAATCATAAACCAGTGTTCAAAGTTTTATTTTTTACTCTCCATTTCTCTTACATCTGTATCTCCAAAAAAACTCTTCTAGTATTCATTTCCAAACTTACTATATTACATTTTTTAAAGTGACACTCATAAGTAATTATATTTTTTTTTAGGATCTGAGTTTCTGATATTCACAATTTTCTTCATTTTGCTGACAGATTTTCTCCTTGTTTGAGTGCTAGAGTGTTGTAAGAAATGTAGAAAAATAATCTCTCATTTGGGGTAGCTTGTCCCGTCCTGCAGGACGATCAACCTGGGGCGCCGGCTCCTGCGAGGGAAGAATGGTATAGGACAAGAGACACGAAGAATGACAGCAAGACAGGATTCTGATCAAGCTGCAAAAGTTTATTGAAGAGCCAGGGCTTATATACTCTCAAGGAAGAGGGGGTGGCTACTAAGGACGGGTGGCAGTCTAGGATTGGTGGTCGCTGTTGCTAGAGAGGGGTTAGGGCTTTTGGCGTGAGTTGCTAAGGCTTTTGGCTCCAGCTGCCTATGACTTCCTGGAAGAAGGCTAATTAGCTTAGGCCGTTGTTGTTTCAACCCAGGCGGCCATGTTCCAAGTTGCCGGCATGGCTGAAGGTGATTATTATATGCTACCTTGATCATCCCCAACAGTAGCTTATATGAATTCAGTAATTAAGTTATAAACACTGATATTTAAAATATATTTTGTGTACATATTTGGGGGCTGCTTTAAAAGGCTAGGCTGCTGAAAATAATATACCATGAAATGGGTTGGTTTTTAACAATGGGAATTTATTAGCTTATAAGCTTACAATTTTGAGGCCATAAAAATGTCCAAATTAAGTCATCATCAAGATGATGCTTTATTTCTGGAGACCAGTTGCCTGCGATCCTGGGCTCCTCTGTCACATAGCAAGGCACATGGCAGCATTCTGCTGGTCTTTCCCTTCTCTTCCTGGTTTCCTTGCCTTCAGCTTCTTGCTTCAGTGGTTTTCTCTCTGTCTGAATTTCATTCTCTTATAAAGGATTCCTAAATGAGGTGGGAGACACTTTAGCTGAAGTAGCCTCATCAAAAGATCCTATTTACAATGAGTAAACTCCCATTAGAAGCAATTAGTTTTAAGAACATGATTTTCTGGGGTACATATATTTCCAAACTACCACATGGACTTCTCTGGACTACTATCATGGTAGTTACTTTTTATTATAACTCCTGAAGATAAGAGTTGGGTGAGAAGAGCAGAAGATACTTATTGTTTTTAGAGTTGTAATATGATTTTTAATTTAGCCTGCAAAGAGCTATTCTAATGATATATGTTCTCACCCAAAGTAGCTTCAACTTTTTCCAAGTTATCATCAAATTATCAGTCAAAATCCATTCTCAGAAGCATAACCATTATGAGTGAAAAGGGGATTATGATACAAAATAAATCTTACAAAACCTGGGAGAAGCTTGGGGAAAGTGTCCACAAGGGAAGTTGGACCTGAAGATTTTTAATCTTCTAATGAGGGGTGATCAAAGGTAACTGGTAAAACTTAGATAATTACCTGGCACCTTCTCTTTGTTATGCAGCTGTCTATTGTCAACTCTCCTGCCAAATCTTTCTTGACAATACTATCTGTATTATTTAGTCAAAAGGGAGCTGACACAAAGTACCAGAAATCTGTTGACTTTTATAAATAGTATCTATTTGTGGTAAAAGCTTACAGTTACAAGGCCTTAAAGAGTCCAACTCAAGGTACCGTAAGCATTACATCCTCACCAAAGTCTGTTGCCACATGTTAGAGCAAGATGGTTGCTGATTTCTGCAAAGGTTCAGCCTTCCTCTTCCTTTTAAGGATCCATGGGCCAAGCTTCTTTTGATCTCAGCTGTGGGCTGGAGGGCTCATTTTTTCCAGGCCTTCTCAGCTGCTCAGGGTTCTATTCTCTTCAGCAGCAAACTATCAGGTAAATGGCTTAGCGCTCTCTGGGGCCCTAGGATTACATTCTCTCCTCTGGCATGCCTATGGAGCTCTCTCTAGTCCTGTGTTTCTTCTGTGTGAGTGTCCATTTATATAGCCCCCCAATGGGGATTTAAACTGTGTTACACTCTACTGATATGGTTGAATCAAAGCCCTAATTTTAACATAATTTAATTCAAGATATATCAACTGAATCTAATACAATCAAAAAGTAGCATGACCAGAGGAACAGACCAGTTTACAAATATATCCACATTTCTTTTTGGAATTAATAAGTAATATCAAACTGCCATACTCCACCCTCTGAATTCCAAAAAAATACATTACAATATTTTTTTAAAAACTTTAAATCAATAATAATATTAAGTACAAAAATCATATCACAATCAGTTTATAGAAATACACTTTGTCTTGGGGCAAAGTCCCCTCTGGCTGTAGACCTGTGAAACTTACAAAACAATTTATCTGCTTCCAATATACCAAGGGATAGACAAAGGATAAACATTTGCATTACCATAAGGCGAATTCCAGAGGGAAACATGAGTCAGGGTCCTACAGTTTCGTAAACATGCAGGACATACTCCATTAGATTTCAAACTCTGAGAGTCATTCTCAATATGATGGTTTCTTCTCCCTGGAGCCTCATGGAGGCCCACCCTTTCCTCAGGCTTACAATGGCCATTTCCTTGGTTCAGCCCTCATAAAGCATCTGGATGGTGGCTTAGCTCCAGACCTCACACTTCAAGAACATTGGGGTAATGGCTACAATTTACCAATCTCTGGGGTAAAGTCTCAACTCCCTTAGTACAGTGAGGTGGTGACATTTTCCCTAATCTCTGGCATACAGACCCAACCCTCTCAGAACAGTTAGCTGGTGACCTGGTCTTCCCTAAACTATGGGGACAGACCCACCCCTCTCAGAGCTATGGGGTGTCGACCTCACCCTCCCTGACCAGTAGGGAACAGGTCCACCCCTCTCAGAGCTCTGGAGTTTTGACCTCACTTTTCCAACCCTTGGGGAATGTATTCCACCCTCTCTGTAATCTGAAGTGGCAAAACTTCCCGTGAACAATGGGCTGGAACATCCACCTTCTTCAAATGCCAAGGCAAACTCACTTTCTCTGTACCAGTGAGTGGGGTCCTTCTGTTGGCCAAGGAGATATCTTAATTCTATACCTCAGCTTCCATGATTTCCACTTAAGCCATTTTCCCTTCCATCTCTAACCTCGATGTCACTTTTAGTCCAGTTTGACAGTGGTTTTGTTCATACAGCTCTCGCAAAAAGCGCTTGTTGGTTTATCATTCAGGAAGTAGTGGTCTGAGTCATTAGACAGTAAAACTTTCCACAAGTCTTTCCTGGAAAACTGCATTTCCAGTCCTGACTTACAAGTTCCAAGTTTAGTTAATTCCTCAAATGTGGCACTATTGTCTGGGGGCATGATTTCCAGAGGCTTGGAATTTTGGGAATCAGTGTCTGTTTTCATTGCACCCTGCAATTTAGTTCTCAGCTTATCTCTTTCATCTAGCATTTAACTATAAGCTGCAAGGAGAAGCCAAGCCACATTCTCCATGTTTACTTTAGAAAGTTCTTCAGCTAAATGTCCAGTCTCAACATTTTCAAATTCTGTCTTCCATAAAACATCAGAATGCTTCCACCAGGGAATGCAACAATGATTCCATTGGTATAGAAGTTAAGACTGCCATTTTGGGCTCCTCATGCCTCTGAATCAATAGGCAAAGAAGACAATTACTGTACTGGTTGAGGTGATTGATACTGACTATCAAGGGGAAATAGGACTGCACCTACATAATGGGGCTAAAGTAGAGCTTGCCTGGAATACAGGAGATCCTCTAAGACATCTCTAGTGCTGCTATGCCCTGTGATTAAAGTCAATGGAAAATTGCAAAAACCCAATCAAAGCAGAACTAACAATGGCCCAGAATCTGAGGTGCTTGCTGAGGGTAATGGGAACATGGAATGGGTGTGGATTAAGGTAGTGAAAAAATATGAACTTTGACCATGTGACCAGTTATAGAAACAAGGATTGTAATGGTCTTGAATATTTCTTCTTTGCTTTGTTATGCATGTGACTGTACATATACATTAGATGAATATCTTTGTTTTTTTCCCCAAACTATTTCCCTTATCATAAGACATAATTTGTATTATTTTCATGTCATAATATTTCAGGATGGCAAGTTTAAGAGTGCATATTACCCAAGGGCTTGTGCCTTATTCTGTTGGGTATTAGTGTGCTTCTGGTTGTACACAGTACAGTTGAATATTGTTAGGTGAAAAAATATATATGTATGTCTGTTACTTTTTTCTATTTAGAGACTAAGTATGGTTTAAGGTGATGTGTATGGCTACCAAGTTGACAAGAGGTGGACTGTTATGGTTAGATTAATGTGTCAACTTGGACAAGTAATTGTACCCAGCTGTTTGGTCAAGCAAGTACTGGGCTAATTATAATACATTTGAATGCCTTAGAAGGGGAAGTGATTTCAACATTGATAGAGAATTTTCCACCTTGACTTCAGACAGCCAGCGCTGCTGGGAACTCATCAAGGACCTTCACTGGAGACCCTGGTTTGTAGCCTGCCTGCGGAATTTGGACTTGTGCATCCCCATGGTCATGTGAAAGAATTTTTAAAAATCTCATACAATTTACAGATATATCCTGTCAATTCTGCTTCCCTGAACCCTGACTAATACACTACCTGACATAAAATCTTCCCTCACTCTCCTCTCCCTAATCTTCTATCACACTCTGCCTAATTTTTATTGAAAGGCACTATATTCACTTCAAATTATTATGATATTTTATTTTGATTTTTTTTTAATCCACAGTAATGAACCTCTACAGAACAGCAGATTCCTTATTTTATTAATCTGTTGAATTTCCAGTGACTAGAACTGTATCTGGAATTATTAGAGAATAATTATTGAATGTTAAGTAAAGAAATGTCAACTTATTTGCCAACCTGCTATTATAAGTAGCATAGAATTGTTTGGCTTAAACATCAGGAATTTATTGGCTCATGGTTTCAGAGGCCAGAGTCCAAATCAAGACTTTGAAAAGACCATATTTTCTCTCAGGTTTGGTAGTGCTCTAGCACTGGCTGCAAGCAATCTTTCTTTTATTTCTGCCTCGTATCTGTCCCTTCCTTTCTTTCCACTCTTTTAATTTCCACTAACCTCTGGCTTCTGGCACCTCCCTGTGTCTTTCTATTTATAAAACCTAGAGTAATCTGGATTAAGGCCTACCCAGGTTCAGCTCACTATACCTTAAATGAAAATAATATCTTCAAAATGAACCATTATAAATAGGTTCACACTAACAGATACACAGGTTAAGATTAAGAACATGTATTTGTTGGGGTATATAACTCAATGTACCACAAATACAGAGAGATACATGTCCAGGAATTCAAATTCCAATCTTGTATTACATATAAGGGTTGTACAAAACTTCAATAACTTCCAAAAAAGCTTCTGACATCAACTGCAAATACAACAGTAAGGCAACTCAATTCTAACTCTAAGTGCCTAGAGTGAGGCCAGACTCAACAGGCTAAGGGTGATCCTTTACAAGATTGACTTTCATGTACCAGCCCCAAGTTCAGGGCCCTAACCTTCATTTATGATCAGTGTGCTACATATTTGGCAGATTCTATCAACTCCTTAGGTTTGATAGTTCACAATTACTCAGAGAACATGTGGAAAGCTCTATACTTAAAAAGTTACAGTTTTTTTTTTTTATAGTAAATGTTTACAAATAAGAAGCAGCCAAAAGAAGAGCTGCATACAGCAAGATCTGGGAGGGTCTCAAATACAAGCTTTCATGTCCCCTCCACATGAAGTCAGAACATATCACTTGCCCAGCACAGAGATGTATCTTATCGATCATGGAAGGTCACCAGAGCTTTGAGTGCTCTCAGTTTTCATGGGGTTCCATTATGTAGCAATTATCGATATAATCAAGGCCCATATGGTTGAACTCAATCTCCAGCTCCATTCCCTGCCCAGAGGTCAGGGAGTGCTGGCTGACATGAGGTAGCTCAAAGCCCCAACCCTCTAATCACATGGTTGGTCTTTCTGTTGTGGCCAGTCCTCATCTTAAAGCAACTGGTGTGGTTGGCCTTGCTCTGCAATTATGAGTATTGTCTTGGGACCATTACCTAAAACAAGTAACACTCTTATCACTGGAAATTCCGAAGGTGCAGAGGTTACCTCCTAACAACTGAGAACAAAGACGAACCAAGTTTTTTCATTATACCACAATACCAATCCACTTTTTCTATAAAAGCCAAGTACATAAATTATGTTTAGTTTTCAAAGTAACTATAAAATAATTATTTTCTGATAGTATTGCTTTATATTGAATTTTTTAATTATTTAATTTCTGTCTTTTTGGCAATATGCAAAGGTAATTATCTTTTTTTTTTTCACCCGGGACCTCTCTGTGGGAAGCTGGCACTCAACCACTGAGCCACATCTGCTCCCCTAAGTTTTTTTTTTTTTTTTTCATTTGTTTGCTTGTTGTTTGTTTTTTCATTTTTAGGAGGCACCAAGAACTGAACCCGGGACCTCCCATATGGGAAGCAGAGGCCCAACTGCTTAAGCCACATCTGCTCCCAGTTTATCTAGAAAAACTTCCAAGTACCAAAAGAAATATAAAAAGGTTAAATAAAATACTAAAAACCCTCTGTGTATGTAGCTTAGATAAAAAAAAAAAGGTTAAGAAATGTTCTATGTTCCATAACAGAAGAGGCAGGTCAAAACCAGGGTAGGAAACTCAGGCTGAATCTGGAATATATCAAACTCAGTAACCAAGAGGATTGGCTTTTATTTGTTTTTCAAGAATAAGGGGGAAAGCTTTAGTTCTATAAGATTATGAATATCAAAACTGAGGCTAACCAGCCTTGGAGTCATATAATTCATTTAAGAACTCAAGAGCCAACTTAACCCCACATGGTCTCTACTTAAATTTAGATTTCTAAGTGCTCTATGAAAAACACGTATTTTACAAGAAGTGCAGCATTGTTTCAGGAATGTATATATATATGTCAAAGCTTACCAGTGTTTCAAATTTCAAAAATTCCTTTCATTACCAACAATTATGTTAACTTTAACAGGAGTGACTCTGCAAAATTGGAATTTAATTTGTTCTATATTTCAGAAACTTGTTGGATTAGACTTTAGGTTTGATCTTGGACCTTTGGTTTCCTTCAAGGCAGTCTTATAAGATTCTAGGTTCCTAACCTGGTCATTGAACTGGAAAATTAAATGCCTGAGTCATCATTTTCTATCTCCAAGAAAGCAAGTGTGGTTAAAGTAGTTTAAGCAATGAACTAACTTCATTATACAATTATTTTCTCTAAATTGTTCTAAGGCAGCAAATGCTTGGACACCAAAAATCTTGCCTTCTATAGGCACTTAAAAAAGGGTCTAAATCATATGTAGCAATAAATAACAAATCAATTGTACATATAGAAAATAAAGTAAAAAAGGCAACTATTAGTATTAAGTTAATTTAACAGTTTTAATGGATACAATGTCAATATAAAATAATATTTAACATGCCACAAAGTATAACAAGGATCACACTACTTACATCATCTATTTTAGTTTCCAAAGTTGCTTAAAACAGATAGCCTAAAATGGGTTGCCTTAAACAATAAAATTTATTAGTTTACATTTTGAAGCCGAGAAAATGTCCAAATGTACTATCAAAGTGATGCTTTCTTCTTGAAGACTGGCTGCTGATGTTCCTCAGCCACATGGCAAGGCACATGGCAGCATCTGCTAGACTCTCACTACTCTTCCAGCTTTCATTGCTTTCAGCTTTTTGCTTCCCTGGCTCTCTCTCCCTTTGTCTGAATTTTATTCTCTTGTAGAGACTCCAGTAAGAAGATTAAGACCCACTCAGATTGATTAAACGAAGAAGCCTCATGACAAGGTCCCACCTACAATGGGTCCACACCCACAGAAATGGATTACATTTAAGAACATGTTTTCTTTTGGTACATACAGCTCCAAACCACTACATTATATAACAGTGAAAATTTGTGTATTTCACATCATCATCTGAAAAATTCTCAAAAACATGTGTTTTTTATTTCCAAACAAATAAATGGGATATTGTAATTTTAAAAGACATGGTCTATACTCAATACCATATTGCTTACATGTATATATTTATATATAATCATAAATAAAGGCAGTTAACTTTATTGCCAAATTATGAGACTTAGTTTTTTAATTTATCAGTGCATCCAAATTAAAGGAATATCATTTGATAAGATTATGTCAACCCAGTTTAAATATTCTGTTTCATCGAATTTTCTTTCTTTTATTGTAACAATATTTTGATATTTCTCATAAAATATTTTTATCCTTTCAATTAGATAAATGAATACACTATGTTCAAAATTAAAATGAACAAAAATTGAAACAAGAATTTAAAACAATATTTTTCTCCCGATTTACATGAAACTGATTAGTGTGACTTGAGACTACTCACAATGCTGCTTTAGAAGAAGATAGTGTCAAATGTTTGGGCACCAGCAGAGCCAGGAGTATATTGGGCTGTGTGTATGCTCTGTCTTAAATGCAGAGATTTTAGAAAACAAAACAAAACACCCAGCTACTCTAGTACATTATTTTTTAATCATAGCTTTTGGATGTTTCCATAAGCCATTGAACTCTCCAGAACATTATAAAATTTGGATATCCAAATTACATCACCAAACCTAAAAAGTTAAAGACACATTTTATCTTGAATTTTGAAAAGAAAATATATCACTGCATTTTAAGAGATTGTGTCATTCTCTAAAGATGCCCTGAAGCAGGCCAGACAGATCTGCGATGAAATTTTGAATCTGCAACTTACTGGTTTTCTGGCCTTTGATAATTTACTCAATCTTTCAAAAGCCAATAAATGATGATGATGAATAATAATTATTATAAATGATTAACTTATTAAAATTCTAATATCAGATTGAGGCTTTTTTAGTTAATTGTTACTGTACATATTTTCTCTCTGATATTCATGCCACAATTCAGAATTTTTCTACAACAGAGGACCAAGAAAAAAATATCGCATGCTTCATATTTAAGGACAAAGTCATCAATCTGTATTTGATGTGACTTAGCAAAAAAGAAAACCTGAATTGGGAAGACATTAGCCTTTACTATTTAGAATAGAACTTCGAGTAGAAAAGCCATAGTACTCTGCCTGTGTCTAGTGATCCTTGCATGTCTTCATTCTGATTGTAAATAAATATGTTTATTGTCCCATTTGATAACAACTTTTTGTATTTCATATTTTAGGTAATCTAAGCACCTCTTAAAATATATGTATATATATATATAAAAAATAACATTTTTGTAAGCAAATACACATATATGCATATATATTTATATATCATTTTACAAATGTTTGTATGTATTGTGAGAATTTTGATTTTTACCCATAATAAAAAAAAAAAAAAAATGAGTGATCTTATAGATTACACTATAAAATGCTTAAAACATTACACACATAATTAAAGATTCTTCTTAAAATTCTACCTAATAATATACAGGAAATTACCACTTTGAAGGTAGTATAGCCATTCATGTGTATGAACATTTATATAGATAAATTATGGAAACAAAAAACATGTTAATGGCTGCAACTTTACTGAAACATATGAAAATGTTTTCCTTAGAGTGAAACTTTCTGCCAAAGCTGTTGTGATGGTTAGGCTAATGTGTCAACTCGGCCAAATAGTTGTGTCCAGGTGTTTGTTCCAGCAAGCACTGGGCTAATTGTAATACAAGAGCATTTATGGACTTCAATCACCAGTGAGTTTACTGCGTGGATGGCTGATTACATCTGCACCAATCAGGGAGATTACATTATCAATGGGTGGTGCTTTATCCAATCAGTTGAATGAATTAAAAGTGGAAGTGATTTCAACATTCAGAGAGAATTTCCCAGCTCATCGTCGGACAGGCAACTTCTTCCAGAGACTCATCAACAACCTTCCATCAGGCTTTCATCGGAGCCCCTTGCCTGAGGAACCTGGACTTGTGCGTCCCCACGGTCATGTGAGAGACTCTTTTAGAGTTCCATATTATTCACAGATATCTCCTGCTGATTCTGTTTCCCGAGAGAACCCTGACTAATACAGCTGTTTTCCTGCCAACTCTTTTTTTTTAATGGTTTAACTTTTGTCAGCATTTTATTCAATGAGTATTTTTTTTCAAACTGAGTTAATACTTAAGTGACTTTCTGTATCTTTTAAGACTCTCCTAATAAAATTTGGCATTCAAGTTTAGTATAATATTTCTTTTGGAAATACGTAAAAATATTAAACCACAAATATTTATACTAGAAGTACATTAAGATTTTAAAATTAAAGTTTAAACACTAAGTATATTGCATATAATACAGGGATTAGAGCAGAACTAAATGAAATAGAGAATAAGAAAGCACTGAAAACAATAAACAAAACCAAAAGGTTATTCTTCGAGAATATCAACAAAATTGACAAACCCTTAGAAAAAGAGAGAACAGATGCAATTACATAAAATAAGGAATGAGCAAGGTGATATCACTACTGACCCCACAGAAATAAAGAGTATCATAAGAGGATACTTTGAAAAATTATATGCCAACAAGAATGACAATTTAGAGGAAATGGACAAGTTTCTAGAAACCCACAAACAGCCGACATTGATGAAAGAAGAAATGGATGAACTCAACAGCCCAATTACAAGTAAAGAGATAGACTCAGTCATTAAAAACCTCCCAACTAAGAAGAGTCCGGTACCAGATGGCTTCACAGCTGAATTCTACCAAACATTCCGGAAAGAGCTAACACCAATTCTACTTAAGCTCTTCCAAAAAATAGAAGTAGAAGGAATACTACCTAACTCATTCTATGATGCCAACATTACCCTAATACCAAAACCAAATAAAGATACCACGAGAAAGGAAAATTACAGACCAATTTCTCTAATTAACCTAGATGCTAAAATCCTTAACAAAATACTTGCTAATCGCATTCAACAACATATCAAAAGGATTATACATCATGACCAAGTGGGTTTCATCCCAGGTATGCAAGGATGGTTCAATATAAGAAAATCAATCAATGTAATACACCACATAAACAAACTGAAAGAAAAAAATCACATGATCATCTCTATAGATGCAGAAAAAGCATTCGACAAAATACAGCACTCTTTCCTCATAAAAACACTACAAAAGATAGGAATAGATGGAAACTTTCTGAAAATGATAAAGGGTATATATGAAAAACCCAAAGCTAACATCATTTTCAATGGTGAAATCCTAAAAGCCTTCCCTCTGAGATCGGGAACAAGACAAGGATGCCCACTATCACCACTCCTATTTAACATTGTCTTAGAAGTACTTGCACGAGCACTGAGACAAGAAAAGGACATAAAAGGCATCCAGATTGGAAAAGAAGAAGTAAAAATTTCATTATTTGCAGATGACATGATCCTATACATAGAAAGCCCTGAGAAATCGACAACAAGGCTTCTAGAACTTATAAAGGAGTTCAGTAATGTTGCAGGCTATAAGATCAATGCTCAAAAATCAGTAGCATTTCTGTACACCAATAACCAGCAAACTGAGGAGGAAATCAGGAAAAAAATACCATTTACAATAGTAAACAAAAGAATCAAATACCTAGGAATAAATTTAACTAAAGATGTAAAGGACTTATATACAGAAAACTACACAACACTGTTAAAGGAAATCAAAGAAGACTTAAATAAATGGAAAAATATTCCCTGTTCATGGATGGGAAGATTAAACATCATCAAGATGTCTATCCTACCCAAACTAATCTACAGATTTAATGCAATCCCAATAAAAGTCAACACTATATTTTTTAAGGAACTGGAAAAACTAACCACAAAATATATTTGGAGAGGTAAGAGGCCCCGAATTGCCAAAGATATATTGAAAAAGAAAAATGAAGTTGGAGGTATCACATTACCTGACTTTAAAACATACTACAAAGCTACAGTGATCAAAACTGCATGGTATTGGCACAAGGATAGACCTACTGACCAATGGAACCGGATTGAGAGTTCTGATATAGATCCTCGCATATACAGTCATCTGATATTTGACAAGGCCACGAAACCCACTCAGCTGGGAGAGAGTGGCCTCTTTAACAAGTGGTGCTTGGAGAACTGGATATCCATATCCAAAAGAATGAGAGAAGAATACCATCTCACACCTTATACAAAAATCAACTCAAGATGGATCAAAGATCTAAATATAAGAGC
>JAKSZT010054334.1:22572268-22662806 GCA_026826555.1 Tolypeutes matacus
ATAAAAAAAAAAAAAAAAAAAAAAAAAAAAAACAACTTATAGGATGCTAGAAGCAACTGTTACCTCACAATTTTTTTTTTTTTTTTTGTCTCTCTTAAACATTTGAATATTGACCACTCCTTCCGGAGAGACTTTCTGTTTTTGTCTTCTTAATAATTCACCTTCCTGCAATTACTACTCACATTTTTTACTGCTCTGTCTCACTATATTTGGTCATGTTTTTGTCTTCATCCACACAATCATTTCACATGAAGGTCTTCAGGTATGATCATATACATTCTACTAACTATATTCTTTTACTTGTTAATGTCATCCATTATTATGGCTTCATCTTACATCCCCACCAGCTATAGAAGAGTGATCCAATTTCTCTATATTGTGGAGCAAGTTGATGCATAGTGCTTCTTGGAAACACAGGCTTAGGCATACTGAAGCCTTCAGGAAATGACTGCTTTATTACTTACACAGTACGAAGGGTCCAAAGGACCCCAGGGAGATCAACTACTTGGGTCAAGGTCACTGAATGGTAGCTCCATATGCCCCAATTATCAGAGAGAAGAGACCCTGTGCTGTCTTAGCACAAAGCATTTATACATCCCAGGAGGATAGGCTCTGTCACTGAGATTTCCCACACTGGTAAGCAGCTGGGGCTGCTTGTTCTCTGTTTCTGGGTTCAAGGTATGGTCAAACCCTTTCATTAAACCTAACATCACCCCTGTGCTGTGGAATGGAAACATCTGCACACAAACAGAAATGGAGGGGAAAGGGTGGGCAAGGACAGGGAGATGTCTGCTAAGTGTGTCTGTGACTTCCCCAGCAGTCCATCCCTAGCCCATGTCTCCCCATTAGCTTCCACAAGATAAGCCTACCTCCTACCTTGGACACAAAGCCACCGAGTGGCTCTCAATTAGGTTGACAATTAAGTTTTGGGTACTCCAGAAGATACAGCAGATTAGTAGGGATTCACCTTTGCATTCTTTTTTTTTTTAAGATTTTTTTTTTATTTATTTTTTATTCATTTATCCCCCCCTTGCTGCTTGTGCTCACTCGGTCAGCTAACCACGCCGTGCGGGCGGGCTTGCCTTCACCAGGAGGCCCCGGGAACCGAACCCAGGGCCTCCCATATGGTAAACGGGAGCCCTACTGATTGAGCCACAGCCGCTTCCCCCTTTGCATTATTTTACTCAAAGCATAGTTGCATCCATGCCCTCTTACTCTTAGAAGACAGCTGATGAGATCCTGCATAGAATCCATTTGTAAACTTTGTAAGCAGTGGGCTTGCTATTGGACTTGTCGCCTCCTGTTCCACTTTCCCAGAGTTATTTAACCCACTTATAGCAGTAAGTATTAGCAATAGCACGTATGCTTCCTTGTGGGGCCAAGTGGAAGTCTAAGGCAATGAAATTTTCAAACACTAGACACTGGTCAATACATCCTGATGATTTCGGGGGATCCTGAGGGGTTCTTGCTGTAAACTCAGAAAAGTTAGCCAAGGTGGCTGACAGATTTTGTATCATGTGTTCATAGGTGCCGACTCCCAGCCAAGACAGTAATGATCTGCTGAAAGAGGTGAATCCATTATAGTGGACCCATCCCCCCCCTCCAGGCAAGTAATACTTTGCTCAAGATAATAAATTGGAAAGATGACTGAGCCATTTGTCACTTTCATTACATTGGGAATTGTTGCATCTGACATTTTGTGCAGGGATGTAGAGAAGAAAGAGTGCACAGCTAACAGCTGTGCCATTATCTTTGTCACAGGGCATAAATGAAGGACTTCATGATGTCAGTTCATCATGTGAGGCAGGGAAAATCAGCCCCCTGAGTGTCAATCAGAACTCAGCAAAGAAGGGAGAGGGAGTGAGGTATCAGATGGCAGTTCCAACAGTTGGCCAGGTTCCCTGCTATCCCAATGGCTTGGGTCAGCTGAACACAGGTATTTTCCTTCCAGGTTGCTTCTGAGTCCAATCTGTAAAAAAACAGGAAAGGGGAGTAGTAACGAGTCCTGAGAGGGTGGTTGTGCAACCACAACTGTGGAGACACTTTTCTTGGCCTATTTGCAGTAACATTTCCCTCTTAGGCCTCCTAAGAATGGAAACATACTGAAACAGATAGGCACAATTATAAAAGTGGGTGGGGGTTGGGGAATAGGTGAGGGCTGGGAGATGGCCACTAATTGTATCTGTGACTTCCATAGCATATCCTTTCCTGCATTTGGTATGATCGCTATTTTTTTATTTTAGCCATTCTGATAGGTATGAAGTGATATCTTATTTTTAATTTTCATTTCTATGATGCCAGTGATATTAAACAACTTCTCATTTGCTAATTTTCCATCTGTATGTCCTCTTTGGTGAAATGTCTGTTTATGCCTTCACCCATTTTCTAATTGACTCTCTTTTTCACTGTGTAGTTTTAACTTTTTATGTATTTTACATAGAATTTTCTTGGATATTTGTTTTACACATATTTTCTATGAGTCTGTAACTTGTCTTACATTCTTTTCAAAGGATATTTCACAGTAAAAATGTTTTAAATTTTTCTATTTTCCCTTTTATTTACAATAATCTTGGTGTCAAGTCGAAGAACTCTTAGCCTAGCCCTGTATTGCAAAGATTTTCTTTGATGTTTCCTTTACAAAAGTTTACAGTTTCATATTTTACATCAGTGTGATGGAACAAGGCAGTGTGAGGTGTGACTAGTCAACATTTTCCTTCCCACCACCTGTCAGCTATGCCCAGCTAGTAGCTGAAACTGTACCCCAACTGGCACCAACAAGGTAATGAGGGTTACCTTTTGCTTCTTCCCTCCTTTGGTATCAGTGTGGTCAAGTGACAAGTTAATCTTATACCCCCTCATAGGTAATGAAACGGTGTGATGTGGTGCTCCACTTTCACCTGGAAGATATCAGTGGAGTCATGGAGGAAACAGAACTTCTACCCCATCCATATGAACTGAGACAGTGTGAATCAGTGCCAGGGTAGAGTCAGCTATACCCAATGGGTTGCTGAACATACATATGCCTGGGGCCCTGGCACGACACCTCCAGAGTGGTGCATCCTGTTAAAATGGAAGAATAAATAGGATTTAGGCAATGAATGTAGAGACAATACTTAAGAAAATTATGTTGTTAAAATGGGAATGCTATAGAGAACCAAATGTAAGTAAGGTTTCTACATTTCTCTAGAATGGTAAAATAGTTGAAATCATCAGATTGTGATAAATTAAATATGTATGTTGTAATACCTAAAGAAACCACTAAGGAAAGTGTACAAAAATACACTAAAAATATTAAAACTAAATCAAGATGGAATCCTAAAAAATTCAATTAACCAACAGGAAGGTAAAACAATAAATGCAGAGGAATAAGACCCAGAGAAATTAAAGAGAAAACAATTTATAAAATGGCAGAGATACCTTAGTTCATCATTACCTTTCTTAAATGTAAATGCTTTAAGTACACCAAGTAAAAGGCAGAGATTGACAGAGTGCTGTCAATCTGCTGTCTACCAGAAAGTTATGAGTTATTTCAAATACAACAACATAGTTATATTGAAAGCTAAAGTATGGGACAGTACAAAATACAAGCCTTTTATAAATATATATCACTATATTTTATCACATAAAGTAGACACCACAGCAATTAAAATTGTTAGAGACAAAGAGGGACATTACATAATGATAAAATTGCCAATTCATCAAGAGACCATGATCCCAAATTGTGTACTCACCAAACAATAGATCCTCAAAATTCCATAAGAATAAGCTGATAACACTGAAGTGAGAAACTGACAAATCCACAATTGTATTTTTAAATTTCAGAATGCCCCTCTCAGCAATTGATAAAACCACTAGGCAACAAATCAACAAGTGCATGAATAATGGAACAACACAAACACAGTTAGCAACCACTTTCTTATAGTATTGTTTTTTGAGGAAAATAATAAACATATGTTGTCTGAGATTAAGGAATGAGCAAAAACAAATATAAACACAAAGAATGGAATGCGTGTAAGTAGATATAAATAAAATTAATTTTTGCCTAATAAATTATGATGATGATGACATCTAATTTATATTAAGGGAAAGTACAATCCAAAAATACTGAAGACAAATAGAATGCGAATGGATAGAGGATGATTGGAGTCAAAATTTCTGAAAACTTTGTGTTATTTATTTATTTATATTTTAGTATCTGGTTAAGGCATTAAGTTTACATTCTGTTATATACCATGGTAACATTTTAAAGGAAGCCTCTAAATAAATAAAAGGATACATATAACATATCAACTAGTGAGAAGTTAAAAATAGGGAAATGGATGTGGCTCAAGCAATTGAGCTCTCGCCTACCACATGGGAGGGCCAGGGTTCAGTTCCTGGTGCCTCCTGGAGAAGATGAGCAAGACAACGGCATGGTGCAATGGGCTGGCATGGTGAACTGACACAACAAGAGGATGCAACAAGGAGACGCAAAGAGAGACATAACAAAGCAGGGAGTGGAGGTGGCTCAAGTCACATGGGAGGTCCCAGGTTCAGTTTCTGGTGCCTCTTAAAGAGAAGAAGAGCAGACACAGAGAGCACTCAGTGAATGGACACAAAAAGCAGACCGCAAGGGCAAACAACGGGGTAGGGGGAATAAATAAATAAATTAAATCTATTAAAAAATTTTAAAAATATGTCAATTTTTTAAAGGAAAGAAAGAAAAAATAACATACAAATAAAAGATAACTATAAGAAAGAAGATAGTACTGAAATTTAAGAATAATCATACTTACTAAACATATAATGACTAAACTCTCCCATTAAGAAATGAAGCTTTCCAGATTAAATAGAAAAAGAAGACAAACTTAATATATTTAATTTAAAAGTGATACTATGAAAACTTAAGTTTATGAAAAGCTATAAAGCATAAGAATGGGGAAAGTGTTGGGTATTTTCATTCATATTATAGATACTTGGACTTTAAGGGAGAAAAGTGTTTTATTAGGGTTAGGGAAAATCACTACGTGATAGGTTGAACTGTGTACTTCCAAAAATTCATTGGAGGAACCAGAAACCAATGGGCAGTGTGACCAGAAGAAAAAAGAGAGAACATTACCATGTGACTGGAGAACCAAGGAACCAAGGATTTCTGGGTAGCCAGAATGTTACCCACCTTGGAAGGAAGCAAACTTTCTATCCTTCCAAAATGTGAGCCAATAAATTGCTGTTGTTTAAGCCAACCCATTGTATGGTATTTGTCATGGCAGCTCAAAAAAAAGAAGACACTACAAAGTGATAAAGTGTACAAATCTGTAGCATATATCTTCATATATAGGGATGTATGCCTGTGTACTTACACACACAAAGATTGTGGAAAAGATACATATAATTATAGTGAGAAATTGACCAATCCTCCATTATATTGACAGCTTTAAATATGTTTCTCATTTTTGATAGATCAAGCAAACAAGAATTTAATAATAATAGAGAAGATCTGAGCACCATAACAAGTGAACTTTATTAGTTTTATATGGAACGCTGCACTCAATAATTAGAGATAATTTTTTGTTTTTCTTTCTCATGCATACAATGTTTACAAAATTGCTACATAGCAAATTACAAATAATTTCAAAGGCTTGTTATCATGCATATATTTTTTAAATATTAAAATTAACTTTAATTTCGTTCAATTCAAGGTAGTACAATTTCAATTTCATGGCAGTACAAATAATAACCATACTTTTGGATACTAAAACAAAACAATTTTAAACAAATGATGGGTTGAAGAAGAAAATACAATGGAAATTTTAAAATATGTGGAACTGAGTACTAATAAAATTTTTTATAGTTAGACTGAATGAAAGCATCGTAATGAACTTAGAAGACGTATAACTTTAAATATGTATACTTGAAAGAAATGCCAAGAACCAATGATTTATGAGTTCATTTTAAGAAATTGGAAAAATGTACTAAAACAAAATCTGAAAAAAATTAAAGCTCCATAAAATAAGTTATATTAACATGAGTTATCAAGGAAAAGTTGGGTGTTTTGAAAGCTTAATTAAGTCAACAAGGGTTTGCTAATGTTGATCAAGACCAAAAAATGATAATGCACAAATGAATATTTCTGAGAATTATAAAGTCTATAGAATTACAGCTAAGATACAGAGTAAAAAGTTAGTAAGAGAATACTATACAGATTATATTCCAATATATTTGAAATTAAGAAAAATGAACAAATAGGAAAAGAAAAACTACTAATACTGATTTTAAAATAATAGGACATTTGAATAATTATATAGTCATTCTTGAAATCAAAGTTGTAGTTATACATTTTCTCACAAATAAAAGACGGGTTCAGAAAGTTATAAAAAGAATTGTGCAAACCTTTCAAGAAACAGATAATTTCATTCACATAAAATTTTTCCCAAAAATAAAAAATTAGGGAATACTCAATAAAACAAATATATATGGGGACAGTATCAACTTGGAACCAAAACCAGAAAAGAGTAGTAAGAGAAAGGAAAAGTCAGTGTCACTAATAAACTTAGGCTCAATGCATATTTCCTAATCATATGAGCAATGCATTTCCACAGAGGGCAATCGGTCATTTATTTGACTTGTCATTATCACCATGTTGTATTTATCCCAACAGTCTAAAATTGTTCAACATATGAAAATATATAAATTTACCTCCCCATTTCACTCTAAGAGGTAGAAATTAAATGGGCCTTGGACAATTGAAAAAAAAGGAAGTTGTATTCATAAATCATATTGTTTGAAAAGTTAAAATTTCAGGAAAATTTAAGTCTTAAGAATTAAATAAAAAATGTTAAAACTTTTAGAAAGAAATGTAGTAACTATTTTTGTCTTGTTTTGGAGCACGGAACTTTTCTTAAAGTGGACCCCAAAGTCACTGACTATATAGAATAAGATTGATCAATTCCACTGCTTTAAAATGAATAATTCTTATTATGGACAGATACAATAACAGAATGAAAAAGCCATCCACAAATTAGGGAAAGATATTTGCAATATACATCACTGAGTGTGGACCAGTATCTGAAGTATACAGTCCAACAAGTATAAGTCATCCTTAAAATCTATAATCAAAACTCAAATGGCCCAATATGAGCCATGGCACCAGACATGAACAAGTGTTTCACAGAAGAAAGCACAAATGGTAAAGAAAGTCATAAAAAGTAACTCAACCTTATTATTAATCAGATAAATGCCTATTAAGAAAAGATAACACAAATATGGTTTACAACCCTTGGATAGGTAACAATGTAACAATAACAACAATTAAATGTTCTAATATATTGATGGGAATGTGGCACAGTGGGAACATGTACATTGATATTGGGAGTTTACGTAAGAGAAACCACTAAAGCGTTCTATCTGATTTGCAGTCGAGGGATGCACGTGTTGCTGGTAAAAGGTAGCAAGTAAATCAGTTATCTATTCCTGAATAAGAAACCACCTAAAAATTAGTAGTTTAAGGAAACAACCAGTTATTACTGTTCATGTATCTGAAAGGTGATCTGAGTTTCTATGCTCATAGGGACCAGATAGAGTCACTCACATTTAAGATGCCTGACTGACTGTACTTTGGTGCAGACGTCTATCCTCCAACAGTCCAAACCACGATTATTTATTTGGTGGTGGCAAGATCTTGCAAGAGCAAGGTGTGCAAGGTAGCTTTAGGCTTAGGGTTAAACTGGCAGAATGTCACTTTTATGCTTTTTTTCTTTTTCTTTTTTTGGCCTGAGTCAAGTGACAAGACCAGACCACATTCGAGAGGTGGGGAAATCAACTCCACCTATTGTAGGTAGGAACTGCAATGTCACTTTGCAAAAGATGTGGATACAGAAAGGGACGGGCTGTGGTTATTTTTGCAATGTGCCACGCAAATTTTCCAAACTATAGATTTTAGAGAAAGAAACAAATTACCAGGAAATTAATTAAAAGCCATTGCATTATTTCCGGTGAGATAGCTATTAGTTTGGATTAGGCTGGGGGTAATGGCAATGAAGCAAAGTAGATAGATATACAAGAAATATTTGCTATACTATAGCTATTTGGTAGTCCTTGCTCTCAGTATCTATCACTTCCAGGCATGAACCATCTACGGACCCTTTCCTTCTTTTATTATAACCCTAATGGGTCTTGTACTGTTGTCTCCTTCTTCTGTCCTTTTTGCTTTCAGTGATTCCTTACAATAGCTTGTGTAACTATCAAGCATAATTATGGACTGTAATTTTTGTTTGTGTGATTCTGAAAGATTTGTGATGGTAGGAATAATGTCTCACAGTCCTCAAATTTAAAACAGAGAGCTGGAAATCATCTTAAAATCTTAAATATAATTATGCCTTCCCTGCTTAAAATCCCATCATGCTTCAAAGCACATCAGCTTTGCTTTTTCTATCTCTTTTTGCCTTCTCTCATTGTCTTGATTACGCCTTGTACTATTTAATGTCAGGGAGATGGTTCCATTCCCTAGGCCAAGAACAGTCTCTTTCCTGGCAACTTCTCCTCCAAATGGCACATTAGTTACCTGCTGCTTATCTTTTAGATCTTGATTCAAATATTATTTATTTAAGAAAATGTTATTTTATCCATGTATTTTTTTCTCCCACACAGTTAGGCAGTCAACAAATATTTATTGAATACCTACTCATTGTGAGTAGAGATGCTATGTTATTAATATATACTTACTTATTACCAAGCAATTTGCTATTTTAGTGATTCAATGCAGTTTTAGGTTTCACTTGGATTGTAATAATAAGGGCAGAGAGTTCATCTGCTTTTCCCACTGCATCTTCAGTGTCTATTTAGATAGTAATTTGCACATATTTTAGAGGTCAGTAAATACTTAGATACATCAACTAATTTTGTCCATTCAAATACTTCCTGATAACCCATACTAGGTTAAGGACATCTGTTCTAGACATATAGATCAGCCTCACTTCCACATAATACTTAATTCACAGATTATTACTTGGTTATTTCGATATGTTTTTGTTTGCCATTTTAATGTAAAATTCTATGTCTTGGATTTTCTTTTCTTTTTTGAATCCTTTGAGCTATAAAATCTCTGTAAGGAACTTCTATTCCTTAATCTATCACTTTACACTATTGTTTTCAATGATTGTATTTTTTAGTGTTTTAGACAGTCTCTTGTTCTCTTTTTCCCTTAATTATGCTAACCTCTTCCCTCTCTGGTTTTAGTTTGTATTTCAGATTTCTGGGCACATAATCTGCAAGATGAAAATGAGTGTTATTTAGTTATAATTTGGAGGAATTCATATATATGTTTTTCTTAGGCAATTAAGATAAATGGGTTTAATTTTGGAAGTTCATATTAATCTCGTAATAGATCTTTTTTTTTTTTTTTTTTTTTTTTTTTGGTCTTTCATTCTTATCATGGTTTGGCACTCTCAATATAATAGAAGTTAATGACTTGTGCTTAATTTGGTGGCTTCAAAAAACTTTAACTCCGATACTGATGTGTGCATCAGAGTTCCCTCAATTTTCACCATCCTCTTATAAGAGCATTTAAGCTAGAACCTATGGAACATTTTAAATGATGTTACTGAATAGCATCATATTTTGAATCATCAGAAGTGAAGAGGACTAATTTTGCTCCTAGTGAGGCTAGGACTGTCAATTAATATAACTAACATATTATTAAAAATTGATATTTCAGAGCAGATAAAAATGATAGCATCAAGTTGAGTAAGAAGTCTGCAAATGGAAGCTGGTAGCCTCACTTCTGTTTTCCCTGAAGTCAATTTCATCTAATTTTTTATCTATCACATAAATTGAAGAAAAAATTTTTTAATATTCAGTTAATTGGAATAGACTATGGATGTGGTTACATTATTATTATTATTGTAATTATCATCGTCATCATCATTACTATCATCACCATCACTATCATCATTATTAAGTCCAGGCAGGAAAATCTACTGAAGAAATTTACTTTCAAGGAGAAAGTATGAAACATATGTCTTAAAAATGAGGAAGACTGAATTAAATCCTGCAGCTTATTTACATTTAACCCCTAATTTAACAAATGATTAGAAACAAAAAATTCTCTATGAAATATTTTAGACTTGAGAATCTATTTTGCTATACCATAAAAATACATGGTGGGAGCAGATGTGGCTCAAGCAGTTGAGTGCCTGCTTCCCACGTGGGAGATCCTGGCTTTGATTCCCAGTACCTTATAAGGAAAACAGAAACAAACAACAAGCAAAAACAAACATAAAAACTGACTCAGGGAAGCAGATGTGGCTCAGTGGTTACTGAGCTACCCACATATGAGGTCCCAGGTGGTGGCATGCATTATTTACAGATTAATTACATAAGATAACTGTGGCTTATCCAAAAATATTTTAAAGCTAATTTAATATGTATTTCCACTTTCAAGGCAAGAAAGATATATTTTTTGGCCATCACCTTAAAAGAAAAATCAACTTACAGTTGGTTTTTCAATAAAAATTTTAGATTTATTCCTAAATTTATTCTCCAGATATCTCTCCTGATATATAAATGCATATTTTACTCCCCATTTTTTCCATGACCAAAGTATTTTTAACTAGTTCCTCTCCCTAGGTGATTAGTTCTAATTCGAATTGCACGATATAGTTCTCTGACAATGCCAAGCCACATATTTGACATGGCGTATTTACTTTAATTTCAAACGTGTGTCACAGCAGAATTTATTTTAGGGAAACACATATAAGTGCTATTCAAAGACTTTTTAGGCCAATGTAAAATCTACGTGTGTTTTGTTAGCCTAAGAATGTATATTTAACTAAAATATTCAGCTATCTGAGAAGGTTAACACCTATTTAAATAGATGTTTAAATATGACTCTGACATAATTAGTTTAAAATCTGGATTAGTTTATGATTTTCGTTTTCCTGGATATTTCTGACAATTATTCTATAATGTATGTATCAGTATTTGCAAAGCACCTAGGTATCGTCAAGTAGAAGTTGCTATAAAAATATGACCTAATAAAATAAGGTTGTACTTTCTTCATAGTAAATCATTGAAGCCACATCATTTCAAACATTTTGATATCTTTAATCTGGTAGTCAGACTTTAGAAAATAGTTATAACATTTATTTTGATTTTACTCTACAGTCATAGTTCCCTATCTCTATCCTGACATTGTACTAAATTTCATTTTGAGTCCTACCCTTCTGCTTCACAAATCCAAATTTCAGACACTAAGTATACCAAGAGCAAGGATAATCCCATCACTCATGTAATATCAACTGATATGATAACCCAGGAATAAGCCTACCAGAATATGTCATTTCTCTGAATTGTATGATAGCTTCAATAAATTCGTAGGATGTACTTTTGTCTGATTCAATAAAAGAAGGCTTGGGAAGTGTATTAGTCAGCCAAAGGGGTGCTGATGCAAAGTACCAGAAATCTGTTGGCTTTTATAAAGGGTATTTATTTGGGGTAGAAGCTTACAGTCACAAGGCCCTAAAGAGTCCAACTTAAGGCACCATAAGAGGTACTTTGCCACACAAAGTCTGTTGCCACTTGTTGGCGCAAGATGGCAGGCAATGTCTGTGAGGGTTCAGCCTTCCTCTTCCCTCTTAAGGCTCCATGGTCCCAGCTTCTTTATCTCAGCTGTAGGATGCCATAAGGCTTGTCTTACTCCCCAGTGCTCATTTCTTTCTGGGCTCAGCTGCTCTGTTCACTTCACAAGGTCAGCTATAGACTATCAGGCTCATTTTTCTTCCTGTGGCCTCTGCAGTGTCTAATGAGCCATATCTATTTCTCTCTGTTCTCTATGTATCTAATACCATGTGGGAGTCTCTTTTATCAGCCTAAGGTGGCTGGGACTCAACGCTGTGTAGCTCTCTTAATGACACGGTTGAATCAAAGCCCTAATCTTAACAAATTTAATCAGATGTATCTCAGCTGAATCTAATACATTCAAAGGGTATCATACCCAGAGGAACAGACTAGTTTACAAACATAATTAATATCTCCTTTTTAAAATTCATAAATAACATCAAACTGCTACAGGAAGGAATCCATAGAAAGTAATTCATCTGTTCATAAACAGTTATAAAAGTGTGCTCATTCTTCCTCAGGATATTGTGGTCTACAGTTTAAAACTTCTGTAATCAAGGGGGTAGCCAGCCCATACAAAGTGATAGTGAAAGTTGAAGATTTTGAAAAGAAATTAAACCAAATCTAGTGGATTAAGCTAAATCCAAACTCCTTCTACTTCTCAAGATTGACTGACAAGAACATACAATTTTCATTAAGAATTCAGCCAGTCTGAGATGGGTTTTTATTACTTGTCATCAAAAGTTTCTAGTTGATAAAACGCTTTTGCATGTTCTCTACCAAGTAACCCAATAGAAGCAAAAATTAACCGCTGAATTATATCAAAGTAGCTACTCTATGCACATAATGCCATAGAGGCTCTGAGGGAAACAATGGTATGAAAGAGAGAGTTTCTCCTTTTTAGTTTGATGTTGTTGCTTTCTTTTTATGTTGCTTTTTTGTTGTTTTCTTGTCTCTTTGTATATGAGACATATACATTTATGTAATTTGCATAATTATATGGATACAGGTGTGAGCTAAGTGGGATAAAAAATCTTAAATAGTTAATAATTCTAATCCTAAATAAAAAATAAAATTAAATTAGTTGTCAAAGGAGGTGTGTATAGTTGGTGAAACTGGAACTGAGTTTTAAAAATTACTTACCTTGGAAATCAAAAGGTGAGAATAATGCATGGACAAAAGACAGATATTGATTGTGAGCAGTAAAAACTGAGTGTACAGGTGTGGGTGAAGACGGTGCCAGGGATACTATGAAACCAAATTTTATGGAGCTTTTCACTGCATTCATTCAGCCAACTAATATTTGCTGTGTGAAACATAATGCTAAAGGATCTATATTTGCTCATTGGAGGCAAATTCACTACCTCTCATGGAGTTGGTAATCAATTGGGTGTTGGCTATATGTATATACATATATTGTTGGGGAAAGAAATAAGAAATTATTGAAAATTAAAAATGACAGTATATGGTGGAAACTGTACAAGTGAAGAAATAAAATATATTACAAAGAATAAGAGAGACTGCTAATGGATTTATATTTCCTGTTTATGTAATATTAAAACATGATTTATCATATTATTGATCTATAATAAGGAGATAGGTTTAAAAATAGATAGGTAAAGTATGCTGTACTCCTTACAACAACTAATAAATAATAAATAAATAAATTTTAAAAGTATGGTTTATCTAAAAATCTAATAGAGAAAATAGAACGAAATACTAAACACTTGGTTAGTACAATCCAAGGTTACTCAATTTCCTGAAGAGCACAGAAAAGGAAGAACAAAGGAACAGAGATCAAAGGGAAGAAAGAGAAAACAAAATAATAAGATTTCATGCAAGTGAACAGTGTGTTTTTTTCCAAGGAGACCACAAGGAGTTAGGGAAGATATTTAATCTTTAATAGCCCTAACTGCTTGCCAGGCACAAAGGTTGCTCATTGGTAGGACCTCCTCCCCCTGGAGTGTATAAAAGTTCAGCACTCAGTGCAGATGCTCTCAACTCTGATGTGAAAAGAGGCCTGAGGAGTTGCTAAGCAGTTGGCCTCTCTAGGGGAATGGCTAAAATGTGATCTTTTCCCCTGTTCTTTGGTCACTTTGTGCTGTGAAAATAAAGTGGTCACTTGCTGAAAACCTTAGGTGTGCCTAAGCTAGTGTTCCAAAGATGCACCACATAGCAAATTTGCTAACACAGGACAGTATTGGGTTTATTCTCATTAGGGCTTGAAGGAAATGAAAAGTGATATTGTAAACGTCAGGATGATTAGTCCTGGTTTTTGAGGAAACTGCCCTTCCTGTAACCATTTCATGGTTTATATATAGAGATCAGGCACTTGGGTGGGTTAAGGGTCAAAGGACACAGGAAAATTTGAAGCCTCAAGATTGTCAGCCTCGTTAATACCTGTCCCCAAATTTCTATCCTTTTCCTTAGTATCTCACTTATTCCCCAACAGTGTAAAGCCAGGACTTTAGCACGAAATGCTTGGAGTGGTAGTACATTTAATTGATTATGCAACTGTACAAGGTTTACAGAATTAGTTTTCAGCTAAGGGAATTGTCCTACGATTATAGTAGCTGAGGGACCCCTTCAAACTTTCCATGATATCTCTGGTTTTCATGCATATTCTTACTTTTATATTACTAGCTCCTAATTTTTATATCTCTTGTGTTTTCTCTCCAGAACTATAAGAATAAATCTGGTGCTTCTTCTATCTTTTTAATCATTCTAGTTTTCATAGCAACTAAGTATCACAACACTTGCTCCCTAACTGTTATGCCTCAACCTATAATTCAACCAATGTTACCACCAGTGATATTTTGAGGAATTGTGAAGCCGCTTATGACTTGGCCTAACCCTCCTTATCTCAGTCATGTGGCTTATATGTATTTGATTTGAACATTCAAGAAACCAAACCTTATAATCCCTTTATGAGTTCATTTTTCTTGGGATATTTATAGAATCAAGTATATCAATCACATTTCCAACTGACTAAATATAGCTCAATCAAATTAGGTTAATTCAAAGGGTTTTATTACTAAAAAGAAATTTAAAAAGTTGTGGGTGAGTTAAGAAAACCATAAGGCATAAGGATTAGTACAGGAACCCAAAGCTTGTAGCAGTGGAATTATCACTACCTGCAGATTAAGGGGAGGGTTAACAAAAATTCAGAAAAACAATGTAATATGGAACAAACTACCTTGATGAAATCAGTGATCTTCTGCCCAAGGGAGCAATGGCCACCTTACATGAAAGGAACTAGGGAATTACATATATATTTGTTTCTTGAAATTAAGAGGAATTTTAGTACATTCCTTGCCAAGAATCAGGATCCAAGGAGACATTTCCTCTCTCCAAGGGGAAGACCTTATTTCAACAGTAAAAATGAGATCACACCGTTTCTCTGTTCTGCCATCTTCCCACAATCCTCTCATTTTAAGATGACTTTTACTTGACTCAGCACCTTCTTGTTTCATAAAAGTCTTTAAATTTTAAATCTGGGGTTCTGAGACCATTGGTTTTGATCATCTTTGCTTGTTTCTATGTGCAGAGAGGTTTTTGGAGCTTCTTACTCCATTGTATTGCTGAAGTCAGTCACACTAATTGATTTTTGGATGTTGAACCGATTCTGCTTTCATAGGATAAGTCCTACTTAGTAAAGATGTAAAATTCTTTGTAAATTTTGCACAATTCATTTTACTAGTGTTTTGTTGAGGATTTTTGCCTCAATTTTTATAAGATGTATTTGTTGGCAGTTTGCTTTCTTTATAACCCTTTTTTTTTCTGGTGGTGTTTTTTAAAACAGGGTAAGACTAACTTATAGAAAGAGTTGGGAAATGTTTCTCCTTCATACTTTTTAGAAAACTTTCAAAGAATTGGTATTCATTCTTCCAAAAATATTTGGTAGAATTGACCTTGAGCCATCTGGTTCTGATCTGATCTTTGTGGATTTTTGAATGACTAATTTATTTTCTCCAATAAGGTAAGTTTATTCAGATCACCTCTTTTTTCTTGAGTCAGTTTTGATAGTTTACAACTTTCTAAAAATTAGTACTTTTTTTTTTCTGATTTGTTTGTGTATAATTGTTCCTTTATTCCTTTAAAAATTTTTTATTTCTCTAATGTCAGTAGTATGTTTCCTATTCATTTCCATTTCCAGTTATTGAGTCTTCTATATTTTATTTTGATCAGTACATCTAGAGTTTTGTCAATTTTGTTGATCTTTTCAAAGAACCAGCTTTTGTTTTAACTGATTTTCTCTATTGTTTTCTTATTTTAATTTAATTACCACTATAATATTTATTATATACTTCCTTTCGCTTACTTGAGGTTTTATTTACTCTTCTTTTTCAGTGCCCTAATGTGGAAGATTAGGTTATTTGTGATTTGTGATTTGTGGTATTGCATCTTTTATAATATAGGCAAGTTACAGTTATAAATTTCCCACTAAACACTATTTTAGCTGTACCTCATAATATTTGGTATGTTGTGTCTTCATTTTCATTTATCTCCAAATATTTTCTGATTTCTCCTTTGGTTTTTTCTTTGACAAATTTGTTATTTAGGATTGTCTTGTTTAATTTCCACATATTTATTAATTTCCTAAATTATTTTCCTGCTATTTATTTCTAATTTCTTTCCAATTTGGTCACACAAAAGACTTTGTATTATTTATATCCTTTTAAATTTATTTCTGTGTTTATTGACTAGCCTATAGTCGATACTAGAGAAGTCCCCATTTGCACTTAAGAAGAGTATAAAATCTGTTGTGTTCTATATAAATATATATCTACTAGTTATATTTTGTTTATAGTGTTATTCAAGTGTTCTATTTATTCATTAATCTTCTGTATAGCTATATCCATTATATAAAGTGAGTTAGTATAGTATTCAGCTATTACTGTGACCTAATTCTCCCTTCGTTACTGTCAGCTTTTGCTTCATGTATTTTGGTGATAGATTAATAAGTGCATATATGTATATAGTTTTTATTTTTTCCTGATTGACTGTATCTTTATGCTATGTTCTTTTTTATTTCTATTAAAATTGTGGTTTAGTATCTATTTTGTCTGTTAGTATAGCAACTTCAGGCATCTTGTTTTCTGTTTGCATAACATACATTTTTCCTTCCCTTTACTTCCAATCTCTTTGTATCTCTGAATCTAAAGTGTGTCTTCTGTAGACAGAATATATTTGGATTATTTTTTCGATCCAGTCTTAAAATTTTTACCATTAGATATCAATGTTTAATGCATTCATATTTGATGTAATTGTTGATATAGATAGATTTATGTCTGTCATTATACTTTTAAAATCATATATCTTGTGTATTTTTTGTTCCTGTATTCATCCTTACTTTCTTCTTAATTAAGTGTATATTTATTTTCTAAGGTAGTATATTAATTTCTTTGATGATTTTCCCCTGTTTTTTTTTAGTTATTATTTTAATATTTGCTCCAAAGTTTAACATGCATATCTTAACTTTTGAGAATCAACTTCAGAGTTATACTAGCCTAATTCCAGTTATATATGAAAATGTTTCTACTATACAGCTCTATTTCCCTTTACTACCTTTTTGGTATTACTGTTGTGTGTATTACATCTGTGTTTTTGTTTGCAAAAACCTGCCAAAAGCCATATACAGAAATGGTTTGGTTTACAATGGGGATTTATTAACTTATAAATTTACAGTTCCGAGGCTGGGGAAAATGTCCAAATCAAGGCCTCAGACATCACTGTCTCCATAAAGGCCAGCTGCAGGATAGCCTCGACAACTCTGTCAAATGGGAAGACACATAGTAGCATCTCCCTTTTCCTCTGGTTCTTGTCCTTTGAAGCTTCCTGGTTTTCATGGCTTCCTGTCTCAGCTTCTGTGGGTTTCTTTCTGTGCTTTTGTGGCTTTTCTCTCTGTATTCATCCCATTTATAAAGGAATCCAGGGCAAGTATTAAGGCCCACCTGCGGTCATACCTTATTGAAGTAATTTACTCAAAAGCCCCTTAAGTGAAGTAATCTAATCAAAATTTTCCACCTAAAATAGGTTCACACCCACAGAAATGGATTATCTCTAAGGACATGACTTTCTGGGGTCCATCCAGTACCAAACTATCACAATCAGTTAATGTTACAAACCCAATAATATGTTATTATAATTATTATTTTGCCATCTGTAGTCATTCATTAGCCCAATATATCTTTTCCCCTCTCATTTCCTTTGAGCTATTTATGGCCATTATATTACATATATATCATATTTCTACATGTTACAGGCCTAATGTTGTGTTGTATATATTTTATTTTATGCAATTACATCTTAAATCAGAAGAATAAAGGGGAAAATATGAATTTATACTTTTTATAATTAAAATATTTCCTTTATTGGTGCTCTTATTTTCTCATATGGATTCAAAATTACCATCTGTGGTCATTTCCTTTCAGCCTGAAGAAATTCTTTTAGTATTTTTAATAAAGTAGATCTACTGAAACAAATTCTTCCAATTTTTGTTTTTCTGGTAAAATCTTTATGCCTTAATTTTTGAAAGATAACTTTGCTTGTTATAGGATTCTTGGTTAAAAAGTTTGTCTTTTAGGGCTTTTAATATTTATCCCATGGATTTCTAGTTATCATTTTATCAGTTGTTTCTGAGAAGGCAGATGTTAGTCTTATTTGGGTTTTGTAATGAGTCAGTTGTAAGCGATGAGTCAGTTCTTGCTGCTTTCAAGATTTTCTCCTTAACTTTTAGCATTTTTTTGTGTGTGTGTTTCATTATGAATCTTTATGTGATTATTCTAATTTTAGTTCATTGAGCAACCAGATTGTATTGATTTTCAATAAATTTGGGGAAACTTTGCCATTATTTCTTCAACATTTTTTGCTCATTTCTCTTTATCTTCTCCTCTGGACTCCCATTACTTGTATGTTGGTGTGTTTTATGGTATCCAATATTTCTATGATGCTGTGTTCATTTTTCTTTTTCATTCTTTTTCATTCTTTTTCATCTTTGTTCTTTGACTTGCATTATCTATACCAATCCATTTCCAAATTCACTAATTTTTTTCTTCTACCAGTTCACATTTATTCTTGGGCACCTCTTGCAATTTTATTTCAGTTTTTGTAGCTTTTAATTTCAGAATTCATATTTTTCTATAATTTCTATAGGATCTATTTATGTATATTCATTATTTTATGTAAACTTGCAATTGTACCTTCCATGCTTCTTTAAGCATGCTTTCCTTCAGTTCTGTGAACATATTTAAAATGGCTATTTTGAAGTATTTTTCTCCTTAAATCTCACATGTGGTCATACTCTCAATTTGTCTTGTGGGCTTTATTTCTGGTTGTTTTTTCCTGTTTCTTTGCCTGCTTGGTAATTTTTTTCTATAAACTGAACAGTTCATATGATATGAGGAAGCAACTTGGGGTACTGGGCCCCCATCTTAGGGCTATTTATTATTTACTTGTTTTTTCTTTAGTGACTGGATGAATCATTTTAGTGAAGTCTGTTTTAGCACCCTCTGAAGTTTCTCCTAGGGAGGCAAAGTTTTGTGTATGCCAACACTACCCCAGAGATGGCAGTGGTATTCGTAGGGTTCTTGTGGCATTTTGATATAGTTATGAATTCCAAAAATAGATATGAATTATGGTTGTAAACTGGTCTGTTCCTCTGGGCATGATTAAGTTATGATCAGGGCTTTGATTGGGCCATATCAGTAGGATGTTGAGTCCCTGCCCTTGGTGGGTGGGGAATCAGAGATAAAACAACATGGCAGAGCAGAGGTGTTACTTGGAGTTTTGATGTTGGAGTTCTGATGCTGAGTTTTAAGCTGGAGCCCAGGGAAGTAAGCTCACAGAGGAGCCTGGTCATGAGAAAGGAGAGAAGGCCCCAGGAAAAGAGACGAGCCGTTTTCCTGATAGTCTGCAGCCAGCCTTGTGGAGATAGCAGAGGAGCTGAGCCCAGAGACAAGCAAGCCCCAGGAAGAGAGGAATCCAGGAAGCCTGAGCCCTCATAGACATCGGCATCCATCTTGCTCCAACACGTGGCAATAGACTTTGGTGAGGGAAGAACTTATGCTCTGTGGATTGGTAAATGTGGGCTTCTATCCCAAATAAATACAGCTTATAAAAGCCAACCAGTTTATGGTGTTTTGCATCAGCACCCCTTTGACTGACTAATACAGCTTTGTTTCCCTCTTTCCTTACCCCACACAGCTATTAAACTCCATTCATTGCTGGATGATTGTTCTATTGTTTTCAACAATGCACTGGGGCATTAATTGCTCTATAAACTAATTCAAAACAAACTGGATCCCTTGTAAAGGAATAGTTTCTGAGGCCAGTATCTGAGATTTGTTCTGATTCCATGAGTGTTCCTCCCAGCTCTCTTGTTCTCAGTTCTTTACTGCCAACTAGCTGGCCTACATTCTAGGCTGTATCTTCATTAAATCCATGAATCTCTGCCCAATGGACTTTCACCAAAACCTACACTGTTCTTGAGTGTGCTTTTAGATTTGAACTTCTCCATGCTCTGTTGTAAATGAAATAAATTCCTATGGGAAGAGATTAAGAGCTATCTGGGTCTGCTTTTCTACTAGTCATGATCTCTGATGCAAGATTATGGAGCTTGGTGTTGGTAAAATGGCAAGCTTATCTCTGAGTGACACTCCACTCTAGGAGCTGAGCTCTTGGTTGAGGAGAACTAGCAGCCTAAGATTGTCTTGGCTTGCCTTTTCCTGGCATAGAATCATTGCATTACAAGTCAAGGTAAAGACAATAGGAAATTCAGTCTTCTCAGTATACCTCACACAAGTTAAAGCCTCCATTATATGAGTGGAGGGTAAATAGATTAAGGGAGTACCTACATCTCAACTGTACATGCTTGGGACTTAGCCTCTGCAATTGGTAACAGGGGATAGAATGAGAATTGCTGAAGTCCTGATTCTCCTGGGGAAAAAAACATGTAATCTAGAGCTGGTAGGGTAGCTGCCACAATTTTTAGTAGCATCTCTGCCTCGTTGAGCTGGTAGGGCAGTGGAAGAGAGCCATTTTAATTTAAATATCACAAAGTCTTGCATCCGTACCAGGTTTTCATTGATTTTCTTGAGTAGATAATTCTTCTCTTATTGTTTTCCTTTAGGGCCATCCTAAGAAGCTTTAAATGGTTGAATTTTTATAATTTTTATCAGTTTCACGAGAGAGCATGTCAACAGAACTTCTTACACTGTCATGCCACAAGTTGATCTCCTGGAAATCTTATATAGTGTTTTTAATTTGGATTCTCTGATAACCAGGGTGTCCATATTTCAAATATTTCTGAAACAATTATGCTTTACCCTGTTATCTAGGCATAATAACATTTAATATCCCATGTAGCTCCCAAACAGTTCTGATTTATACTGTAAGTTATATATTTTTTCATCTTTATTTATCAGTAATGAAGCTGGGAAAACTTTCAAATATTTATTCACTATTTAGGTATATTTTTTGTGAAAATATCTGTTTCATTCCTTTATACATTTTTGTACTTGTTTTTTTGTGTGTGCTTCATTATGCAACTGTAGAAATGTGGCATATAATATTTCTGTGTGTATATGTGTGTATATATACATTCCTTATCTATGGAATATATTTAAAATTGCGTTTAAATATATGTTCCTTCTTTGTGTGGCTATCCACTCTTTTGTGTGTTTGAAAGTATCCATATTTTCCTTGTTCACTTTAACAAATCATTTCCTACTTCAAAGCCATAAAGATAAATTCCTATATATCCTTTTAAAATTCTTATATTCAAAATTTCAATATTACAGTTCATTCTGTAATACTACCTTTTGCTACAACCATGGGAAAGTCACAATCTTTAATTTGACATTTCTATAACTTTAAATACCCACAACACAGAACTCTTGTGAGAATTTTTTGACATATGTGTATATATGCATATATATATGTATATATAAAATCTGAAAAATATAGCATATTTTATAAAAAACAAAACATTTTTATTTATGGTATAATTGTATAGTTATTGTACTCGGCCTCCCTACAGAAATGAGACAAGAAATGACAAGAAATTTACCATTAATGAAATATAATGAGAAGATAGCTCCACCTTCAATATTAACTTTCCCTAAAGGAGAATTAATTACTTTCTCACTGTTTCAGTTGGTAAATATAAAATGGTTTATTTTCATTTTAAAAAGTTGTAGTGTTACTATAATTAAAGAAATTGTATATATCAGATGACTATATCTTATTTAAGTTTCACTAGTTTCCTATGTAGAAAAAATATATATCTATTGTCATTTTAAATGTGAAGAGACTAAATATAATCTAAGTAAAACATCAGGATATGCATTATTCTCAAATGCTCATGGATCTTTCTCTAGGATAGACCATATGTTTGGGTCACAAGACTGATCACAACAAATTTTTAAAGATTGAAACTATGCAAAGCCCTTTCTACGATCATAATGGAATGAAGCTGGAAATCAAAACAAATGGAAAAACAGAAAATTTACATGGAGAGTAAACAACCCACTCAAATAATCAGTGGGTCAAAGAATAAATTGCAAGAGAAATCAGTAAATATCTCAAGACAAATGAAAACAAGAACTTAACATATCAAAACCTATGAGATACAGAGAAACAGTAATAAAAGGGAAATTTATAGCCCCCAATGCTGACATAAAAAAAAAAAGAACGTAAATCAAAGACCTAATTGCACACCTGGAAAAAGAACAATGAACTAATCCCAAACCAAGCCAAAGGAAAGAAATAACAAAGATTAGAGTATAAATAAATGAAATTGAAAAGAAAATGAAATAGAAAGAATCAACAAAACCAAAAGTTGTTTCATGGAGATGATGGACAAAATCAACAAATCCTTAGCTAGAACAATAAAGCAAAAAAGGAGAAGATGCAAATAAATCAGAAATTAGAAGGGGGATATTACCATTGACCCTGCAAAAATAAAAGGGATCATGAGCGGATACTATGTAACATCTGTACACCAGCAAACTACACAATGTAGACAAAATGGAAAAATACTTAGAAGCACATGAACAACCCACACTGACCTTAGAAGAAATAGAAGACCTTAACAAACCAATCACAAACAAAGAGATTGAAACAGTCATCAAAAACTTCCCCAAAATGAAAAACCCAGGACCTGATGGCTTCACAGGTAAATACTCCTAGGCATTCAAACAAGATCTAATATAAATTTTTCTCAAACTCTTCCAAAAAATTGAGCAGGAGGGAATGCTATCAAACTTGTTCTATAAAGTCAACATAATCTTAATGCCAAAGTCAGATAAATATACTATGAAAAATAAAAATTACAGACCAATTTCTCTAATGAATATAAATGCAAAAATCCTCAAAAAAATACTTGCTAACTGAATCCCAAAGCACATTAAAAGAATTATACACCATGATCAAGTAGACTTTATGCCAGTCATGCAAGGATGGTTCAACACCAGAAAATCAATCAGGGTATACACCATATTAATAAATTTAAGAAAAATCATATGATCCATATTGATTGATGCAGAAAAGGCATTTGACAAAACGCAGCAAACTTGCTTAATAAAAATAACTCTGAAAGATTGGAATAGAAGGAAACTTTCAACATGATAAAGTCATATATGAAAAACCCACAACGAAAGACCTTCCAAGCCTTTCCTGACCATCAAGCCAAACCATTGGTGAAAGTCCATGAATTAGTGGTCAAATGTACTTCTGGCCATTTTTTCTTCCAAGCAAATTGAACAACGTGGTGCACTGCTTGAAGTTCTGCCCACTGGGAGGATTTCTTTTCATTATTGTCTTATAGAGATATCCTTTAAAGGGACTGCAATGCTGCAGCTGTCCACTTTTGGTGGTATATGTGTATTATGCAGAACCATTTTTAAACTAAGCTTGAGTTTTCTCTTCCTCAGTCAGCTGAGTCAGGGAACTCTCTAAGAGGCCATAGTTTTCGGTTGGGAAAGAGAAAATAATGTGCCAGGAGTAAAGCCATGAGCATCTGGGCCATTTCCTCATGTAACTCACTTGTGCCTTCAGTACCTACTTGCTCCCTGTCTCGTATATACCTCTTCCTTTTTATAATGGAGTGCTGCTATGTACTCCCAAATATATGACTTGGTGGGTCGGACCATATCCATCTCATGATAGGCAACTCAGATCTCATGGTACTTGGTGATCCATAGTTAAGAGTTTGGTCTCTGTTAAGGCCCAGTAGTAGGTCAAAAGCTCTTTCTCTAAAGGAGAGTAGGTATCTACAGAGGCTGGGCATGCTTTACTCCAAAATCCTATGGAACTGGGTTGTAATCCATTACTATTAGATCTGCTGAATCATATGGCCCAATCATATGGCTGCTTACACAGCAGTCTGGAAATTTTCCAGCACCTCCTCTTGTTCCAGTCCCCACTCAAAACTAACAGCATTTTGTGTCACTGGGTAAATGGGCCAGAGTAACACTCTCAAATCAGGAATATGTTATCTCCAAAAGAGACATTGTGTCTCTTATTTTTGGTTGCAGGAGGGACCAGATGCAACAGTTTATCTTTCACCTTAGAAGGGATATCTCAAAATGTCCCACACCATTGATCAATTAGAAATGTCACTGGGATGGAAGGACCCTGTAGTTTTATTGTATTTATCTCCCACCCTCTGACACACAAATGGCTTCCAATAAGTCTAAAATAGTTGCTATGTCTTGCTTACTAGTTTCAATCAATATCATATCATCAATATAGTGGACCAGTGTGATGTCTTATGGGAGAGAGAGATGATCAAGGTCTGTGCAGTCTAGATCATGACAGAGAGCTGGAGAGTTGATATACCCATTGGGTAGGTAGTGAAAGTGTTTTGCTGGTCTTGCTAGTAGAAAGTAAACTGTTTCTGGTGGTCTTTACTAACCACAATTGAGAAAATAGGATTTTCCAGATCAATAGCTACATACCAGATTCCAGAGGATGTGTTGATTTGCTTAAGCTATGGTGCCACATAAGGATCAGTAGTTGCAATTGTAGTTACCACCTGGTTAAGTTTACGATAATCCACTGTCATGTTCTAAGATCCATCTATTTTCTGCACAAGTCACTCCACAAGTCAGAAAACCAATGTGAGGATTATGCCCGTTCATCATCTGACCTCCATAAGCTACTACTCTGACTGGTGAACCAGAGTGATGTTTTGGGCCTCCTGGAATTAATATCACTTCTGAGCCAGTGTCTAATAATCCCTGAAATTTCTGCCATTTACTTTTCCCCAACGCACAGGTACTCTGATAAAATGCTGGAAGTCTATTTGGGGAAGGCTTGGAGGAAGATTAACAATGTAAATTTTTGGTAGTGTAACAGCATCTTTCCCTAAAGAGACTCAACCTTCCGTTCATTCCAGGGGCTCTGGGTCTGCAAATTCTCTCATCTGGGAATTTATTAAGGGGCAGTAATACTCTGTTTTTGTAATTCAAGTTAGACCTCTCTTCTCCTGACCTAGAACACTTCCACTTCTACAGGTCAAGTAGTCTCAGTAGACTGCTTATATATTTTACTTCTAGGTAACCCATGATCTACCAGCCAATGTCATAGGTCTCTGCAAGTCAGACTATTTTGATTGCTACTTTGAGTATGCTATCCATTATGGTAGCCCTACCCACCTTGTCTTTGGTGAATAAGTGCTGCCACTTGGCTCCTGCCAACCCAGGAACCAATAATCCCCATTATGTTTAAGGATCCAAGTTCAGTGACAGTAGTTCTCACAGTAATATCTGACCTACAGAGAAGAGTTACCACAGAGCTCTACAGGGATGATGGAGTTAGTCTCGCCAATTTGTCCTCACAGTCCTAGTGAAAGGTGTGTCCTCTGAAAATTCCTGTGGTGGGTGAGCAAGTCTTACATGATAAACCCATTTTAACATTCCAATCTCTCTAAGCCTTTGGATCCCCTCATCTACATTATACCAGGGCACAATGTAGGTGACTTTTTGATTGATGTTTCAGCCAAACATCCACACAAACTCTTAGAGCCCTTTCTAACCCCTCAAACTACAACTCTGAACCCAGAATCTCTGCTTAGTGGGCCAATATCAATAAATTCAGCCTAATCCAACTTCATATTCCTTCCATCGTTATCCCACAACCATCATCTTCATCGCCATACATATTCCCCTAATTTCTGTGTATATAAATTAGAAAAATCATGTCATCCCCTTGAAGCATAGCCCACTGCCATATGAGTCACACTTTGCACCTCACCATTTAGGGCTTGTTGGGACTTCCATCTATTTATATGTCTGGATGCAAAGTGTGGTGGGGGTGGATCATGAGTATAATTAGAAGTATCTTGCAAGCCAACTACCTCAGGGCATTCCATTGCATTTTCATCTGATGAAATAGGACTGCTCTCTTCAGAAAGAGGAGTGAGGGGTATTTTCACAGGGGAGGATTTTAGAGTTTTATCAGGCACAGCAGGGTTAATCTCTTCAGGTAGAGATTAGAAAGCTAATTCCTCAGGGCAGATCATTACAGGTTTATCTGGCAAAGACTCCACAGAATCTAGGGTTTTAATATCATCACCTCCATCATTATCAACCATATATTCCCATTTCAATTTTCAGGATCACATTCCTTTTCAATCAATACAGTCACTTAAACTGCAGATACCTTGCTAGGAATTTAGTTTATATTGTAATTCAGCCATTCACACAATGAGACTCTGGATCTTGTTTTCAGAAATCTCTAGTCTTTGACTACATAAGATTTTATTTCACAGCACATGTAGATACCTTCCAATACTTCAGGTGATGCATTTATTTATTTATTTATTTATTTATTTATTTATTTATTTATTTATTTAAATTAAATTCCTATCCTTTGTGCTATCACGTTCCTCCTTCTTTTCATATAAGCTTGAGTTTGCTATCAGACAAAATGCATAAATTTACTCCACAAAGCAACTTTAAACACTATAAAAGTTTACATCCAGACTTCCTACTACATATTATTATTTATTTACTAGATTATATATTGTAAACATATAATTTACTATTTACTAGGGCTCCTTTAACCAAATGCCACATTCTAGTTGGCTTAAACAACAAAATAACAGAAGTTTATTCTTTCATTGTCCTGGAGGCAAAAAGTCTGAAATCAAGGTGTCAGCAGGGCCATGCTTGTTAAAGGTGAGAATCTGTTTCATGCCTCTCTCCTGTGTTCTGGTGTAAAGCTAGCAATCCATGCTGTTCCCTGGCTTGTGGCATAACTCTTCCTATGTCATATAGCCATCTTCTTCTCTATCTCTCTGCCTGTGTCCACAGTTTCTTTCCTTGTAAGTACACCTTTCATATTGGATCAAGGCCTACCATAATCTAGTTTGACATCATCTTAACTAATTACATTTTCAATGGTCCTCTTTATGAATAACTTAGAGGTTAAGACATGATTATATCTTTTTGGAGAGCACAGTGCAATCCATAGCATACATATATTGTATACTTCTTATAGATTCTTTTGTGGCATGGTGAACTGAAAATTAATACTTTACTCCTTCTTTCCGTGTACAAAACAAGAACAAAACAAAACAAATCTTGTACTTTGCAATTTAATGAAACATCAAATTCATAGAAATAATTACTGCTAAGTACTAGGATAATGTGGCTCAATTACTAAGGTTCTGTGGAATTTTCTTTGGCTTTCCTCTTTTTTATAGTTAAAATATGGGAATTAAAATATTTTCTTCAGAAAACTCCATAGCAATCAATGATTCTGTAAATAATCATTCTTTATGAATATAAGAAATTCATTCTCTCCTCCAGAAATAAATTATATTTTGAACAAGATTCTGTACCAATAAATAGGCATTATTATAATATAGATGATAATTTGTCTAGATTTTCTAAGCATTCAGCTTACTGAAACACTACATTTTTTTTTTCATGGAAAATTTGTGAACACTGTCTTGTCATTGAAGGCAATCTTATACTTCAAACTAGGATATTACATTATTTGGGAAATATCATAAGCAATATTATACTTAACTCCATTTTGCTAATTACTAATCAATTAAGAAACTTATCCTTAGAATATTGGTAAAAGTGCCAAGGACAGCTGAACTAGAGAGAGTTTAGCAACTAGGTGTCAGAGAAGCCAATTAAGATTGCAAATCAAAATGAAAGTAATGATCAAGAATTTAATCACTGTGTTAGTATAAGAGGCTTAACCCACAGAAAGTCCCAGAACCCAGACTATTCCTTTTTTTCTGCATTGAATGGTGTCTCTGGGCATGGATCAGATAGATCAACACATATGGAAAAGATTTCTATTGTTTTATGAACTCAGAGGCTGGAATAGTGAGACAGGGCAAGGCTAAGAGTGGAAAAATATTGAGTACTGAGTTAGAATGGAGAAAATGTCTTCAAGGCCTCCTTAATCTCCCCAAATAAAGAGGTTTCAATAGTATCCGGGTAGGCCTTATTTTCAAACCGCCAATAGGAAGACCTCCAAAAGTGGGAATCTGGGCTGAGTGTAGATATGCATTAGAGCATGATTGGTCAAGGTGACTTTAGGCATTGAAGGCTACTTCCTTATGTATAAAAATAGCTTACTTTTAGAGATAGTATAAAAGTGTTTAACATTGAAATACAAATACTAAAATTTATTTTTTTATACCTACATGGCATACCAAGTTCTGAAAATAAATCATAGTATAGAGAGATATTTTCTCAATATATTTCTTCCTTCAGTACCTGATTTCCCCAAGTTCTTGACATTAATTTTTAAGTTTTATAGAGGTTCTTGACTTTAAATGTACTTAAACACCCTGAGCTTTACACAGAGAGAAGTTTCCAACATCTTAGGATTTTTTTCTTTCCCTAATCCATCACAAACTAGAAATGGCTATCAAAATTAATTCACATTATTCTAATCTTATCTTTGTATGAGTAAATGCTTCCCAAATCATAGAAAATTTCTATGTCCCTTAGTCAACACTAAGACAGAAATTTTTAATTTGACAACTCTTTCATATTTTTCTGAATTAAAATCCCAAAATATTTTGAAAAATGTATTAAATGCTATAGATGGAAAGAGAGAGAGCCCACGGCTTTCTTAAGGCAAACAGGGTTAAGTCATTTTCTTCTATGGAGATTTGTGACCATGTCACATATATTCTACAAGGTCACATAGCTAATGTCCTTGCTCATACTATTGCAGGTTTCTGAACACCCAGTTTAATGTTCCATTGACTGTACAAAACTGCCATTGTGTTAGTTGTATTAATATGCTTACATTAGATTTCTAAGTATCATAACCTTTGATTACATAGTCTTTCTAAGGAGAAAAGAAAAAGCACATGGGGAACATGTAAGCACAGACAGATGCATAATTTCTCGGTAATTACTGGTGATTCAAGAATAAATATCTAAAATCATAATCAAGTATTTCCACTTATATTACACTGTTGATATTTGGAGATATAATAAAACTATGTATATATAATTGGCATAAATGAATTTTCTTCATAACAGAATTATACTATTATTTGTGGGCTTTTAAGAATTTATGCTGGGAAGCAGATGTGGCTTAAGCAGTTGGGTGTCCACCTATCACCTGACAGATCCTGGGTTGGGTTCCTGGTGCTTCCTAAAGAAGACAAGCAAGACAGCGACCTGATGCAACAAGATAATGCAATGAGGAAACACAATGAGAGACACAACAGGCAGGGAGCAGAGATGGCTCAAGAGTTTATGTACCTCCTTCCTACATGGGAGGTCCTGGGTTCAGTTCCTAGTGCCTCCCACACCCCCCACCCCACCCCCAAAAAGAAGACAAGCAAACACAGAGAGCAGACAGTGAGCACAAACAATGAAGGGGATGAGGAAGGGAGAAATAAATAAATAAAATAAATCTTTAAAAGAAAAAAATGTTTTTGTCTTTGTCTTCCTGAATGTTTCCAGAGTCAACATCCTTTACACCAGTGTCCCCTTTACTGATGTTTTTCTGTGATTTGTACTATCTAGTCCTCTATAGTAGCTATGATCTTTTATACTCTGCCTTTCATATTTGATTTATTAAGTCTTATTTTTCCTGTCTTTATTATAATAAAAGCCATGTCTTTTTTCTGTTTTACCCATAAATAAAGGTTAACTCCAGCAATTATCTCCATCTAACAAACATATAACATATTTCTATGTGTAGACAATTTATCAGTTTCACAAAATAACATATTTAAGAGATGGCTTTTATTTAACCACCTGTCCCTTACAACTAGAATAAATAACTTAATACCTGTTTAATGTTTTAAGGGAGAAGGGATTGTATAAGATATAAATGTCTGGAGAGTATTAATAGACTGGCATCAAATGAAGGGTTTCAATAATTTTATCTATTTTGAAAATGTATTTTCATCACAAAACAGTCATAAAGGAGAAAACATATGTCCCCAGTTACATATATTTTTCAGTTATAGAAAAGGTAGTTCAATAGAAAATTAAAAGGAAATTGATACTTTTTCTCATTTTGACTTTCTCTGCCTTTCCTTTTAAAAATATGTTAAATATGGAAACAGATAACATTGTTCAATTTAACCCTTGAGGAAAGAAAAATGAGATAGACTTAGTACAAATGATACTGAGCATATACATAAAAATTTTAATTGAGTTAAATTTATTTTTCACTTTTTTTCCCTATTGGATAAGATATTTCCTAAAGAAATAGGTTAAATTCAAGTCATAGAGTCTCAAAAATAATTCTTCCTTAGGCATCCCAGTTAAAAAAAATAGAGGAAATAGGACTACACATCATATCTCATGTATCAAATCAATCATATCATATCATCTTTTCACATAGAAAATATCATGCTATTCAAATAATTAGTGAATAGTCATTGAGTTTCTTCAGTGTGACTAGCACTATGGAAAGCTTTCAAATATACTATCATAATTTCTAAAGTCATATTCCAATAATGCTTTGTATCTGCTAACCTGGAATTTAATTGTTTATGGCTACTCCATCAGCAAAGTTTAATGGGTTATGCAATAAAATTAATTTTAAATATTTCTAATAAGGTTTTTATTTGTAATAATAAAATCCTCAATACAATATAGGACATAAAATTTCTAGAAGCAAATAAAGTTGCATAATCTAGCACTGTTTTATGATGCCTTATATAATATTCTTAACTATTTCATGAAATGAAAAAAAAATCCCAATTTCAAGTAAAATGATGTATTTCCTATAACAGACTTAGCATCTATTTTGGTTTGTCTTTTACCATAAGATTTCTGTAATTATATTGCTGTTATTTTCTGAACAAAAATGTTAACTTCACATATTATTAGGTAAAATACTCTAAATGTTAAGACATCTTCATATAAGGTTCTATAAGGATTGTGAACTTATAATTACACTAATATTTATTAAATATAAAAGAGGTTTACTGGTGATAGAAGCCTTTATGTCTGTTCCATAGCTTATTAAGAAAATTCAGTGCAATTTTTTGTGAATGCCTTATCATAAAAATCTTAGTGTTTAATAATACCCATTAATTTTTGACGATCAATTCATGTTTTTATATACCTGAAAATAAAATAGTTTTAACATGAGTCATCATGCCCAGGAATTATTACAATATATACACACTTCACTTTAGCTTTGGAATAATATATTTTTCTCTCTACTACACTTAGTCTAAACCAGTTTTTTCCACTAATTGAACATATATTGACTTGTTGCCTTAAACAATTGTTAAATCAACTTAATATGATCAATATTACAATCGGTTATCAACTAGTTTCTGACCTATCATTTAAATTAAATGAACTGGTTTTGTTGTTGATTAAGACTTGGTATTTACCCAGAGACCAAGCTAGAATATATAAAGACACAAAATAAAATACTTAAATGTGCACATTGGAAATGCAAATAAGAGTTTCAAAGTTAATTTTATTTCTCATTACATTAAAGGTCCAACTTAAATAGCCTTTGGGACCTTGATAGTTTTCTCTATTAAGCACTCCAGGAATATATTAAGGGTCAAGTTTCCAAGAGAGACAATGTCTTTTCTTAGAATTAATAATAGCTTACAGAGGAAAATAAGAAGAAATTGTATGGCATATGGAATTATTTTTTAAGTAGAACCCAACATAGACCAGGATACAGTTATTTAATGTTTTGCACATGCCAACAATTTAATATTTATTTGAAAATCAAATGAGTAACTAATTCATGAAATTTATTTTCAATGATAAAGTTTTTAATAAAAACCCATTACAATATTTTATCATTTGGAAATAGGGATAATATTAGCTTTGTATCAAGGGAAAAATGATTTCTTTTTTTTTTCCTTATTGACTATACTTACCCATATCCTCCCGTTGATCCACACCAATCTTCTTCTCCCTCCCATTTCACATCAGAAATATGATCAATATGAAAGCTTAGTTTGTGTTCTCTATATCACTCACTATCTTCATACACATTTCTTTGATATTTTCTTTAGTTTTCCAGTTAACCTGCTTTACATCATCCAGTAATCTCGCTTTACTTATTCAATGATATATTGTAAAAATACCCATGATTGTCCTAGTAATAATAATCCTAGTAATAACTAATGGCTGCATAATGTTCTGTGAAATAGATATACCATACTTTATCAGCTTTTCCAATATTGATTTGTTTTTTGAGTTATGAAAAAATGTTTCAATAAATGCCTATGTGTGCATTCCAGTTTTGTTTTGTTTTTTTCTTGTAGTATTATTCTTGGAATAAGATTACAGGGCTGTTGCTTACATGTATTTTTAATTTTAACATGTTTCTATATTGCTTTCTACAGTGACTATTAACTTTTTCCAGTTCACCCAACAATGTATAAGAACATCCTTATCCCTCTCTTCCCTACCAAAAAACAAATACTTTAGCCCCAAAAAACAAATATAATTTTGTTGTTTTATTGGTATTAAGTGATATATTATTTTTAATCAAATTTGCATTCCCTATTATGAGTAATTTTGACTAATGCTCCCTGATTGTGTTGGTTACTTTGATTTCCTATACAGTAAAATTTCTCTTCCAATATCTTGTCCAATTTTCTATTGAATATGATTGTTTTCATCTTGTAAATAATTAAATGTTGATTGTAGAATATAAATAACACTTTATCATCTATAGTTCAAAACAATTTTAACATGACTCTTGCGTTTTTCTAGATAGATTGAATTTTATATTGCATATATAACTTATTTATCATCGATATCCTAAGAAGTAAATATAATGCTTCTTTTGTCCTTTCTCCCAATCTTTGTGCATATCTTGGATAGAGAAAACACCTCCTTTCCCAAGGGCATCTCCTACCGAAGAATAATACCTGCCATATATGTGAGGTTGAATTTTTGTTCACGCTGGAATATACCTAAATATTAAAACAGATGTTGGCTATAATTTAACTTGTTATTAGATAGCTTAGGCAATCCTCTGTACAAGAGATAAAAAAATAATATTCATGTATCTTAGATTACAGTTTGCAAAATCAATAACAAAATTCACTCAGCCACCTGGTAATTATTAACCTTCATTTTCCTCAACTAAGTGCATACCTGTGTTAATCTCATATTAGCACTTATAATTCTTGTCTCTTCCATCAACCTGCCTCTTCATTTTAAAAAGGTCATTTGGATGATATCAAAGATGAAAAAATATACTAAAAAGCAAAAAAATTAACTTAATTTTAAGTGTGTGTTTAAATTATATTTCCTCAGTCCATGCAAACATAAATTTGCTAAAATATTTATGATTATAATTTAAAAAAGGTCCATGTCAATATGACTTAGGTATTTATTTTCCATATTTCTTTAATAAAACTCAAAATATTGCATATGATTATCTGACCAAATATACCTGCATGTACATAGTTGCGTTTTCTTGTTTTGTTGTTGTTGTTGTTGTTTTTTGATATTTTCAAAGTATGATTTTTATTAATGCACTTTAGGACAAGTGCCTTTTGTATGCCACTTTTTCCTGAAATAAATTCTGCCATTTATAAATAATCACAGGAAAATTTTCATTAGTGCGTCTGGGGGGTGGGCAGTTTGTTTCATTAATGTCACACAGCAAATACAAACTCACAATTTGAGTTTACAAACAACATGGAATAACAATATTTCCCTCTCAAATTTTCCTTAAGGCAGATTTTTTTTTTTTAGCACTGTGTGTGTTACTAACATGGTGCAGTCTATTTTTAGCAAATTTAACTGTTTTAGTTTCTCAGGGACAATAACATGTGTGGTCAGGAACAAGTAAAAAAAAAATCTCTTTTCTAGTACCTCTACCTGGCCACCATTTTAAAAACAAATTCTTCATATATACGTGTGTGTGTGTGTGTATATATATATATACAGTTTTAGGTATAAAACTGTAGCAAAAACACATTTTAACAGACTTCACAGGTCATTTCAAGCTTCATGTTCCAGCCATTCATATGAAAGATTTCTAATACAGAATGTTCATTTGGAAAGAATTCCAGTGTTCTAAATCAGAAATGCAGAAGTCCTTCTTCAGTGCAATGTAAGACTTTTTACCTCTGTTCATTCATGTTTTTCATTTAAGGGTTTTTTTTATTTTACTTTTGGATCCTCATTTTTGTATTTTTCACTTATTTCCTTTAATATGTTCTCAGGTAAGGCAGGTTGATATCTGTAAAAATAACCATATGGTTGAAGATGATAAATGAGGTATTCTAACTCATACATAGTTAAAGGATCAATGTAATGAAAAGAAACTGCAAGATCAGAACAGCATCTGGGACCCTCTACAGGAATTATATTTATAATTCCAGTCCCAAAAGGTTTGGGTAGATAGCCTTTGATTAAGTGGTGTTCGGGTACAAAGGGATGAAAAGTTTCCTTTCCAGTGATATATCTGGGATCTGCATTTATAATTTCCATGCTAAGTCTTCAGTGGAGGAACTGTGTGTACAAATGTTTTAACTGCATCAACAAATCTCTTCAAGGCTTCCTTGCTCAATATATATATCCTGCTCCTCCACTGATGTAGCCCTGTTTTACAAAAGGCTTAAATCCTCTGCCAAAGTAAATGGGTTTTCCACGATCATATTTTGAAAAAGCCATCTCAAATTGTCTAATGTGATGTATGTATCATCAGCTGCTTTCACAAACCAATCAGCGTCTTCTAAATAATAGTCATAAACATACTGAAAAGCTTTAATTGTTTTCCAGTATAGTTGGTCTCTGCCTTCTTTAGTTTTTAATCCCACAGTAGGGGATTCTTTATTTTCTTCTGAACTTATAAACAAAACTTTATTACAATGTTGGGCCCAGGTAGCTTTGATATGTTTGGCCTTTTGTTTCTAGATTTTGAGGTCCTGTCATAGCCCAGCAAGGATTTTTAATCTTGTGATAGAGTTTCTCAGCAACGTCTGTGTCCTCATCTTTATGTTGGTTGGCATCTGCATGAAGTCCATATGTTCTTCTGGATAGCATGAGGATCTTTATGAAGAATATTAGGCTGGGAATCACTTTGTTCTTCTAACAAAATATTAAATAGATGAGAACATAAAATCAATCCGATTGCTGACCCAAAGAGGAATATTAAAACATTCAGCCAAGATTTAGAGCCAATCTAAATCTTCCTCCAAGTGCATTTCTGACATCAGCAGCAGCTCATTCTGGCTCCTCCAGGGGGACTGAGAGGACAACACGGGGCGAACGACCATTCCTCCTTCCAGTGACCGCAGAAGTAACTCAGGACCGGTAGCCAGGGTAGCCCGCTGCCGTCCATATCATTCCAGGGTCTAGCTGTGTTTTAATAAAGAAATATAGGCCCAGTGTGAAAATATGCCATGCATTAGTATATCTATATATAAGTATGATGATATGCTGAAGAGAATATTATTTTATCATTCCTGTTGTCTCCAATATTTACTGAAATGTTCTATAAAATATAATTATATTAAATATGGAAACATTGAACTCATTAGAAATGAACATACTATCTTAGACAATAAAAGGAAGCATATTTAAAAACGATCTGATAAAATATTTGTCACACTCAAGATGAAAGTAACATTCAGGTAGGAAGTAAAACTCCTTAATATATAGTACATAATATGTAATGAATAATAAAAATGTAGAATTATGCATAATATACAATATATGATACACTTATTATATATATACATCTTACATGTAGATGTTATTTAAATTTTTTGCTTAAATGTAGTAATTTCAGAAATTAAGTACAAATGAGTAAATATCGGAGGGTTTTAAAATTTTAAACTAATTATTATTAGTTTTTAAATCTAATTAATGTACAAATATTAAAAATGGTAGACAAAATGTTATCCAAGAATCACCTTCAGGCATGAGAATATATTGGCTTTTTTATACTAATGTATCAAGTTTTCTTTTTATTCCAGCAGATTAGTCATACAAATCAATTCAAACGGATGAATGAATGTAGTGAATTATTCAATGACTTCTTATTTTAAAAATAAGATTTCTTATTAAAGAACTAACATGTGTATTTAAAATGATGGGAATGAATTTGATGTCTAAACTCTTAGAAATTTAATTCAAATAAACCATTATTTGAGGAACTTTGAAATAAAAGACTGATAACTATCTTATAAAGATTCAGAGCATATACATTTTTAAAGAAAATATACAATGTAAATAGTTAGGTAACTACAGCAACAAACATGGAAATTTAACCTACTTCATGATTAGCTATTATTTCAAGAAGCTATTTGTCAAGAATAAGTATAATTTGTAATTTTATCCTATTTTTTTCTCAAGACCAGAGTCTTTTATTAAAAAAAAACAAAACAAAATAGAATATTTCAAGCCTACTGAAGTATTTCTCTTCCTCTTGACCAGAAACAAAGTAGAGGATATAGTTGTCACCCTGGGAACAGTTCAAAGAGATAGCAAAAAGAAAGGTGAAAATAGCTAGTACAGATGAAAGCCAAGTTAATTATTTGCAAATAAAATAAAATCAGAGAGACACATTTTGTTTCAAAAGTCATCTGTCAAGTAAATCTTTAAATTAAAATTATATGGAGACACTGAAACAGATTTCTAGTGTCTATAATTAATATTATGATCCCTTTACAAACATTATACTCATGTCTAGATTTCAAAACATGAATATATTTTTCCTCATATATAAAGGGTTTTTAATATACAATTAATTTTGAAACCATTTTTGCTTGTCCCATGCATGTAAGTACTAAGGTCTGATAAATACACATGTATTTGTATTGCGTTGAGATTATATTTATATTTATTCATTTAATAAGCAACTATTACTGGCCTTTCTCTAAGTGATATATACATATCTAAATATACACACTTTATGTATACATATGCATATGTACATAAACATATGCACACGTCTGCACATATATGCATACATATATGCACATATACATACATATATCTATTTATCACAGCTAGTCCATATTAATGAATTTATTCATATTTGGACAGATAAGGAATTTACCTTCTGATAGCTGAAGGAACTTCCCCGAATTGCATAGCTAGTAAGACCCAAGTTCAGAATTTAAATCCTTCTGACCACCTACAACATTCCTAATTTTTCCTTTACCAACAAAAACAAAAGGTAAATGGAAAAGAGAATACACAGGAAACTTGAAAGGGACTTGACAATCTTAAGGAAATATTTCCTCCAACTTTCCAAAACTGAAACACTTAGACATATACACAAACTCCCACACACTTATGGATTATAGAGAAGAATCTCGAAAGAGAAAAATACTTCTCATTGGTGATGATATATCTATAATGACTATTTAAAATAAAACTGTCAGTTATTTTTTCTCAATGTTGATCTAAAATATTTTATTAAAACCCCATATAAGTTTCTTCCCTCTACAAATCTCAAATATACGGAGATAAAAGCTTTCTTATTACAGAACACTAACTTAGGTATTATGGCAGTTTGATGTAATTATGAATTCCAAAAATATAATTGGATCATGCTTGTAAACTGATCTGTTAATCTGGGCATGATTAGGTTAGGATTAGGGCATTGAGCCCCACCCCTTGGTGGGTGGGGAATTGAATATAAAAGGCAAGGCAAAGGACAGTTGAAGCAGTCTTTTGAGAAACAGTTTTGATGTTGGAAAGAAGAGAAGAGAAGCAAGCTGTTCGCCTGATCATCTACAGCTGACCTTGTGGAGGAAACAGGAGCTAAACCCGGAGAGAAACGCAGCCCTGGGAAGAGAGGAACCCCAGAAGCCTGAACCCTGGCAAACGCCGGCAACTGTCTTGCTTTAACATGTGGCAATGGACTGTGGTGAGAGAAGAAACTTAATGCTTTATGGCCTGGTATCTGTGGACTTCTACCCCAAATAAATACCCTTTATAAAGACCAACCCATTTTTGGTATTTCACATTAGCAACCCCTTTGGCTGACTAATACAGGTATCTACAGGTCTCTCACGGTGAGTTGTTTCAATCTCTATCACATTTTCCTTTCTAGGAACCACATTCTTTGGGAATAAATTTTAAGAACCACTACACATTATATATATTTATACATGTAAATGATCATTTCTTTTGTTAAACTGCCCAACCATGCAATGTCATCACACTTTTATAGCTTTTATTATATACATTTAGGTCCCATAATGTTTTCCTTTCTCTGTTATCTGTTTATGGAATTCCTTGTTATATACATATCATAATATCTCCTAGAACCCACGGATAAGTATCCTGAGAATAAATCATCTATTGCACATCAATTCTAAGATAAATTCCATCTGTAGAAAATATCATATATGAAACCCACGGCTTTCTATGTGTGGCATTCCAAATACCCACACCTTGAAATAACTAGAAGATAAAAAACAGTAGCACTGGCAATTTGCATTACAGGCAGTATCAGCTGCTTATGTAGTCTTCGGATGAGGACCAGAATGAAAATACAGAGTGACATTTTAGCAATTCTGAGAAAGCCACTTTGATTTCCCATCACCATCATCTGGAAGATTACACAGTAAGTAGGTCAATTCTGAGGACCACCTGGGAACTTTCAGTATCTGTGCCTACGTAAATTTGTTTTTCATTTGCTACTACAAAAGTTATTTCTTTCTTTACTTATATTTCTCAATTCTAAACTCTCCCTCCTTCAAAAAAGTAAGGATGCCTGGTAAATAAAATGTAATTTCTTGTCTCTTGTAAAGCTACATGTTTTGTTTTCTAAGAACATAATTTATAACAACTGATAATGAAATATTCTCTCTTATCTAAATTCACCTTCCATTGTCAGGATTGAGAATACAATATTAAATAACTAACATAAGTTTAGAAAAGCAATACTTAAAAGCGATAAAAAAAATTCTGAAATATAATCTGAAGGAAATTATGGTGATATCTATTCATTATTCATATTAAAAATAAATAAAAATGATGGAATCTCTCTAGTGTTCCACAACTAGAATGCAGATTTTGGTGAACCAATGCCTACGTTATTTCTTCTCACATAACCTAATTCCTATAATATAATATTTAAATAGCAAATAATTTATAAAGTTTGATATTGTGATACTGTTTAGGGTAGAAAACTATTTTAACAGAAATACTCATATCATCATCATCACTAAGCACACTGCTTTAAATATTTCTCAGAGATGTATGTATGGCTTTTCCAAGATTTCTTATGATAGTGTAGTCTCTGAAGAAGGTAAATTTTCAAATAAGCTAGCAATATTTGTGAAAGATGCATACATTTAAACACGGTAAATTAAGAGGAATAATGGAATACCAAGATTGTTAAATATTTGAAACAAAGTGCTATTATTATTATTATTAAAAATAAGAATCAGAAGTAGTCCTAGTGTCCCCAAGAGTTTAGATTTATGAGATTTATATTAGTTGATACATACTTGATGTGGTAGAAACCTCAGTGCATGTTGAGCTCCACTAGAGAGACTACTGAAGGGGTGAAGCAGAATAATGTAGACTATTTCAATTCTACACATCATTTGAGAATTAATGCCCAGGCTCATATTAATTCATACAACACTTACTTTGTTTTCTACATTAAGGGAGGAAGAAATCAAGAATGTTCGCATTCTAGTCATATCTTAATTATATCACCCACATATATCACCAAATAAAAATCCAGATAATACATCATTCAAACCAAACATGAGAAAAATGCATTTGAAGAAACTATGAATTAAAAAAAATACTGATATTTTTGAATTGAAAAAAAAATAAATGATGAAATTTCTTCCATGTTTTCATGGTCATACTTTGAAAAGTAAAATCATCAACAGTCAATATAGCCCATATGTTGCTATCAAAAAAGCTTTGGCATTTAACCTTTAATGGACAATGGGTAATTTGTTATATTGATGTAAATAGAATAATAAATGTCATAATTTCCAATCTGAGAGTATTCTGGACTTAATTTATAAATCCCTCAAATACATTAATATTATAATTTACTTTCAGGGAGATAAGTGGAATCAAAATTTTAAGACTAAAATTACTAATAAGTTTATCTAATTGTAAGCTTGTGTAGTTGATTCTATGAAACTAAAACAAACTCAATAACTTCCAATAAGAAAAGGATTTCCACACTCATGGTTAAATCCGTATTAATAGACTTGAATTGCAATCTTTGAGAGTAAATTCAACTTTTTGTATAAACTTAAAACTGAATATGTTGAGAATACCCTTGGCATCATTCCTGTTCCCAGCATAAAATCTCTGAAATTTAGAACTGAAATGGCATGATTAAACATAATCTAATTATGTTGTCACTTTTCTCAAAGACTGTGTGAAGTGAATGAGAAGGCAGTGAGTGAAGCATAGCAAAATGAATCCCAAAGGCCCAAGTTAGAGCCCTTTATCCAACACTAAAAAAGAAAGGATTTCCTGGCTTATGTGCTAAACAAGCATGTTCTCTGGGATAAGAATATTCCTTTAGTGGAGAAGAATGTGTTAGTATATTTTAATTTGACATAATTAGCTGACTTGTACTTACTATGGATGAGGAATTGGCTTGAGAATTTTTTTAATTAATTTTTTTATATTTAAAAAAGCATTTGATTACATAAAATGTTACATAAAAAATATAAAGGATTCTATTATGTCCTTCCCCCTCCCCCTCCCACACTTACCCACCTCAACAACACCTTTCATTACTGTGGTACAGTTGTTACAGTTGATGAACACATTTTGAAGCATTGCTACTAAATGTGGGCTATACTTTACATTACAGTTTACACTCTGTCCCACGTAATTTTTAGATTATGACAAGATGTATAATGGCCTGTGTCTGTCACTGCAATGTCCTGCAGGACAATTCCAATGAACTGAAAATGCCCTCATTTTATACCTATTCTTCCCTCTCCCTCCCCTCAGAACCTCTGGTGTGGCCTCTGTTATTATATCAATGATAAAATTCTTCCATTGCTAGAATAATAATGTCATAATAGAATAATAATAAGTCTACTTTAGTCCATTGTTCATTCTGCAGTCTTCGGAATTTTGGGATGGTGATGCCCACTCTATTTCTAATTGAGAGGACCTAAGATCCCATGGGGCAGATGGTTGAAACTATCTTGCTTGCAGTTGAAGACACTCTCTGTTCCTTGGGATGGTTGTTGTCCTTTATCATCTCCTTGTTAGCTGTACTGGGTAAGTCCAATGAACTGGAGAGTAGGTTGCAACTCTGCTGAGGTTCAGGGCTCAACTGGTACATGAACTGATCAAAGATTTAAGTATCTGGGACAAATATTTCACAAGTATTTTGCTAACTATAGGTTCAAATAAAAGAGGCAGAAGAATTATGTGTAGGGGAACTATAAATGAGTTTAATTCTATTACACTTGGGGGCATAAATTCCAAATAAACCCCATTAACAGAGCACTGAATTCCTGAATTGTCTGCCTGCTTATAGTGTCTAGTTGTATCTAGAGCCCTCAAGAGCCCCACTGTTTGAGACACTGTTTACTGTGGCAGTCAGTGAGATCCTGCTGAGTCATGCATAACCATAACTTCTGGAATGACCTCCCTACTCACTTTGAAATCTCTTAGCCATAAAAACTCATATGTATTTAATATTTCCCCCTTTTGGCCAAGTCTTTTTCCAGTTGCATTGCTAGTTGATGCTTGGTAACAATACCTCAGTGCCAGGGAGGCTCATCCCTGGGAGTCATGTCCCATGCTGGGCGGAAGGTAGTGAATTTATATGATGAGTTTACCTTAGAAAAATGCCACATTTGAGCAACAAGGAGGATTTCAGGAGGTAATTCTTAGGCAATATATAATACCAGGCTAAATTTCAATTTCACAAGAAAAGGTTCAAAAGCACAATCATCAATAACAAGGGGCTGGTGTAATTGTTTGTCTTCCTTCACTAGGCACTGCATTTGTACTCAGGGGATTCTTGCCATTCTATTAGAGAATGTAGCAGTACTCTCCAGGATGAAAATTCAATATTCTTTCAGTTATTGTGTGGATCTTCATCCACCAAGATAATGTCCTATGAACATATGAACATATTCATATACCTTAGAGGGATGCCCCAGGTGCACCCTTTCCCACACATCCCCCCATCACAGACATCTCACACAAGTGATTGTTCCCTGCCACAACTGTGACCCTTCTGTGATCCTAAACCTCCTCAACAATGAAGCCAACAAAATAACCAAATAAAATTAATAAGGGAAGCAGACGTGGCTCAAGTGATTGGGATCCCATTTACCATATGGGAGGGCCAGGGCTCGATTCCCGGGACCTCCTGGTGAAAAGCAAGCTGTCCCACGTGGTGAGCTGGCCTTAGAGGAGATCTTGCCTAAGCAGAGAGCTGGCCTGTGTGGAATACTGACCTGCGTGGAGTGCTGGCCCTCACAGGAATGCTGGCTCGCGGAGAGCTGACACAGCAAGATGGTGCAACAAAAAGAGACACAGAAGAGAGACAATAAGAGATGCAGCAGACCAGGAAGCTGAGGTGGCACAAGAGATTGAGCATCTCTCTTCACTCTGGAAAGTCCCAAGATCAGTTCCCAGTGCCGCCTAAAGAGAAGACAAGCAGACACAGAAGAACACAGAGAGGGCAGACAGCGAGTGCAAATACAACAAGGAAGAGGGGATAAATAAATAAATCTTTTAAAAAATTAGTTTGAAAATGAAATAATAATAGTTTTTAAAAAATAACAAAAAAAATACAACAAATAAAAATTTGAAATAATATAAAATTTTTTTAGACATTGTGTCTTTCATCATCTGTTGTCTTGTATCTAAGTAACAATTTCTTCTGATATTCCCCCAGTGTCTCATTTTTTTTTAATTTTATCTTCAAAGAAGCTTTAGGTTACAGAAAAGTCACAAATAATATAAGGCATTCTTATAATCCTCACACCTTCCCCCTTTTTCCACTGTCCCCTATAATAATGCTTTTTTTAAGCAAATCAATTCTATTGGTACATATTAATAAAAAAGCATAAATCCATCAAAAGTGTACCATCAGTGTTATTCAGTGTAATCACATATTTGTTTGTTCTTCACTTCAATCATTCTTAAAGCACTTTCATCATTCCAATTATTATAATAAACAAAAAACAAACAAAATTCATCACCTCTCAATCTCTTTATACTTCCCTTGCCATACATAGCTGCTATTATTTTTCCTTCTTTCTAGTATATTTGTATTTATATTTTGTAAAAACAGGCTTATATATGCAAAATCACCCATATTCATGGTTTTACTATCATACACAGTACAATGTTACTGTTTTTAGCTTTCATTCTAGTAACACACATGACCATAGACTTTCACTTTCAACCACAGTCATATCCATACAATAACATTGCTAGTTACAAGAATCATGATATGCTTTCACCATTTCTATTCATTTCCAAAGATTTAAAAACAAATCTTCACCAACTCTGCACAGATTAAACCTCATTTTTCTCTTCTCTAACATCTTTCAATTTTCTGATGACCTATATTCTTATTATTAACTCCACGAGCTTACACAATATATACGGCTCATAATAATGCAATAATAGAGTATTTGTCCTTTTGTGTTGGCTTGCCTCACTCAACAAAATGTCCTCCAGGTTCATCCATGTTGTCATATGCTCCACGATTTCATTTCTTCTTACAGCTGCATAATATTCCATCGTGTTTATGCATTACAATTTGTTTATCCATTCATCAGTTAATGGACACCTGGGTTGTTTCCAGCTTTTGGCAATTGTGAAAAATGCCACTATGAAACATCAGTGTGCAGATGTCTGTACATGTCTCTACTCTCAGTTCTTCTTGATGTACACCTAGTAATTGTATTGCCAGGTCTGGCTGTTCCTTAGAAACAGGCAGACAGTCCTCCATAGTGGTTGTACCATTCTACATTCCCACCAAGAGTGAATAAGTGTTCCTATCTCTCCACATCCTCTCCAACATTTACATGTTTTTGACTTTTTAATAGCTCCCAGTCTAATAGATTTGAAATGATATCACATTGTAATTTTGATTTGCATTTCCCTAATCACTAGTGATGCTGAATATTTTTTCATGTGTTTCTTTGCCATTTGTATTTCTTTTCTGGACTATTGTCTTTTCCACATTTTTTAATTGATTTTTTAAATTGTCGAGTTGTATGATCTCTTTGTATATCATGGATATTAAACCCTAATCAGATATGTGATTACCAAATATTTTCTCCCAATGAGTCAGCTGCCTTTTCACTCTTGACACAGTCCTTTGCAAAAGTGTTGAATTTTGAAGAGATTCCATTTACCTATTTTTCCTTTTGTTATTTGTGCTTTGGGTGTAAGGTTTTAGAAACTACCACTTACCATAAGATATTGAAGATGTTTCTCCACATTTTCTTCTTGGACTTTTATGGTTGTTGTTTTTATATTTAGGTCCTTGATCTATTTTGAGTTAATTTTTGTATATAGTGTGAGATAGGGGTCTTCTTTCTATCTTTTAGATATGGATATCCAGTTCTCCCTGCACCATTTGCTGAATAGACTGTTCTGGCCCAGCTGGGAGGACTTGACCACCTTGTCAAAAATCACTTGACCATAGATGTGAGGTTCTATTTCTGATTTCTTGGTTCAGTTCCATTGGTCAACGTATCTGTCTTTATGCCAGTATCATGCTGTTTTACCACTGTAGCTAAGTAATATGCTTTAAAGTCCAGAAGTGAGAGTCTTCCAAGTTCATTCTACATTTTTAAGAATTTTTTTGGCTATTCAGGGCCCCTTATCCTTCCAAATAAATTTGATTATTGGCTTTTCCATTTCTATAAAAAAGGCTGTAGGGATATTTATTGGAATTGTGTTGAATCTGTAAATCAATTTGGGTAGAATTGACATCTTAATGATATTTAGTCTTCCAATCCATGAGCATGGAATGTGCATCCATTTATTTAAGTTTTCAATTTATTTTAGAAATATTTTGTAGTTTTCTGAATACAGGTCCATTATATCTTGGTTAAGTTTATTCCTAAATATTTGATTGTTTTAGTTGCTATTATAAGTGGGATTTTTGTCTGATTTTCTCCTCAGATTGTACATCAGTAGTGTTTAGAAACATTACTAATTTTTGAATATTAATCTTGTATCCTGCCATTTTGCTAAACTCGTCTCTTAGTCTTAGCAGCTTTGTTGTGAATATTTCAGGAGATTCTAGATATAGGATCATATCATTGATAAATAGTGAAAGTTTTACTTCTTCTTTTCCTATTTGAGTGCTTTTTATTTCTTTTTTTTTTTTAACTAGTAAAAGTACACACTTTATTATGTAAATCATTGGAAAAGGAGGCCTCCTGGAAAAAACTTTTGCACTAACATTCATCCTAAGAGCTCTTTCTGTATTTCCTCCCTCCCAAGCAATTTCTTCCCACCTACTGGGCTATGAATTCACAAGGCAAAAAGCAAAGGTTAGCTGGAATTTGGAGATACAGAAACTCAAGGACCCCAAAATCATTGTTACTATAAGTCTGAGAGGAGATTTTCAACCAGGATTTGAGGCTGTTTCCTGATCCTCAGTGGTCAAAGGTGAGGCATCTCCCAAAACAGAAAAAGCCATCATTTTAAAATTAAAAATATAAATGCAACTTGAGTTTTAGGTCAAAATGCTCCATAGGCTTCTAATAAACTCAGCTGGAACCTGGATACATGGAGAGTGGTGTTTCAAGATTTTCTAAAATAAACTTGGGAGACGGGTATTGGAAAGCAGACACTTACAGGCTGGGATTGACAGAGAGAGATCCAGCTAAAGACAGACGTGAAGGAAGGCTCTGGGTAAGGAAGCCACTATTCTTAGACTTCTCTAGGTAAACTCAGAGCCTCCAAGAGGAAGTATTTCAAATGTCCACCAAACAGCTTTCTAACCAGTAGGAAGAATGCCAGGTTGCTCAAATTCATAGGCATTTGCAAAATGGAAAGGTGCTTGCTCGTATTATAGACTTAAGAAACTAATCCAGAGGTTGACCACTTCCTCTTTCACCATCAACATACATTATTTTTTTAAAAATGACTAGGCAAACAGGAATTTGAAAAAAAAAAAAAAAAACCTATAATCTATATAGATAGCCTAAGTCTGACAGCATCTACCCAAGCTAATTGGACATTATGTGTCCAATATACTGTGAATTTCTTATATTATTTAATGAGTGGGATTGACAGCCAAGATTTTTCAATGTTCAACAGTTAATAGCAGGCAGACAGTAAAAGATAATATAATGGTTTTGAAGATAGAAAAGCATATTAATCCTCAAGCTATTCAAAATGGGTATATAAACTATTGTTTATAGAAATTAGAGAAAATTTTATTAAAAAATCAAAACTATTTAAAATCTAATATATGAAAATAGGCAAAAGTGAGAAAAAGCACTTTTGGGACAAGTATTTAGCTGGTTTGAAAGAACACTGAAAAGAATGATTTACTCATAAAGAAGGCTCAAAAATTTTTTTAAAAACCACACACTTATTGTACACACTGAATGAATTGTATGCTTTGTTAATATGTACCAATAAAATAGATTTGTTTTTAAAAAATAAAATAAAATAAAGTGAATAGCAAGAAAAAAATAAAATAAAAAACCACACACACATTATATTAAAAAGGACCTACATAATAGCAGATATAAAAGTCTTTGAAGGGATAGGGTAATCTTTTTCATTAGTCTTGACCATTTCCTCTAGCACTGATAGGCACAGGCAAGAAAATGCCTACTCTCAAGTGAGGAATTATTTTGAAACTCGGAAAGTAAACAGAGGTCAAGAAAATTTCCTTTAGTAAAGGTTCTCTGGAAGTATGGCACATAATGGCCCACAGAAGCTGGTTGTAGCATAAGGAGATCACTTTCTGCAAAGCATTTACCCAGCCAGGGGTATCAGTAGTAGTTATAGGATATGTTCCTGCCTTTGGCCTGACTGCAGATACAGGGTGCAGAATGGCTAAAGGAAAGCCCAAAGAAGAGGGATTTAACCTACCACATCCATAAAAATACGAACTTTAAAATATTTTAATGAGTAGATTATTTTATATAAACCACCCATCTATTGCTCTTTCTCTCAGTTTTTAAAAGCTAACAATTCTTTCATCTGTTTTTATGATCATCACTATACATTCTAAGAACACCAAACAACATAAGGAAAAGGAAAAAGAAGAATATTCACATTCCCTGTCCTACTCTCTCCTTATGGGTTAAAGGCTAATTTGTTCCCCCAATTCATCTTGGAAGGGGAGAGGCTCATCTCTCTGCCTTGGCCTTTGTGGCTCAGTGTTTTGCCCCCATGATGCCTTGCAACATATCTATGGGCAGAGGAAAGACAATTGTTGAGTTTTTCTCAGCAGCAATGGTGGTCAGTGTCTGAAGGTACCGGAGCTGAAGGGCTGCAGGGAATTCAGTGATGACTATGGATGCTTCTTTCAGAGCCCTGGATGCATTCATTTCTCCATCAGCTGCAATGACCTTGGCTCGGGCCTCTTGGGATGCTTCTGCTTCGCAGCCATAGCCCTCTGGAGCTGTACAGGTAGTTTCACGTCTTTAATTCCCACATGCTCCACCTTTATTCCCCAGTCATCAGTAGCATCATCCAGAGTACACTGCATGTTGTGTGCTATTTCTTCTCTGTCAGAGAGGATCTGAGAAAGGTTCTTGGTGCCCAGAACATTCCTCAGAGTAGTCTGAGCCAAAAGAAAAGTTGCTGATTCAGCATTGGTGATATTTGCCACAGCTAGGGTTGCATTCTGCACAGGGTAATAGACTACACCATCCACACTAATTGTCACTGAATCCTTGGTGAGGAACTACTGAGGAGGAATATCAAATGAAATAGTTCTCATGTCCACTTTGATGAAATTGTCAGTGCATGGCAGAATAAAAAACAAACCAGGTCCTTTGGCTCCTCCTTGTAAAATGAGGCCCAGTCTAAAGATGATGGCTCTTTCATACTCTTTGATGATCTTTATGCACATCCATATAGATATGGGGAAATTTATAACCGTGAATAAGAATGAGATAACCACCAAAATCGGTAGGCAAGGTCCAAGGCCTGTATTGGGACTATCCTTGAAGGAGTCCGGGAGCCGCCCGGCTTGGGTGTCCACTGCCTGCCGCTTCTCAGCCATACCGTCCCAGTTCCGGTCGCGAATCTTGCTATCGCCGTCGCTGAGGGAAAATCGCCTTTTATTTCTTTGTCTAGCCTAATTGCTCTAGCTAGAACATTGAGCACAATATTGAATAAAAATGGTGACAGTGGGCATCCTTATCTTGTTCCTGATCTCAAAAGGAAAGCTTTCAGTCTTTCACTGTTAAGTATATTGCTAGCTGTAGGTTTTTCATATACGCACTTTACGATATTGATAATGCTTTGTTCTATTCTTATCTTTTGAAGTGTTTTTATCAAGAAATTTTGCTGTATTTTGTTCAAATTCCTTTTCTGCATCAATTGAGAGGCTCATGTGATTTTTCTTCTACAATTCATCAGTGTGGTTTATTACACTAATTGATTTTCTATTGTTGAACCATCCTTGCTTACCTGGGATAAAACCCACTTAATTGTGATTTATAATTCTTTTAATGTGCTTTTGGATTCTGTTTGCAAGTATTTTGTTGAGTATTTTTGCATCAATATTCAATAGAGATATTGGTCTGTAATTTTCTTTTTTTGTAGTATTTTATCTGATTATGCTATTAGGGTGGTGTTGGCAGTGTTTGGTCCTGTTCAATTTTTTGAAAGATCTTGAGCAAGATTAATAATAGATCATCTTTGAATGACTTGTAAAAGTCACCTGTTAATCCATCTGGTCCCTGACTTTTCATTTTGGGGAGTTTTTGATGATTGTTTCAATCTCTTCACTTGTGATTTGTTTGTTAAGGTCTTCCATTTCTTCTAGGGTCACTGTAGGTGGTTCGTGTGTTTCTAGGAATTTGTCCATCTCCTCTACATTGTTTAGTTTTTAGGAATACAGTTGTTCAGAGTATCCTCTTATGATCTTCCTTAATTCTGTGGGGCCAGTGGCATACAGATGTTCATAGTATCCTTTTATGATTTCTCTTATTTCTGCAGGGTCAGTGGTAATGTCCCTCCTCTCATTTCTGATTTTATTTATTTGCATCTTTTCTCTTTTTTTCTCTTGTCTGTCTAGTTAAAGGTTTATCAATGTTGTTGATCTTCAGAAATAACCAACTTTTGGAATTATTGATACTCTCTATTGGTTTTGTTGTTGTTGTTCTTGATTTCATTTATTTCTGCTCTGATCTTTACAATTTCTTTCCTTCAGCTTGGTTTGGGATTAGTTTGCTATTATTTTTCTAATTCCTTCAGGTGTGCAGTTAGATCTTCAATTTTAGCTCTTTCCTCTTTTTTTAAATGTAAGCATTGAGGGCTATAAATTTCCCTCTCAGCACTGCCTTTGCAGTGTCCCATATGTTTTGCTATACTGTGTTCTCATTTTCATTTGTCTCAAGATATTTGCTGAATTCTCTTGGAATTTCTTCTTTGACCCTCTGATTATTTAAGAGAGTGTTATTTAATCTCCATATATTTAAGAATATTCCCTTTTTCCATCCATTAGTGATTTCCAGCTTCATTCAGTTATTATCAGAGAAAGCGTTTTGCATAATTTCAATCTTTTAAATTTTATTTAGACTTGTCTTATGACTCAACACATGGTCTATCCTGGAGAAGGATCCATGACCACTTGTAAAGAAATAAACTGTATCCTGTTGTTTTTGGATGCAATGCTTTATAAAGGTCTGTTAGGTCTAGTTCATTTATCATATTATTCAAGTTCTCCATTTCTTTATTCATCCTCTGTCCAGATGTCGTGTTCAATACTGAGAGTGGTGTATTGAAGTCTCCAGCTATTATTGTAGAGACATCGATTTCTCCCTTCAGCTTTGCCAGTGTGTGTCTCAAGTATTTTGGGGCACTGAGGTTGGGTGCATAAATATTTAATATAGTTATTTCTTCTTGGTGAATTGCCCCTTTTATTAATATATACCATGGCCTTCTTCATCCCTTATAACAGTTTTGCATTTGAAATCTATTTTTGTCCAATATTAGTATCACTATTCCAACTATTTTTTGGTTATTATTTGCATGGAATACCTTTTTCCAACCTTTTACTTTAACCTGGTTGTGTCCTTATGTTTGAGGTGGGTCTTTTGTAGGCAACATATAGATGGTTCATATTTTTTTATCCATTCTATCAGTCTATGTCTTCTGACTGGGGGGTTCAATCCATTAACATTCAATGTTGTTATTGTGAAAGCATTACTTGCTTCATCTATTTTGTCCTTTGGCTCTCTGTTATATCATTCTATTATCTGCCTTCTCACCCTTTAGTTACTCTTCCTAATAATCTTTATTTCTAAACTCTTCTCTAAATCTCTTGTTTTTTTTTTCCCCTTACAGGTCGCAGCATTCTGTTTAGTATTTCTTGTAATTCTGGTCTTTTGGTAACATATTCTATTAGTTTTTGTTTGTCTGTGAAGACTTTGAAGGACAGTTTTGCTGAATACAGAATTCTTGGTTGGCAGTTTTTCTCTTTCAGTACTTTAAATACATTATATCACTTTCTTCCCACCTCTATGGTTTCTGATGAGAGGTCAGCTCTTAATCTTATCAATTTTCCCTTGTATGTGATGCATTGCTTTCCTCTTGCTGCTTTCAGTATTCTGCCTTTATCTTTGATATTTGACATTCTGAACAGTGGGTGTCTCTGGGTGGGTCGATTTGGATTTATTCTGTTTGGGATGTGTTATCCTTCTTGGATATTGATATTTATGCCTTTCATAAGAGTTGGGAAGTTTTCAGTCATTATTTCCTCAATTATTACTTCTTCCCCTTTTCCATTCTCTTCTCTTTCTGGGACGTTGATAATGCAAATACTTGTGCATTTTGCATTGTCATACAATTCCCTGATACTTTGTTACATTTTTTTCCCATTCTCTTCTCTTTCTATTCCCCTGTTTTTTCCAGTTCAGATATTCTGTCTTTGGAATCACTGATTCTATCTTTGAGCATTTTAAAACTGCTCTTATGTGTCTCTAATATATTTTTAATCTCATGCATTGTGTCTTTCATTCCCATAAGATCTGTTATCTTTCTTTGCAGGCTGTTAAATTGTTCCTTATGCTTTCCCAGTGTCTTCTTAATATCCTTTATTTCTTTAGTCATATTTCTTTTAAATTCTTTGAAGTGATTTAGGAGAATTGTGTGATTATCACTGATTAATTGTCTTAAATCCTGTATCTCTTCAGGGCATATTGATTGTTCTTTTGGCTGGGCCATCTCTTCCTGTTTCTTAGTATTGTTTGTAATTTTTTGTAATGTTTAGGTGTCTGAATATGTAGGTGAATTTACTCTGATCCCCAATTCCTCCTTCTTGCTTTTTTTTTTTTTTCAGAGCTCTTCTTTGATATTTGGTTCAACTTATTCTAAGCCTTTAAACTTGCCCAGCTCAAGTTATCAAAATCAGGCCAGGAACTCACTAATGGGATGCAGAGTCTCTCTCAGGGGTTAGGATACAGATAGAAGAGAGAACAGTTTTTGTCCATGCAATTTCCAGAAGGGCCAGTAGATGGCAATCTTCAGCACACCATTCCACAGAGGTCTTTCAGTCTGGACTGTCCTGTGTTCCTTTGCTGAATCTCCAGAGCAGAGATCCATAGTAGGCTCTGTCCCTGAATTCACACATGAAAAGCACCCCAAGTTTCACTCCCTTTTCCCTTGAAACTGCTAAAACTGTGAGAGAGAGTGTGAAACAGAAGGAGATAAGAGAGATACAGAGATGGAGATAGAGATAGAGTATAAAGCAGCACAGAGATAGTTGTGGAGCAGTTTGCAATTGTTTTAAGCACAGAACGGTATATGACCAAGTTCCTACTGTTATTTTTATTGGATTTGGATATGGGTCAAATCTGCCATATTCCACTCTACTTGGTGATAACAAAACTGTAATTTGAGCAATGGTTGTATATGACCTACACAGCTTCTCCTTAAGAGAAGATACGAAGACAAGTTTGGGTGGAATTTTTCCCATAAAAAGGTGCAGTCCTATTGAAGAGGAATATGACTTATGTTCTTACATGTGTTGACTTAGACCTGAAAGACATTCCAAGTTTTGCTGCTCCCTGTTTTTCCTGCATGGGAAAGTTTTGTTTTGTGCAATGTAAAGTCAATCATGTAATTGTATGTCCAGGTGTTTTTACTTACACCTCTCATATATCCCTTTTTGGGGGTGAAATCTCAGCTATCTGGACTGGATATCTGGGAAAAGATAGATGCTCATTCTCTCAGTTTTCTATATGGGGTCCCATGAAATCTATCTAGCCTTTAATGCCAATGGTTCTCCCTGCTCCTACCTTTACTTTGCAGGGCTCTTCCTATTCACATAGGAGGAGGAATTAGGGTGTCCTCAGCTAGGAACAATGTGTAAACAGATGGTGAGTCAGGCATTATTGGAACAACTAAACTGTGCTGATGGGAATATAAGTGGACTCTGTCAGAGCCCTAATGATTACCTGGGATGAAGTTTCTTTAGAGGTTCTACATCTGACCCATATATTGTTAGTTTATTGCAGAAGTGTTTTAGAAATAGGAAAGAAAAAACCACCCCTAGGAAATATAGGGCAGAGTTGCCCAATTAATGGTAGAGAAAAGTTTTTAATCAAAGGAAAAAAGCTAGTGTCAAAATCATGGGGAATTTTCTTTTTCAAGTTTTCTTATCCAAGTTATGACTATCATGATGTCCAGGAAAATAAAGGCTGAGAAAAGCAGGGCACTGTGACAGAAATTACTTTCTCATCACCTGACTAGTCATATCCCAGAGGCTGAGATATAGGATGAAACCATTTTTCAAGTTGCTGTATCTCTAGCATGTAGAATATTTGCAAGAAAATAAGGCCCACTTAACTACTACTTGTAAAGGAAGAGATGAGTGGGGGAAAAGGCCCTTCTGTATTGCTTCCACCTCTAGTTAACTAGATTATGTATAGGATATCTGTATAGTCAACCAAAGGGATACTAATGCGAAATACCAGAAATGGGTTGATCTTTGTAAAGGGTATTTATTTGGGGTAGAAGTCCATAGTTACCAGGTCATAAAGTATAAGTTTCTTCTCTCACCAAAGTCCATGGCCACTTGTTGGAGCAAGACAGCTACTGACGTTTGCCAGGGTTCAGGCTTCTGGGGTTTCTCTCTTCCTAGGGCTTTGTTTCTCTCCAGGCTTAGCTCCTCTATTTCTCCCACAAGGTCAGCTGTAGACTGTCAGGCGACCGGCTCACTTCTCTTCTCCTGGGGCCTTCTTTCCAACATCAAAACTCCAATCAAAACTGCTACTCAAAACTGCTGCAACTCTGTTCTTTGTGATGCCTTTTATATTTTATTCCCCACCCACCAAGGGGTGGGACTCAACACCCTACTGATGTAGCCCAGTCAACACCCTAATCATAACTTAATCATGCCCAGATGAACAGATCAGTTACAAGCATAATCCAATATATATTTTTGGAATTCATAATTACATCAAACTACCCAACTGCAACAGTATCTATATTTGCTCTTTATTTAATTCACATACTTTTAATCATTATAACATAATTATACATCAGTTGAACTGATTACTTTCTGCCGAATTTATTCCTTAACAATACTTTATAGTACTTGAAACTTTAAGGAGGGAAACTCCTTCTATACAATAGATTCTCTCTGAAAAATACTTCTCTCTTGATACTTTTCTTATTGTCATATTCAGAACAATTATAAAAACACTGTATTACAAGATATTATTTTACCTAGCAAAGGTTAAATCTCATATTTTGGAAAGTTATTTTTTATTTAGATATAAAATAAACAGCAAAGTGCACAGATCTGAAACATACAGTTCAAAGAATATTTACAAAATTTAAAAAAAAAACTGTTTATCCACTTCTATTCACTGTAGACAAGCTAATTTCACCCTTTTCAGTCATTATCCTCTCCCATCCCCCACCCCCAAGTTAAGAAAACTATTCTACTGTTCTTCTGTTGATAAGAATTTGAATTGTTTCCAACTGGAGGCTTTATGCATTTGGCTTTGAACATTCTTGTACAAGTTTCTTGTTTCACATATTTTTATATTTCTCTTAGATATATGTCTAGTGGTGTATATTCTGGGTTATAGGTGATACTTATGTTGGCCTTTAATAGGTACTGCCAAACAGGTCTTCAAATTGCTTTTATCAACTTATGTTTCCAAAATCAACATAAAAGTAATCCAGCTATTTCATGTTTTCCGATAATTATTATTCAGAGTTTTGTCTTAATAAGTTTTGAAGCAAAAAAAAAAAAAAATGTTCTGAGATATAAAATGAGTACCCTTAAGCTTGAACTTCTCCACACTCTGTTGCAAAAAAAATCAGTTCTTTTGGAAAGAGCTTCAGAATTCCCTGTTTTACGGCATTTTCTCCAACTTCGCAAAATCCTGAAACACAGTTCTACAGTGGGTGCCTGAAATCGTGGTAATTCTCTGATTTCCAAGCTGGCTACTTGCTGAGGGCATGGAAGCAGTAGCTTCCAGCCTTCTCCTCTTGCGTCTGCCGGTGTGTAATCTCCACCTATGAACAATTTAGGGTGTGAGTGACCAGGGTTGTAGTATTTTCAATGCATGTGCCTGAGGCACAACCTCCATTTCGTAAATGGGGACTGGGAGAAAAATGGCCCCTGACCTCTCAGGCCTCACTCACTTAGAATTTAACCCCTAACACAAGAAGCTGTGGAGTGGGATGAGAAATGGTGACATCTTGCTGGTCCTGTGACAATAACGTAGTCCTCGTTTAGGAGAATAGCATAGAAGGAGCCCTGTGTTCTTGGATATATCAGGTGAAATAGATTTTTCATGATACGAGGCTGCAAAGTGAGAGGGATGGAGTGTGTCATGGTTCGGTCATAGTACAAATGCCACTGATTCTCTCTGTTCTAGCCAAGTTTTAGCAGATTTTCTTGAAAATATATTTCTACATATATTTTCTTCCCCCAGAACCACTTCCAGAGACTTAAAATTTGTTTATTTGTTTGTTTGTTTCATTCATTCATTCATTTTACTAACTTTACTATTTTCATTAGAAAGTGGGTCTGCAGAGCTCCTCATGTTGCTAGTAGGAAAATTCTGCATTAGGGCTTTCTAAGCTTCTACCTTTTTACTATTATCAAAGATGTAGGTCATCCTACCTAAGCCTTATTTTACGATTGGTTAATGACAGGGATTGTACAACAGCAAGCAAGGGCTGATTTTTTTTCACCTTCTCCCAAAGACAAATGTGACAAAAATGTCACAGTGTGGGTGGTTAAATTTATAGTCTTGTTTTTATATAATAGCATATTATAAAAACTTTGGGGAATCCAAAGTGTACTTTTGTCACTTTTGGACATATTGGGCCAGAAAGAACTTTGTAATTAGATTGAGAGATTTCATTTGAAGGGAAAGTTAAGCCTTATTCTCAAACATCATAAAAAGTATTCAGTTTTAATGGATAAAAAAAATTAAATATGGACTGTAGGAAGAAAGGAATTACACAATTATGCAACAGATTGAATTAGATCAGGGCATTGAAGGAGTGAAAAGGAATGGAGAAATCATGCCTGACTCCAAAGAAAGGAGGCACTTGGAAATTCCTATTTGAAAAGTTTAGCTGGAAAAAATCACAAATAAGTCAGCCAGAAACTAGACCAGGTCCAGTTTGTGCTTATTGCTTCAATGTGCACTCTTTTATAATAAATTGTTCTGTTGTAAGTATCAGATATATATATATATATATATTAAGAAATACTGTAGGCAAGAATGAAGTACTGTATGTCTGCTTACTTTTGGATACTGAGTGGGAGAAGTGGCAGTATGACCTAAAACCACCTTTGGACAATATTTGAAACCAAAACTTTAATGACATCATAAAGGATCAGAGACGACATCATTATGACAAGATGAGAAAGTTTTAGTAGAAAAATCTGAACCTTGCTCTAGAGCTCAATCAGCAGACGAACCATAAACTCAACAGTCAGACAATATCAAAATGAAAATAAATAAATATATTTATTTGTTAATTAAAAATGAGATAACTGATGTCACTACTCCATTCAAATAACAGCACCAACTCAAAACATGACAACAGAATTGATGCAGTCACATTTATAGTTTATTATTGATTTTATTTAAAAATTCATACAAGGATACGATAGCATTGCAGTACTTAACATTTCTGATATCATTAATTAGGCCTTTGTAAGGCTGTACTTACAATAAAGAGCATGCAGTTCTACTTTCTGGCAAGTAGAATGGTGAGAGACTCATGACATCATTATTTGGGTACCTCTACCTATTGTCTTCTTGAACATACCCACTTCATAGGGTCGAAGCCAAAGTGATTGAGATGATATGTTAACTTTAGTATACAAAGTAAAATCTCAGTAACTATTTTCTCATTTCATTTACTTTCTTTTGCTCTCTTTTCAAGGTAATGTTGAAAAATCAAATAAATATACTTTCTTTTTATGTGTGCCTATATTTTACACCATAAAGCATCTAACAGATGAATTTAAAGGACATTATATGTTACCTAAAGAAGATAATTACTTATGCAATGTTTGAATAAGAATTCTTTTTTTTTTTTTTTTTTCAAAGATCCTATCCATTCACTCATCCATCACCCCCTTGCTGCTTGTGCTCGCCGGGCCAGCCAACCACGCAGTGCGGGCGGGCCCGCCCCCACCAGGAGGCCCCGGGAACTGAACCCACGGCCTCCCACATGGCAAACGGGAGCCCCACTGATTGAGCCACAGCCGCCCCCCCAGAATAAGAATTCTAAGGGCTAGTTTATTTCTAAGAATGATGACACTGAATAAGAATTCAGAGAGAGGAATATAAAATTATAGGAAAGTCAGTACATAAACTGTTTTCATAAACAAAGTAGAAGACATAATTACTACATAAAAGAGAAAAATTTGAAAAGATATTCATCTAAGAGGTTTTCTCCAAATTAAATGAGTGGATGGGATTCCTCTACGTCAGAGAGCATGCTTATATTCAGCATTATTTCACCAATAATAGTCACATGAAAGGCAGTTTCAGATTCTTGTGATTTTATTTAAAAATCTTTTAGCACCCGAATGTTTTGTTAAAGAAAGTGTATTATTTACTTACTATACTTTGACTAACCATAATGTAAATCACTCAAGTTATTTGCATAATTGTTGAGCTTGCAGCAATTGACTTTGGGTTTAGGGGGAAAATACTGCCTGGTTGACACAAATGTTGATTTGTTTTAATGCAGAATTTTTGCTTATCACATAAATCTATTTGTTTAGGGAGAAGAACAATGAGTGAATAGGTTATTATTATTTTTTTTTACATTTTCTTTTATATTAAAAATATATAATGAGGATCTTAATTACAAACATTGTAAACTTTTGAAGAAAGGAAATTATTAATAGAATATAAAAGGCCATTTATGTTACAGGATGGCTATCCTATCTAATTGGATTATTTAATGTATGAACATTTGACGAAATTATTGATATAGTAGGTATAGGTCTACCTTGGAAATCTTTGTTTTCTACTTATACAGTCTGATTTTACTTCTTCTGTTTCTCATTCCTTGCCTTGTTCTGAATTCTTTGATTTCTTAAAACTCAGTTTTATTATATTTTTTGTTTTTTTACCTCTTTGCATAATTTTGTGATTGCCTGAAAGATTACAATCTACAACCCTAATTTTAGTCTACTTAAATTTTATATTAAGTAATACTTACCATAAAACTTAATCATATAGATCCATTTTAGAACCAATAGTTCTTTCATGTGGTAGTTGTCATATGTATTATATCTCTAAACTTTATAAGTCCCAAAAGACAATGTTATAGTATAGCTATGGAAATCTTAAAGAAAATAAGAGAATATCTCATCTTTTATATTTAACTAACTATTTATCATATACAATGATTTTTATTCATTCTTAAAAACCTGAGTTTTCCTCTAATATCATTTTCCTTCAGCTCTCTAGCATTATTTCCTTCACCCTGAGTGTGGTTAGGTGGCACAAATATTCTTAATTTTCATTTAATGGAAAATATTTATTTCCTTTCCATTTTAAAGGAAGTTTTCACTGGATTTAGAATTCTGAGATGAGTTTATTTTCCTTGCAGTAATTTGAAGGTGTTTTTGCAATGTCTTCTATGTTGCATGATTTTTGACTATAAGGTATAGTCAATGGCATAATATTTCTATGAGTTAAGAACTCTTTGTTATTGTTTTCTGGCTGCATTCAAGATTTTCTGTTTATCATTGGTTTTCTGCGGTTTGACTATGTGGTGGCTAGTTTAAATTCTTTTAGAATTTGTCCTTTTTGAGGTCACTGAGCTTCTCAAATCTGAATGACATATTTCACCAAATTTGGGGATGTTGGCCATTATTTCAAACCTGTCTCCTAATTCGTATAGGAAATAAATTCCACTGTGATTTCTTTAACTTTATGGCACAGTACTTGAACTATGGACCCATTTTAATATCCTGTTCTTTGGTCTGGCATCCCATCACCTACAGATTTCTTAGATTTCTTATATTATGTCTGTGCATGTGTTTGTGTGTGTGTATTTTTGTGTTTCCTGTATCATTAAAATCTCAACACCTTAGAATAATGTCATCTATATTAGAGGCATCAAATAAAACTTCCATCTATGTTTTTCATTAAAAATAGTCAGCTATCACTAGATCTCCTTTTTACTTTCAAATATTAAAATAAAGCATACAAACACACAAATGTCATAAATTTACAGCAGGATAGAGTTCTGCATTCCACAACCACATCTCATCTGTATTCCCAACTACTATCTATAGTAGATTAAAGAGAACTACAATTTCCTTTATGCTTTTTCCTTCAGATGTTTCCTCCCCTTTATTTGTTTGATGAATTTTTTTTTTAATTTTTTATTTATTTTTATTGTGGGTAAAAATCAAAATTCTCACAATACATACAAATATTTGCAAAATGATATATAAATATATATGCATATATGTGTATTTGCTTACAAAAATGTTATATATATATACATATATTTTAAGAGGTGCTTAGATTACCTAAAATATTACACGGAACCCACTGGGATTCCCATGTTGCCCACCTCCCACACCTCCCACCACATCCCACACAAACATCTCCCACAAGTGTGGCCCACCACCCTCAATGAACTTACACATCCTGGAGCCTTGCCACCAACCATAGACCACAGTTCACACTGTAGACCACACTCTCTCCCACTCACTTCTGAGTGGTGTGTGCTGATTTAAAATGGCCTACATCTGTTGCCACAACGGTACTCAGGACAACCTCTAACTCCCAACGAAGCCCCTGTATTTCAACTGCTTATCCCCTCCCTACCCTAAAAGTGTCAAGTGGCCACTGGCTCCACCTCATGTTATAATTTCTTCCATTGCTCCCCTTTAATATAGATGGTCTTTCTCATGGTTTAGATAAATAAAATAGGACAAAAGTGGTGTTAATAGGATATCAGTTCCTGGGATCAAGACTAAAAGTGTGACAGCTTATATTTCTTATTTTTATGGAATACTCATTTTTGGAAGCCAGTTGTCATGTGAACAGTGGGACTATCTGGGATAAACACACTGTGATAAGCACAAAGCATGTGTAAATTTCCTGTAGGATGAGATATAATGGGTGTTTGATAGATAATCTCATGCACCAACTTGGCTAGGTTTGGTGTCTAGTTGTTTGGTCAAGCAAACACTGCGCCAATTGTTACTGTGAAGTTATTTCATAAATGGATCTAAATCACTAGTCAGTTGATTACATTTATGGCTAATTACATCTACAATCAACAAGGGAGATTATCTTTGACAATTAGAGGGTTCTCTTCATCCAATCAGTTGGACACCTTAAAAGGAAAACTAAGGGTTTCAGCAGTCAGAAAGAATTTCTATCTCTACTTCAAAGAGCCAGCTTCTCCTGGGGAATTCACCATGATCTTCACTGAGTTTCCAACTTGTGGCCTGCCCTATGGAATTCAGATATGTGAATCCATGAGCGAAGAAATTATCTTGAAATAGATTAGAGTTGAATCAAGTGTCAAGTTGTTCCTAAATTCCTGCTCTGAAATAGTATGAGCAAAATGAAAATACTGTTTAAGTTACTTAATATGTAATAATGCCTAAATTGGAACACTACTGGACCTTTTTTCACTATATTCAATTCTAGCATTGTTGTTTTGCCTTGTAGTCTTGTCTGTTTTTAACATTGACATAAATGGAATTATAAAAACATTTTTTGCCTGTATGATTTCTTTCACTTTATTTATGCTAAGAGATGCTTTTCTATTGTTATTGCATGAAGGAGTGCTTGTTTCTTCTTCACTGCTATGTAGTATTGCTTTGTATGAATGTACAAAATTTAGTCTCAATCGTCCCATAATGGAAATTTTGTTTTTCCCAAATTTTGGACTGTTGTGAATAAAACTTCTATAAATATTCTTGCAAATGTTTTTGTTCCAATCTCATAAGGATTTCTGTAGGGTATAAGCAAGATTAAAATTGGTGGTCATAGGAATTTTATATTTTCAATTCTAGTGAGCAATGACAAAAGATTCTATAGAGATTTCGTACTACCAGCAGTGTGAGAATTCCAGTTACTCCAATCCGTATCAAAATTTATGGCTGTCAATATTTACAATTTTAGCTATTCTGGTGGGTATCTCAGTGTGATGTATTTATCTTTAACTAATAACAAATGAGAATGGTCATCATCACATATTTTTATTGGCCATTTTGGTAATATCTTGTGTGGAGTGATTGCTGAAGTCTGCTTTCAATTTTTCTGTTAATTATCTGTCTTTTACTTAATAATTCTTTTACATAGTAATTCTTTAAAATGACATATTAGACATAAGCCCATTGTTGGCTATATGGGTTTCTAATGTATTCTCTCACTCTATAAAATATTTTCATTTTGATGATGGTTACTTTGGGTAAAAAGTTTCTTAATTTTAATGTCATTTTCTCACAATTCTTTCCTTTATGTTTAATATTTTTTGTGTCTTATTTGAGAATCTGTCTTATCATGAATGTAATTATTATATCCTCATACATTACCATTCACCCATTTCATTTCTTTTTTCCTTTATATATAAAACTATAGTCCAGCTGATTAAATCTGACATTGTGGTAAGGCAAGGGTCAATGTTTTCATGTTTTACATATGGAAAACCTAACCCTTTATTGAATTTTTTTTGAATGAGAACCCTTTATTGAAAAGAGTGACTTTAACTCCTGCTCTGCAAGACTACTCTTAGACACTAGGTACCACCTTCCAGGAGGAGACTCACTACATAGAGGGCAGCAAGAACATAACAGTACTTGCCACCAAGAAAAGCAGTCCTAGGGTCTCAACCCACTCCATGATTTCCATGATTTCCATGAATTGCATGAATTGCATAGGCATTGGATGGAATGTATACTCACAGAGAGAAAAGACAGAGCAAGATCAGCTCCAACAGTAGGGGTCAGTCCCTCATGGGCATGGGGTCTCCATCTGCTGGCCAACACAGGAAGATATCATGTATGCACTCCTCCTGTGCCACAAATGGAAGGATGCTGCTCCCTCCCTGCTGGAAAAGATCTAATAGTGGGGGAGGGCCAGATGCCATAAAATTTATATACTCAGTCTGGGAAGGTTTACATGTGCTGAGGAAAAAAGGGGAAAGAATGCACAGGCAGATCACAATTTGCAGTGAGATGTCAAGGAGACCCAAGAAGGGAATCAGCCCACATTCTCATCCTGTTCTAGAAGCCAAGGCAACATATCTGGTCCAGCACAAAGAGTTTATTTCTGGGGCCCAGGGAAAATGGCAGACCACACTTGGTTTACACAAAATGTTTTAAATAATGTCACCATGTGTACTTGGTTCTCCTTCAGGTCTGTATTCTGTTTCATTGGCCTACTCATTTATCCTTGTGTCAATACCAATTTTCTGAACCACTGTAGCTTTAATATAAGTCTAAAATCAAGCAGGGTGTGTGCAACTACTGTGTTCCTTTTTAAGATTATCTTGGCTATATTTGGTTCTTGTATTTCCGTGTAAACTGTAGAATCGGCTTGTAAGTTTTCACAAAAAAATATTCTGCTTGGATTTTGACTGGGATTGCCCCATATTTATATACAAATTTGGAGAGTAATATCAACTTTAAACTACTGAGGCTTCTAATCAACAAACAGGGTGCATGCCGGCATTTATTTAGATCCTCTTTAATTAGTATCAAACACTGTATATATTTCTGTGTAGAGATTTCATTTAGCTTCTATTAGATTTTTGTTTAGTTATGTGGTACTTGTGATATTTCTCTAAATGTTCTATTTCTGAATTGCTTGTAGCTGCTTTATAAAAATAGAATTGATTTTGTGCAGTGACCTTGTATTCAGTATACTTGAAAAATGTCCTTAAATTCTAAAGTGTAATTGTAAATTTACTAAATTTACTTATTTTAATTATCAACTAATAATTATAAATCCATATTGATTCTACTGCACTATAACTGTGTTATATATTGTTTTTAACCCCATGTCACCACTCTAGTGGAAACCACCTACATCTCATCTCATCTGCTATAATAGGCTCCCCATTGATAACCTGAATCTTCTCTGAGTTTCTCCAGTTTCTCTGTAACATAGCAGCCAGGTTGTTTTAGTTTGCTAGGCTGCTGAAATGCAGATACCATAAAATGGGTTGGCTTTTAAAATGGAAATTTATTAGGTTAAAAGCTTACAGTTCTGAGGCTGTGAAAAGCATCCAAATCTAAGGCATCATCAGAAGTGCGTTCTCTCCATGCTGTAGCTGTGAGTGATCAGACACATGGGAGGTCACAATGGCAGCATCTGCCAGGCTCTGCCTTCTCTGCGAGGCTCCTTTCCATTCAGCTTTTGGATGCCTCTGACCTCTCTGGGAAGCTTCAGCTACTGGCTTCCTCTTTCAGCTTTTAGTTTTTTTCTCTCTGTCTCTGCAGCCTTCTTTTTGTCTGTGGCTTTTTATTCTTCCATATATAAGGGACTAAGACCTACCTTGGGTCATGCAACCTAATCAATGGCCCTTAACCAAAGTAAGCTAATCTATAAAGGCCCCACCTATAATAGGTTTACATGCACAAGAATTGATGGTATTCTCTTGTTCACATATGGTGATTCTAGCAATGGAAGAAATTATAACAATGAGGTGGAGCCAGTGGCCACTTGACACTTTTGGGGTAGGGAGGGGATGAGCAGTTGAAATACAGGGGCTTCTTTGGGAGTTGGAGGTTGTCCTGAGTACCGTTGTGGCAACAGATGTAGGCCATTTTAAATCAGCACACACCACTCAGAAGTGAGTGGGAGAGAGTGTGGTCTACAGTGTGAACTGTGGTCTATGGTTGGTGGCAAGGCTCCAGGATGTGTAAGTTCATTGAGGGTGGTGGGCCACACTTGTGGGAGATGTTTGTGTGGGATGTGGTGGGAGGTGTGGGAGGTGGGCAACATGGGAATCCCAGTGGGTTCCGTGTAATATTTTGGGTAATCTAAGCACCTCTTAAAATATATGTGTATATATATATATATATATATATATATATATAAATAACATTTTTGTAAGCAAATACACATATATGCATATATATTTATATATCATTTTGCAAATATTTGTATGTATTGTGAGAATTTTGATTTTTACCCACAATAAAAATAAATAAAAAATTAAAAAAAAAAAAAAAAAAAAAGAATGGAATAGCTTTAAGAACAGGGTTTTCTGGGGTCCACAAAAGACTCAAATTGCCATATCCCACCCTCTGACCCCAAAATACATGTTCTTTCTGTATGCAAAATACATTCACTCCATCAAAATATTTCAAAAGCCTGAAATCATTTCAGTAATCATACTAAGTACAAAATCTCAACAAAATCGGTTACATGTGTTTCTGTCTTGGGACAAAATTCCCCTCAAGTTGTAGTCTTGCAAAACTTAGAAAACAAGTTATCTGCTTCCAATATGCAAAGGAGGGGCAGTTGAACAGGGGTCCCAAACAGTCCTGAAAACCTGCAAGGCATACTATTAGATTTCAAAGTCTGTGAGGCATATATAGACCTATGTTTTCTTCTCCTTGGGGCCTGATGGAGTGGTAGTCCCACCCCTTCCAAGGGCTTGCCCAGTGGCCATGTCTTGGCTCCACTCTCATCAAGTATCTAACTGGCATCCAAAATCTAGACCCCACCGCTCAAGAACACTGGGGTGATGCACACAGTCTCCCTAATCTCCAGGGCACAAGCTCAATCCCCTTAGCATGGTAGGTTGACCACCAAACTCTCTCTGTCCCCTGGGGAGTGTACCCCACCTTCTCTGAAGCCTGAGGTGGTAACAGACTCCTTGAAAATTGGGTGGAAGTCTGGTCTTCTTCAAGCTCCAGGCCATGCTTACCCTTTCCTCACCCATGGTGGGGTCCTTATCTTGGCCTGAGAAGATGTTTTTTAATCCAGCCTTCAGGTTCCATGGTTTTGCTTTTGACATAATTTTCCTTCAATCTGTCCCTTTTCCATCCCCTGTATTGCAAGCTGGTAGTTCTCACAAAAAAAACTTGTTGGTTTCATGTGGGGCACATAGGGGTCCAGGCCTTCAGCCACTAAAACTTTTTATAGATCCTTCCTGGATAACAGTATTTCCAATCCTGACTTACACTAAAATGACTGGCTGATTCCAAGTTCAGTTAAGTCTTCACATGGGGAACAATTCTCTTAGGGCTTACTTTTCACAATCTCAGAATTTCTCAAACCATCAGTTTCTGGTGTCTTTCTGTCCAGGAGTTCAGTTCTCAGCTTTTATTATAAGCTGCAATGACAAACCAGGCTGCACTTCCCACATTTAGTTTGGAAATCTCCTCAGCTAAATGTCCAAGCTTGTTACATTCAAATTCTGCCTTCCATCTATACCAGGAGTCAATTTTGACAAGTTCTCTACCACTTTAAAACAAGGATTGCCTTTCTGCTAGTTTACAATGACACATTCATCATTTCTGTCTAAGGCCTCATAAGAAGCAATGTTAGCATCCATATTTCTACCAAAGTCTCTTCAAAGCAATCTAGAACTTTTCTATCAAGCATTTCACAATTCTTCCAGAATCATTCCCTTTCACATTTATAAACCATTCCAACTTTTTTGGTATTTGCACAGCAACATACCCCCCCTGTGCTGGTACCAATTTCTGTTTTAGTTTGCTAGGCTGCCAAAATGCAGATATTATAAAAAGGGTTGGCTTTTAACAATGGGAATTTATTAGGTTAAAAGCTGACAGTTCTGAGGCTGTGAAGTGCCCAAATTAAGGCATTAGCAGAGAAGCTTTCTAACCGAGCTGCAAGTGTGTATGATCAGGCACATGTCAGGGCATAATGGAAGTGTATGCCAGTCTCTGCCTTCTCCTCCAGGCTCCATTCCTTTCAGCTTCTGGCTTCCTCTCTCAGATTCTAGGAGTTTTTCTCTCAGTCTCTGCAACCTTCTTTCTGTGTCTTTAGCTTTTCAATTCTCCATTTCTAAGAGACTCCAATAAGAGGATTAAGACCCACCCAGAGTCACACAATCTAATTAATGGCACTTAACTGAAGTAACTTAAATAAAAGGTCCCAAAGCAATAGGTTTACATGCACAGGAATGGGTTTGTTTTAGGAACAGGACATTCTGGGGTCCACAAAAGATACAAACTGTCAAACAGTTTTATTCTTTTAAATTTCAACTCTGAACATCTCATTCTCTTATTTAATAAGATATATTTGAAGTATCTTTAGTATTGAAGCTTAGTATATTTTCATTTTGGATTTTCCTCACCACCTTCTCACAGCCTGTTAACACAGGTTATTATGGTTTTATCTCCCATGCCAATCAAGCAGTGTCACCAGATATATACAGGACACACAATTAAATTTGAATTCCAGGTAAACAACACATATTTTTAATATGATTTTTCATGAGACATGCTTACATTTTTTAAAAGTGTTATTTACATAAAATTCAAATTTACTGACATCTTTGTTCTTGTTGTTTATGGTATATGTGGCATCCTAAACACAATTAATCTTGTGAATCTCAATCCGAGTAACAAATTAGATGGCCACCCATTTGGAAGCATTGATTGGTTCAGGAATGGACTAGTACCCTCAGATGTAACAGTGTTCTCCTTGGACATTTTGCTAGGAGGGATATTTTCCTATATTCTCTCTGTATATAAGTACTTCAGTATTAATCTGTGATTTCTATCTGTAGGATGATATAAGCACTGACTTACCTGTAGACATCTTCAACTTGTGAAAGAAAATAAGATAGAGGAAACCTGACATGAGAGATTCAGTTTTGGAATCAATTTATATCTGAGTCATAGATTTTTTCATATTGTGAGTAAGTAAATTGCCTTTCTCCTTAATCTAGTTTGAGATGTGTTTAAGTTAGTTGCACCGATAAGAATCCTGACTAATGTGAAACCTTTTAATGTTTTCTCCCCATTGTTCTTAGCATAATGGGGAAAATGACCAACCTGGCCTGCAACCCCCTTGAATTGGCCAATGTCTCTCTCTCTTATCTATCCCTGCTTGGTTGATCAGTAATTTAAAGGAATTCTGCCAGGGAAGTTATAGACTCAACTAGAGGCCATCTCTAAGACCTAGACTACCCCCGCCTCCTTTTCCATTATGTGTAAATGCTTCGGTATGTTTCCATTCCATAGCCTGGAGAGAGATTAGGTCTAAAGAAAAGGCCTGACCATAATTTAAAGAGAAAAAACTGGAAGCAAGCAGGCCTAGCTGCTTATCAGAGAGGGAATTCTCAGTGGCAGGGCCCCCTCCCCCTGAGTTAAATAAATGTCTCACCCCATCAGGCTACACAGGGTCTCTCCCCTCCAACCTGAAGTGGGGCATCTACCTACCCTGATGCAAACAGTTTGGTCTCCCCAGGAGACCAGCCATTGTGAGATGTCTTTCCTTACTCTTTTGTACTCTTTTTACTATCTAAGTAAAAAGTGGTCATTTGCTGAAAGTTGACGTGAGCCGGTGTTCCCATGATATACCGTTCATGTAGCAACTCACTCCACATGTTCAACCACCATATTGACCTTCTTTCAATTACTACAATGAATGAAGCATATTCCTCACCCAGGTTTGCTCCTTGCCTTTCTTCTTCCTGTATTGCTTTAGACAAATACTATTTCCTTCCCCAATTCATCACTATCATTTTTTCTTATATATATATATGATGTTGTGAGCTTACAAAACCAGCATTCATAATGTGCAGAATTCCCATACATCACCCTTCTAACAACACCTTACATTATGTGGGACATTTCTTTTTTTTAAATATTTTTTCTATATTTATAGAAGCTTTAGAGTATATATATATATATATATATATATATATATATATATATATATACTTTCTAATAACATAAAAAATATAGGGGATTCCTATATAACCTCCACACACTTTCCCACATTAACAACAGCCTCCATTAGTATGATTCATTTATTACAATTGATGAACACAATTTGAAGCATTGCCATTAAACTATAGTTTACCATGTTATAGTTTACACAATTTTATAGGTTTCAGCAAAATGTAAAATGTCTTGTATCTGTCATGGCAAAGTCATGAAGGACAACTACAATGGCCCAAAAATGCCCCCATGTTACACATACTCTTTCCTCTCCCTTCCCTCAGAACCCCTGTTGGCCACTGCCTTTATATCAATGATACAAGTTCTTCCATTGCTAGAATAATAATGTCGACAACAGAATAATATTTTAAGTTAACTCATTTCTGTTTCAGCTCTCAGTAAAAGAACTCTTCAGAGAAAATTTCACTGACATCTAGGACAGTTTCAGATATCTATTATATACACTGTCTTATCATCCTTAATTTTTTAAAAAGCCCACACTAAATTTGTAATGAGTATATAAGCAGTTTGATTTATTGTTAAGTATCTATCCATCCTGCTAAGACTGAGGGTCCTTGCAGAAAATGCAGTGACTTGCCCAAGGATGGTGCTCAATAAATACTCATTACATGAATGACTAAAAGATTTTTCATTTATTTTCTAAAGGTAAAAGGATTAAATATATGTCTGAGAATGCTTAATGATTTAATGAACCACAGTTATTACATTTATAATTACAATGAAGGGTCAGATTATTAGCTGTGAAAGCAGATTTTCTGTAATAACTTATAAGGTTAACAATGAGGGTGGCTTAATTATAAATATGAAAATGCTTTTAATATAAAACTGAGATATATTTTGACTTTGGCCTCTCTATACATTATATAAGATGGTTTCTCTATAATCATAAATCATCCTTAGCTGCATCTATTTGTCTACCAGTATAAAGGAGCCACATACTCTGTTTATTCACATGTATATTCTAAAATTTTAAATGGAAACTTCTGTTTAGATTATAAAATATATCAATAAGTTGCCTGGTCCTTATGTATCACATTTCTGTGCTGCTCTATTTCATATATTTTTTAGAAAATATTATTTTATTAACTCCTGGATATTCCTTTAATTTTTCAACAAAATTCAAGAATTCAGCCTTTTTAAATATTAACTTTTAAGAGCAAAAATGGAAGGGAAGAAAGACACATGGAAAGAAAGAGCTACTGTTTTCTAACAACTTTGAATTATAATTTACAGAGGATTAGGAACTGTATCCAATTATACATGCCTAAGAAAATAATATAGATCCTGTTCATGGAATGTCTTCTTTGTTACTTATTTCTGTGGTATTCTACTTACAATGTTTTTATATACTGCAATTATTTATAGTACAAGAGCATTGGTGTTTTTCATTAACATAAATTTTAGGGAAAATGATGCTAAAGTGAGAAACAGACACAAACTTGAAAATTTTATATATACTCTCTTTCACGTAATGGAGAAAATCTATTTGAATTGGAACATGACCTAATCTTGACTTGTAAATAGAAATAATATGAAAATGACAAAACACAGTTGCTGCTTCTTGAATTTCTTACTTTTATCCTTAGCCATAGTTAGAGTAGTTCATAAGCTAATTAAAACAGCATCCAATTAATAGTAGCAATTGTAGTTTATATGAAGGTGTAGATTTCTCTTGACAAATTCCCCTTTATGAGTTAAAAAAAGTACTTGACATTTTGCCACAGAAAGTTCATTGCTCTCCAGTTCCAATTAGAATGAAACATAATTTGAATTGAATTGCTTAATGTGTTATTCTAAAGAAAAAAAAAAAAAAAAGAAGACATATAAACTAAGGTGCCCATTATTTTGCAGTTCATTGCCACATCCAAAGAGAGAGCAATAAAACTAGAAATTCCCTGCGTGATGATTACTGCAGTTGTCACTCAGAATAAATTATTAATTTCTTTTGATGCCAAAGTTCATGTAATATCATGTGCTCTAATTTTGATTCATACAAGCATTGAGGGAAGTTTTCTAATTGAAGGTCCATGACAGTAAGCTTTAACATTTCAAAATAATAATAAGGAAATTTTTCGACAAAAGGAAATTCATGCAAATTAAAGAAATTGTAAAGTAAAATTTTATTGTATGTTTCAAATTGCTTTTTATGAATACTAGCTCATTTTAGCTAATGATAATATATAATGAAAGAAAATAGCAAAAATTAATCAGTATAGTCTATAGGAGACTTGAAAAATGGAAATCAATGTAAGCTGCAATATTATGGAAAAAATAGAAGGGCCTGAAGTAGTCATTTAGAGAAAGAAAGGCATAACAACAACAAAAAAAAAAAACAAAAAAAACAAATGAGTCTTTGCAAATGTAGCAGCAGACAGAGGAAAATAAGAGTAGGTGGACACTGTGTGGTAATTTTAAAAGCTAATTACATCAAGAAGGCTTTATAATTTAATAACTGAGCTTTCCTCTTCACAAAAAAATGAAGTGGCAATACTTTATTGAAACTTCTGATGGTAAATTTGTTTTTGTTTTAGAAATATATATTTATTGATTTGTTTTCAGTTCCTTTCCTCACATAAATAGTTCAATAAAGCAGCTTTAAGAGAGAAGATTGAGGTAGAGATTTAAAGAAAAGGGATCACAGATAGTTCACTCCATCCAAGGGGACCCTAGGAATCAAGTGTTGTAGAGATAGGGCAGGCAGCTCTAGGAACCTACCAGGGTGAGGCACAATGGCTCAGGAACTGATGTGGCTGACAGTTGTGCTAGGAAGGAAGAAACCTCAATCCCTCTAACTTTCTCCTTGAAAGTCAGTTGTAGCAAGTCTATTCACATAATTCCATGACATAGGTAGTATTGAACTAGGGTCAGCAAGGAAGCTGGAGAAAGTGTCCCAAGAGCTTCTGAGAGTGGCAAAATGCTCTTATCAACACAGGACATGGTGTAGGAAGGTGGGGCAAATCTTTTGGTTAAATCTGCATGTCAATCTTGGAGCTAAGTTGGAGACTCTGAGGGTAGAGTAGCCCCCACTATCAAAAGAAACTAAGGATAGAGCTAGTGTCTTTGGTAACAATACTAAAGACTGATTGGCTTAAACAGAAGGAATTTATTGTTTCACAGTCTTGGAGGGTAGGAGTCCAAAGTCAAGGTGTCAGTAGGGTCATCCATTCTCCACAGAGTCTAAGTGTGGTTGGTTGCCTGCAATCCATAACTCAATTTCTGTCTCCATCACAGGGAAATCTGTCTCCTCACTCCCACTACTGTGCCCAAATTTCCTCTGCTTATAGGTATCCAGTCTTTTGGATTAAGGCCTATCTTGAGTCAGGTTGGTCTCATCTTAATAAATTCTTCGAAGGTTCTATTTATAAATGACTTCACATCTTCAGGACTGGGGGACAGGATGTGAACATGTCTTAGTGGGGGATTCAATCCACAATAGTTGGCAAATGTGGAGACTGAGTGAGCACAGGGTGGGGAAGACAAACCAGCATATTTCTTTTGTGAGAGGGTTCAGACTATGGGCTGATAAATTTTCTTCCCAAACTCCCTTCTGCATCCCATCAACATGTGTGTAATAAAAACCTGAAAAGGAAATACTAAATAAAATGTGCTGCCAACCCTAGGTCCACCTATCCATGGCAGCAGGATATATTAGTCAATATTGGTGCTGCCAGAGATATGCTTTTTTTTTTTTTTTTCCCCCACCAAAAAGGCGGCTTTAGCACTATTATTAATTAGAGTTTAATTTGCTTTTTAAGGAAATTTAATTTGATTCATTTATCTCTGACCAATAATGTAATTGATCTAGGAACAAAATGTTCTATTACATTTATATATGTGGCAAGTCTAATTGTTATTTTCCACAAAAAGTAGGATATTATATCCAAAGAAAAATGCATTCCAACATGAAAATACATTATGCCTTTAAAAATGTTAAATATTCAGATTATGTCATGTTCTCTTTGGAGTCATTATCCATGAAAAAATTATTATTTCACAGCTTTATTCACCTTAATATATAAACTTGAACTTAACTCTGCAGCTAGTAAATGAAGTTTCTGTTACAATAAGTTAGAAACTCTTTTTCCTTGTACTTTTACATTCTTTCAGGAAATGTGAATATTCAAAGGAAGGTTAATACTGTCAAAGATAGTTTGGATAAAAATATTAAATAATATCTTCTGAGCAATGACAATAACTCTTGCTTACATTGAATAAATTGCACCTACGAAGCTGCAAATCTCATTTCAGAGAACATGGCAAATAAACATTCATGTTTTAACTATAACCATATTGAGAATTTCATTTTATAAGCTTATTTAACAAGGAAATGGGGTTTGCAGTTATATTTACTTACATTCAAGTCAAATCACAAGCATTATGTTAGTCTAATAAGATGATCATTCTGCTAGGAAATATAGGATGAAGCGAAGCTTTCTAATTCAGAAAATTGTCTCTACCCTCTAAAAGAAGGCAATATTGTAATATTGTAAAACAGAAGCCATTCTTATATATTAAATATAAAAGAAGGTAAAGAAAGAAGTATGCAAATAAGTAGCTTTACCGCTTAAATTGTCTTCATCAAGTGTTTGAATTACTATTTTATTATGGTATCACTTCCAAACTAATATAATTCTTTTAAGGACACAAAATATTGCCATTTTCTGCTATCAAATGATAGCTGTTCATTCAAAACTTTTATGTTTTCATTTTGTTTATACCTTTCTTTTAACTCTGTTAATTCTAGCAAATGGGTACTTAAAGCAAACATACATAGAGACACAGCATAAAATATGGGCCAGTCTTAAAATTAGTTCTTGGTAATTTTATAGTAGTAGTCAGATTCAGATTTAACCAAGAGTGAAGAGATATACTTATTAAAGGAAAGAACATTAAATTGTACCTGTAATTTGAGGTTATTAGACACACCCAATATCAACCTTGTATAGTGCGCTCAAACCAACGTGAAAAATTGCGGAGTATTAGCAAGTACATTCAAAGAATGATGTCTGGCACTTAAAATATGAACAATATTCATTAAGAATAAATACATGCAAGATGTAAAGATTGAAATTGACATAGAGCTATTAGTTTCATAATGTAAATAATATGTCTCAATAACTTCCCAAATTACTGATCTTGTTTAAAAGAGACAAATTGAAACTGTATTATTACTCTATAATTTTAATGAGATAAGAGAATGAAAAAGATGGGAAGAAAGGGGAAAGTATTAGAACACCTCTTAGAAAGGGTTAGCCTGTGTGCATGTTATATGTATGTGCTCACATGTGTGTATGAGATATAGAGATGGACAGACAATCAGGTTGTGATTTCTTGGTTTTTTTTTTTACTGTGAGTCTTGAAAATACCTTTAAAGGCAATGATTTACAGAGGCTTAAAATGAATAATTGCAGAAATTTATCTTAATATTTTTATGCTTATATAATATTATTTGTTAGAGATGTTTTCTTTAAATAATGTAGATAATTATGTGCCCAGATTGGTGAAAAGGCTGTGGCAGTTTGATATTATTTATGAATTCCAAAAAGGAGATATAATGTTTGTAAACTAGTCTATTCCTCTGGGCATGATAACCCTTTGATTTCATTAAATTCAACAGAGACATCTGATTAAATTATGTTAAGATTAGGGCTTTGATTCAACCATGTCATTAGAGTGGTATTCAGCATTGAGTCCCAGACTTGGGCTGATAGAACAGACTCTCACACGGAAGTAAACACATAGGAGAAGAACACAGAGGAATACAGACAGATCATTAGACACAGCAGAGGCCCCAGAAGAGAGATGAGCCTGACAGTCTACAGCTGACCTTGTGAAAAGAACAGAGCAGCTGAGCCCCGGGGAAAGAGACAAGCTTTATGCCAGCCTACAGATGAGATCAGAAGAAGCTGTGACCAGAGCCTTAAGAGGAAGGAGGTAGGCTGAACACTTGCAGACATTGCACGCCATCTTGCTTCAACACGTGGCAAATGACTTTGGGTAAGAAAGTACCCCTTATGGTACCTTGAGTTTGTCTCTTTAGTGCTTTATAACTGTAAGTTTCTACCCCAAATAAATACCCTTTATAAAAGCCAACAGATTTCTGGTACTTTGCATCAGCACCACTTGGGCTAACTAATACACAGGCCAACTTATTTGAAATAGGAGGATAAGTTTGGTGACCTCTCAACGACTATTTACCATTTTGTTTCTATGGTTCTAATTCTGTCTTTACATTAGAAGAGAAATATGCATGCAGAAAATTAAATACTTAAAATTAGGTCCTCTTGGCAGAAAATTCAAGAAAATGTGGCTTTTAGTTTTCAGTATAAAATAGGAAAGGGCTAAAAAATACACTAACCTTAAAAGATGAAATTTTACTTCTAATTGATAGTATGTTTGGATCCCAACAGCCTCATTTCAGTCAAATGTCACCACAGTAAAACCACCCTGGAAAGACCTTTGCAGCTAAGAACAAGGATTCTTGCTATTTGAAATTACATAATTCTTCCACAAATGCCCAGTTCTGAATTTTGTCCTTTCTTTAAAAATCCAAAAATTTGTGAAAAATTTTCAGTCATCTGAAGAATAAGCTATGAAATTGAATATATGATTGTTATTGAATTTTTCCCCATAAATATATTCTTCTATTGTCTAGTTCTTAGTGATGTATATATTGAGACTACTAACTATTTTAATTCTTCTAGGAAATCTTTATTGTTTTATAGCTGTCAAGTATTATTATATATTTTAATAATGTTTGTTATATTTTGTGAGGTTTAAAAGAACAATGCAACCTCTTTAAAACAAACTTTACAAACAATATGGTCAAAGAGAAAAGACAATTTTTGGGATGGTGCAAACCTTAAGAGTAATTAAGTAAAAACTAGAAATAAAATGGAAATTAGCAGCATATAAAATCCATAAAAACCTAAAATTTGTGACTAAAAATTCTAGTAAGAACGGTTTGATTCAACAAATTGCAACCATGAAAATAATCAGAACTCGTCCAAACTAATGAAATAATTCTTAGTATATTTAGAAGAAACCAAGGAGAATGAACCAAATAATAGATTAGTGGAAATTTTAAGAACGCTAGTGTTCAGGATGACAGATCTGTCTTCAAACTCTAGCTTATATAAAGTGAGGATGGAAATTAATTAATTGTTGTCTAGTATGAGAACTAACTAAAATGGTGTACCTAAGAAGTCCTTAACACAGATACTGATGTGTTAAATAAAAATTCCACTGAGGCTGAAATATAATCCTGCAAAATATTTTCATTGTTGTTATTTCTATTCACTGTCATATAAACTCTTAAAAAATCAAGGTTTACAATATTCCATCTGCATTCCTAGAATAATAATAATATTAAAATAGAAATTGTATATTTCTTATGCAATTTTAGAATATATTGATTCCTTAGTAATTTCCTTTTTTAAAAAAATAGTCAAACATGAGATTATTAGCACAATGAACCAAATACCATTAGAAAATTTCCCATGTCCAGTTTTTCTTTTGTGTATTGCAGAAACTAAAAATATTTAGGAAATTTCTAGATGGAAAAGGAATTAAATGCATTCATCAAAAGAAAAAGAAGAGTGAAATTGTTTTCATACGGTTGATCCCAAGATAACAATTTTTGATAAAATTTGCAACCAAAGATACTGTTCTGTGGGTTTTAGAATGTGTGATTGATCTTTATATGCAATATGGGAATTATAAAAAAAAAATATGACAGAAACCTAAAAGCTAAATGAAAGATATTCTTTCTCCTTGAAAGTTATAGAAAGGTTTCTCATTTACCATATTTTATTTATCTTTTGCCTCCCAACATGTGGCTTCACAGTATGCATGTTAGTATAGAAAGATGTCTTTGATAAACCCTTTAAGGGATGTGAGGGGAGAGTTTTTATTTAAGATCCAAATATAAACAATCTGACTGTCAGTATTTGCAGTACAGTATTCAGAGTAGCTCATAATTAGGTCCTTTGAGAGCTTGAAGCATTATGCCATTATTTTCCAGGAACATTGTACACACCTAATTATTTTTTCTGTCAACTTTCAGCATTTTTATTACTTTGTACAATATAACATTGAACTGTTAATGTCTTCAGTCTAAATCTTTGCTCTTTGTCTCTCTCCTCTTATTCCAAATATGCCTGTGTGAACAAATGTATAATCCTCACCTATTAGTTTAAGAACAAATCTTATTCAGTTTCCTAGATTAAGGGCAAAGCTAAATTGCCTCAGCATAAAATAAACTTACATTTTTCTCAAAATTCTTGATCACATTTAATATAGATTGTTGATACAATCTTTATTAAAATAATATTTGAATATATGTCCGAATGAAACAATTCTCTTCTAAAGCAACTTATATTAGGAGTTAAAAAAGCTAAGAGGTACAGGTTGAAATTCTCATTCAAACCATGTATGCTGTTACCATGAGTTTTTAAAAACTATATTGATATCACTGCCAGTATAATACTTGGAATGTTATTGCTTCTTGGAATAACACTATAAATGCAGATGACTGAAGCCTGAGACTCTTTTAAACATTATTCTAAGGCAAGTATTGCTAGTTTAGCAGGCCATTCAAAATGTTTCTATTAATCCAATCAGCATTTATTTACATCATATGCTTATGGATAATGGCTGGGATAACTCTTCAATGATTAACACATTTCTGACTGAGACATATAATCAAAGTCTATTAAGGTTCTTCCCAATATAGACATGAATAAGCCACCCACTGTGTGCTTATCTTCCACAGCTGTATTCCTTAACATTATTCACCAAATATCCAGCACATTTCACCATGATAAACATTTTTGTGAACTGGAGAATAAAATTGTTTTCAGAAAATCTCTTCTTAAATATAAACTAGAAGCATTTCTACTATTTTCTAGTTAAATCTTTATGAACTCTGCGATATATTCCTTCCCACTAGTAATTTCAAACTTGAAAATTTCCTGTTTCCCTTCCTACTTCTTTCCCATTCCTGCTCCCTCTATTTGTTAAAACTATGCTCCTATCTTTCTTGACTAACTTGTCTTCCTGCCTCTCTTCTTCTGATCTAATTATTTGAGTTCTGTGTATGTCTCTTCCCTATGAGTATTTTATTGATAAATCTTATGTCAATGCCCCAAATTCCCACGGTCCTGATTTTTGCCTCAAATGCATCATACCTGCTAACCTTAATCATCATCTTTAGATTATCTACTAAATCTAGTTCTGCGTTTACAACTCTTCTGTGTTAGTCTACCCAATTGTATTTAATATGATCTTTTATGATCTTGTCATATGGAGAGAAGTCTAAGAGGTGTCTTTATATCTCATTTTCTTTAGACTCAATGCAAATTATTAACTACCTTCTGGAAAATCTACCTTTTTAAAAAGTTACCATATTTTCTCTTCCTTATTCACATTGCCACTGTCCTCAGTTAATTAGCCAGCTTTTACTTATAAAACTGCTTCCTACAGGTACATATTATATCATACTTTCTTTCAAAATGTTTTAGTAAGAGACAAGCATCACCCCTCTCACTGAATCACAGGAACACTTCATCTGACTCACATTTGAGAAGGTGGATGAAGGAAAAATTCCCCTGGGGAACAGGCTTATGAAAGAGAGAAGTAGGTTCCTCAAAAAAAAAAAAAAAATCAAGATTATGTTATGAAAGTAGACAGGAAATTGATGCTTTGTAGGTAATCAATACTAGATAATATTTCTTTCTTGGACCCTATTTGTCAGGGCTGGTGAAAAATGAAATCAAATTAAAATCCCCCCAAAAATGTGACTAAGGTTTATGGCCTTGGTAAGCCCTTTGGGGAATGATTATGACTTTGGATAGGGTAGAGACTGTAAATAATGACTAATAATGTTGAGAAAATAAATGTAGCATATTTTGTGGCTCTGAGGAAAAAATATTGTGGAAAAATTGATGCCAATGAAATAAAGCTATGTGAAATTTTACCTCCTTCTGTAAAATTTTAGTTTTTAAAATGATAGTCTGAGCCCATTGACTTAAAGTTATGCATTTAAGAAGGTGTGGATAGCCTATTTTTCCACTGTTTTCAAACAAACACATAGGCAATTTCACAAGTCCCACTCTTCCTTTCTTAGATATTTCTAATGGAATTGCTCAGTACCATCACCCCATAAACTCTGGTTTTTGCCAGTCATTTATAGACTTAAAAATAGGATTTACAAACACTCTTCTTTGCAGCCGAGCTAAGCACTCTTAGCTGTCATAAAACTAAGCAATTGTTTGACACGATCAATGTTGAAGCATGTGTCAGCATCTTCTTCCCTGGTTATTTTTGCTCCTACTTCCATATACTATGTCTTTGTCACCACTGTGATTCCTGAGGAAGCTTCTTCTTCATGAATGTTGGGCTTTCATTGAAGCTTGCCAGCTAGTAAATTGTTTACTTACTCAAATTGTGGCTTCTGTATAGGTACTTTGGAAAGTACTTACCACAGCTTCTTATATCCACATAATTCAACAGATGGTTTTTATCTGGTTTGTGTTTCTTTTCTTTTTTTTCTTCTAGATTCCCTTCTGTGGGAGTTAAAATGTTTAGCCTAGTACTTAAATATAAATCAGCCTGTGTTTCAATCTTGTGGTATTTCATGGCTATTCATTTTTCCATGAATTTTACAAATATTTACTGAGAGCTAAATATGTGTGTGTCTCTTATCAAGTGACTCTACCTCCAGACAATAAGCTCAATTAGGGTAGAGACCACGTTGAGTCTCATTGGTTGTACAGCATTAGGCCAAAAAATGGTCTTGGCTGCTGTTGAGATTACTCTACTGCTGGAGACTAATACTAATCTAAAACAAGGATAAATAACATTTTTATAAGCAAATGTACATATATGCATATATATTTATATATCATTTTACAAATATTGGTATGTATTGTGAAAATTTTGATTTTTACCCACAATAAAAAATAAATTAATTAAAAAAAATAAAAAATAAAAAATAAAACAAGGATTCAGCAATGAAATCCTATTTTAGAGGAAATTGAACCAGTTGGAGAGGATAGGAAAGGCCTCTGTGAAAAGCTGAGACAGCATGTCAATATGGTGGTATGTTTAACCTAGAAGTAGAGAAAAGATCACAATAAGTAAACTGAACAAAGGGCAACCATTGGAATTTAAGATGATAGATCATGTTTGCTTTTTTGAAAATATAACTCTCCTTGAATATAAAACTTGTGTTGGAGAGGGAGAAGACTGAATCTTAGGTATAAAAGATAGGAGGATTTAGAGAAGTCTACCTAAGAAACGATGTAGCTTGGACTGGGAAAGGATGATTTGGGGGGATGCCTAAGATATGATGAATTTCAAAAATAATTTGGAGATCAGATGGCAGAGATCATGTGGGTGGCAAAGACACTGGCTGAAGTAGTACTTCTTATGCTCTTTAACTTGGTGCTTCAGAAACTAACAACTCATTTTCTATTCTTTCCTAATTATTTTCCCTAAATCATCTCAATAAGAATCAACTGATTTAAATACTTGAGTTCCACTGTGAAACATTTGCATCTTGGTATTTTCACTTTTCTTAAAGCTTACTAACACCAGACAATTACTCACCTAGGGTTCATTGAACAGAATTTAATATTAGTTTAATTTTCATTAAAAAACCTGAAACTTGACAAAGAGTATAGATGGGAAAAATCATGGAAACAATCATTGCAAATTCAGTCCTGTGGATTGTGGCACAAATATAGATGAGGGGACTCTATTAGTGTGAATATATATTTTGATAACAGTCTAAGACTCAAAGCTATATTAGAACTTGGAAATAGCCTAAAGGCATTTAGTAAATTATTTACAGACATTACATGTTTTGGCCACCTCCAACCACTTAGTCCAATATGTGTCCTAGTGCATTCAAATCATACTAAACCACACGCAGTTTCTGTTTTTCCCCCCATACATTTAATTGAAGTATTTCTAGCATCATTTAAAAAAGGATGCTTTCATAATTCTTGTGTCACACAACAGGGGTATAGCTCATGAGTAAGAGTTAATGACGTTCTACCATTTTTCCCACATTATTAAAGAAAATACTAAAACCTACAATTGTTCAGTAAATGGTTTTATGAATTAATGTACTTAAAACTAAAATTATGATGAGAAAGACCTTGAAAATGTAAAAAAAAAACTATTCAAATTCTGGTACTGTTATTACGAATACAGATACAGGAATTCATTATATTTTATGACAAATTTTTATTATCCATGTGTTGTCATGCCAGTGGAAATGATAAATGTTTGCATTATAAAATATAGGTTTGGCTTGTACATCTTAACAGTCTTCTGAAAGTCACACATTTTACTGATTGTTTAAATGCAGTACAGCAGCATGAATATGAACAAGTAGCTGAAATGCTAACTAGAATCTCCCTTTTCCAGAACACTAAGATTCACAGAAATTATTATCAGATCTTAGGTATCTAGACTTTTTAATAATTCACTTAGAAAATCCAGGAATTAGCCCTGCTGAGTTAGAGAATAGAAGAGACTATTAAAAGAATGAAATAACTTTGAAATTGTAATTGATAGACATTTGTCTCACAATTTAAGCTTGGTGAAGCTTTTGGAAATCACTATTGGGAATGTTTTTGGTGGTCTCTAAAACACTTTAATATATATATATATTTCTTTTTTTCAGGAGTATGGTCTATTTTCCAAATGTCTGTCAATTCTGCTAAGTAGATTTTAAGTAATTGGTTATAGAAGTCAAATGAAAAGTTTTCAAGCTGCAGATCAATTCTGATTTTCCAAGTGTACTATATTAAATCCAGGATTACTAATTTTGCTGTTAATTTCCATGTTCTCTTTACTTTTCAGCCAATTTTAATACCATAAATATGATTAGTTTCACTCCAATTTAGTATAATATGCTTTTAATTTGAAGTTAAATCTTTTATTCTGCAACACCATTTCCTTATGCCATAGTTCATAAAATCTGAACTCAAAATTTTAAATCTATTTTTTTTTTTCTAGAAGAATGATAGAAGATAAAAGCAGTTTCTTATAGGAAGTTTTGATTTCACATATATATAAATATTGCCAAACTTTTTCAATTGTACAAAATGCACCATTTATTTAATTTTTTTTTTCTTTTCCCAAGCTCTAGTTTGATCACTAAGCACTTGGGTCATTCATGAAGAAAGACACAATGAATATCAAAGGATGATGGGAATTTCATATACATTGCAATCAACTGAATTGGGTATGCTTCCTTGTCTTGTCAATTACTAAATAATTTGAAGAAAAGCATTTTCATTTCTTTTCATTGCAGCATTCTTTTCTCTAAAATTCAGAGAATATATAACTTGAAGTATTGTTATGGGGATTAGAGGCAATTTATTACAATATGTTTAGCAAAATGCCTAAGACAGAGTACTCAATAAATGGTTATTTTTTACATATTTGTTTTCTTAAGAAGCTTTTCCACCTTGAAAATCACTCTCAGTTTTATTGCCATTTTGAAGCAAATTTAATAATATACGTAAATGGTGAAAGATTGCACTTTAGCAGCTGTCTTCATTTTAAGCACAACTAATTGCAAAAAGATCATGAATAATATTGCTGCAAAAAGCAGTATGTAAATCTGTTGTACGTATGCCATATTGCCAGCCTGTTATTTAGGTATTCAGTGTTGGGAAGACAGCTGTGGGCATTGCTGAAAGAATCCTCTTAAAGTTAGTTTTTCCATTTCAGTGAAGTTAATTATTTCCAAGGCTTAGGTACTTTATAATATACTTTTAAATAATATATTATTTGAATTCAAGAGAAAATGCACCTTATGTCCTTTTATTTGATTGCATATTTATATTTTTCTACAAATTGTTATTCTCTGTTTATCATATATTTTAAACACTTTTTGGACAGTAGATTTGATAAAAACATAAAAGTTTTAAAATATTGAATTTCATATTTTATGTAAAGATGATTGTTATTATAAATGATAGTAATAGTGATTCAGTTTCAAATGTTGTCTTCCCTGATTAGAATAATGATATTTTTTCCTTATCACCTTGAATTCACAAAGAACATTTCATTTTTTAAGCATATAATTTCATTTAAAAATTACAGTGAACAACTCTTCTCTTGGTCTTTGGATTGTGGAAATTGTCCAAACTTGGAGTTCCCTGAAAAAAACCAAAGGGTGCATGCTTGGGATTTACAAATGAAACTACTGGAGCAATATTTTATTTGAAATATGAGCTAAATGCCTTGTTTTACTTTACAGAAGGAAAACAATTCATCATAATACTTTAGTATGCCTTGACATATATTTTGAAATAAGGACTTACTTTTGCTTAAGTCAATTCATTTATAAGCTTAATAAAATTGACATTACAAGTTAAAGTTTTGAAATATAGAAAAAAATGACAATCTTTCTTGTAAATTGTCTAGATTGACTTCTTTTTAAACCATTTCTGTGTCCATATTCAATCCCTGAAACTTAATTATAGGCTCTTTTACTTTTACCTCTCTTACCATAATTTTTAATCCAATATGTTCTGACATGATAAAGCTTTTTTAAAATAACTGTCATTTTCTCACTGGCTAACTCTATAAAGCATATAGCTATCTCGTGGAAGTTTTTGTTTTCTTTGTTGACGTCGTATATCAAGTTCTTTGAGATGTAATTTAAATAAAGTAAAATGTAACAAAAATCAAGATATAGAATATTTTGAGCACCACAAAAATTTACTTTTCTCCTTTGCAATCAATCCCCTTCAAGCCCAAGCAACAAATGATCTGCTCTCTCTCACTATAGAATAATTTTGACTGTCTCATAATTTCTTATAAGTGGCATAATACCCTGGGTAATATTTTATGTAAGGATTATTTTGCTCAGAATAATGCTGTTGAGATTTATTCATGTTATTGAAGTGTATATGTAGTTCACTTTTTTATTGCTTAGAATTATTACATACTATAAATCTATGGAAATTGGTCACTTTATCAGTTGATGGAGTCCTCGCCCACCAAGGGGACTCACAGAGAAAATAATACGGCAAAGGAGTTAGTAGGAGTTTTGGTTGCTGGAACCCCAGGAAATAAACACACAGAAGAACACAGAGGAATGGAGATGGTTCAATAGCCATGGCAGAGGCACTGAGAAAAAAGAGAAGCTAATAGTCTATAGCTGACCTTGTAGAGAGAACAAAGCAGCTGAGCCTGGAGAGAAGTGAGCCCTAAGAGAGAGAATAGACTTAACACAGCCTACAGCTGATATTGGAAGAAGCTGGAACCACAGAACCTTAAGAGGAAGAGGGAGGCTGAACCCTTGCAGATGTTGGCAGCCGTCTTGCTCCAACACATGTTAACAGACTTTGGAGAAGAAAATATCTTATGCTTTATGGCCTGGTAACTGTAAGCGTCTATCCCAAATAAATAACTTTTTAAAGAAGCCAACAGATTTCTGGTATTTTGCATCAGCACTCCTTTAGCTGATTAATACAAGGTAAAATAAAATATTATCTAAAATGTCTATTCATAAAAATTTATGAAACATGAAATGAAACTAGAAAGTGTTAACCATACATGGGAAAAACTGAGAGAAAAAAACAAGATTTAACACAAATTGATATTAAGAAGATATTGAACTAATCAAACAAAACCTTCAAAGTAGGTATTTTAAATAAATTCAAGATAAATGAAACCATTCTTAAAGCAGTAAATAAAAATCTGATGACAAAGGTTTATTAAATTCAAAATAGCAGAAAAAAATATAGAAATTATAAAATAGAACCAAAGAGAAATGCTGGATTGAAAAACTATAATATCCAAAATGAAAAAAATATCACTTACGGAGTTCAACAGTCGATCTGAGCAGGCAGAGGAAAGAATCAATAAACTTGAAGATAGATCAGTAATAATTATATATCTAAGGAACAGAGGGGGAAAAAATAAAGAAAATGAACAGAGCCTCAGAGAAATTTGGAACACCATTGAGAATACTAATATATTTATAACTGGAGTACAAGAAGGAAAGAAGATGAAGGACAAGGAAAACAATTCAAAGAAATAATAGCTGAAAAATTCATAAATCTTGTTAAAAAACATTAGTCTATATATTGAAGAGACTCAACGATCTCCAAATACAATAAATTCAGAGAACCACACCATGATAAATCACAGAAAATCTGGAAAGACAAAAAGAGAAAATCCTGAAAGCAGGAAGAGACTACTTGTTACAAAGGAACCCCAATAAGATTAACTTCTCAATGGAGTCAATGGAGACCAGAAGGATGTTAGATGTCATAAGCAAAGGGCTGAAATTAATAATAATAATAATAAAACAAAATACAAAAATCTTATATTCAACAAAACTACTTTAAAAAGTAAAGCAAGAATTTTCAAAAATCCAAGAATTTGTTGCCAGCAGTCTTCTTTCAAAGAAATACTAAACAAATTTCTTAAGGCTAAATGCAAGTCACCCCACATCATAATTCAAATCAACATAAAAAAGCACTGGTAAAGCTAAATATATCATTATAAAAGGCACCATACATGGCATATTTTGTCTCCATTCTTCCTTTAACTGATATAAAAATAAATTGTATAAAACAATACATATATATAGTTATTTTGTTGGTCCTATAACATATACAAATATAACATATTTGATAATAACAGCACAAAGGAAAATGGAAAGGAAATGACACTCATTACTCAAACCCACAGGGAAAGATTAAGAAAACCCAAAATAACAAATAATAAAGTTAATATAACAAACTCTCAAATTATGATATTTTTAAAAGGGAGGAATAAGGAATAGATTATGTAGGCAAAATATTTCTATATTTCACTGGAAATAAGTAAGTATAAATCTGACATAGATTCTTATAATTTAGATGTATATGGTAAGTCAAGATCAAACACTAGGAAAATTATACGAACAAATAGAGTGAAACAATAATTCAAGGAATTAAAAATATTACTCTAGAAAAGTTACACTTAAAGAAAATAAAGCTGTAAAAGAGTAGCAGGAGCAAAAAAAGGTTTAAGATATATAGAAAAAATAAATTAAATGGCAGCTGCAAATCCACCTATATCAACAATAACAATAGACAAAAATGGATTTAACAATCTCATTAAAATGCAGATATTGGCAGACTGGATTAAAAGAAAAAAAAAAAAAGAACCAATGATGCTTTCTATAGGAGATACACTTAAGCTTCAAAGATACAAATAGACGAAAACAAAAAGATGGAGAGAGACATATAATGTACGTAGCAACCACAAGAACCTGGAAGGGCTATACTAGTAATATCTGATAAAATAGACTTAAAAATTTTATGAAATAAAAAGAGAGACAATTTCTAGTGTTAAACAGGAGAGCCATTATGAAGATATAACAATTATAATCATATATGCAACTAATAACAGGACCCAAAAATACATGAAGAAAAACTGACAGAATTGAAATGAGAAAAGGACAATACAAAAATAAAAGAAATTTCAATAACTCTCTTCAATAATGGATGGAATAAATAAGAAGACAATCATCTAGGAAATATAAAACTTGGATAGCACTATAAATTAACTAGACCCATCAGATGTCGACAGAATACTTGACAAACTGTAGCAGAAGATACATTCTTCTCTGGTGCACATGCAACATTTTCCAGGAGAGAGCATGTATAAGGCCATAAAATTTAAGACTCAATATTAAGTTAAAAGGATTGTAATCATACCAAGTGTGTTCTCTGACCAAAATGGAATTAAATTAGAAAATAATATGAGAAAAAAATTCAAGAAATTCACAAATATGTGGGTATTAAACAAAACACTTCTAAGTACAAAATTGGTTAAAGAAAATAAGGCCAAATAGAAAATATTTTAGGCAACTTAAAAGGAATGTAGTATATACTAAAACTTACATGAAAATAACATGATTCTTAATGAGAAAGTAATGGACATCATACTTATATTAAAAAGAAGAGCAGTATCAAATCAAAAATCTATCTATTCACCCAAAGATAATAGAAAAAGGAGAGAAAACTAATCCGAAACAAGAAGAATGGACACTGTAAAGACTAGTGCATAGATAAATGAAATAGAGAATAGAAAAATTCAGCAAAATCGACAAACCTTTAATGTGACAATCCAATTAAACAAGAGATAATATTCAAAATAGTAAAATCAGGAATGAAGAGGGGGTAATCATCATATATTCTACAGAAACCAAAATATGAGTGTGTATATATTTTCATTTATGAAAAGAACAATATAAAATTTGTATTCTAACAAATGAACTGGCTTAGATGAAATAGGTAGTTCTTAGAATGAGACAAAATACCAAAATGAATCAAGAAGAATTAGAACACCTGGATAGTTCTATAATGAATAACATCATAACTTAAAATAAGGTACCATGCCTAGTTGACTTCACCAGTGGGTTTGACCAAAATTTGAATAATTAGTGCCATTTCTACATAAACCCTTCAAAAAATATAAAAGAAAGGTATACCATCTATTCCATGAGGCCAGCATTACCCTCACATTAAAGCCAGTAAAGGCATGACAAGAAAAGAATTATAGATTAAAATCTCTTATGGACATAGACATAGACAATACTAGCAAAGTGAATCCAGAAACATATTAAAAGAATTACATACTATGATATAATGAGATTTTTTGTAGGAATGCTAGATTGTTTTAAAATCAGAAAATTGAATACCATAATATGCCATATCAGTAAAATAAAAGATAACCACCTGATCATTTTAATAGAGCCAAAAATAATCATTTGACAAATTCCACCCTTTTGTGATTAAAAAAAAAAAAGTCTGTAAAATAGAATTAAAAGGGAACTTCTTCATTTTGATAAAGGGCACCTACACAAATCCACAGCTAACATCAAAATTAATGTTAAAAGATTCAATAATTTCTGCCTAAGGTTAGTAACATGACAAGGATGTCTTCTCACCACTTCGAATCAAAATTGTACTGGAGGTTCTAGCTAGAGGGGTTTAGCAAAAAATATGAAATAAAATATATCTGTATTGGAAAAGAAGAAGTAAAATATCTCTCCTTGCAAATGACAGGATCTTGTAAATATCAAATCCTAAACAATCCACTCAAACACTATTAGAAGTAATCAACAATTTCAGTAATGTCTCAAGGTACAACATCAATGTGCAAAAGCCAAATATAGGTCTACACACTGGTAATGAACAAACAAAACAATTCCATTTACAGTAACATAACAAAGGATAAAATACTTAAGATAAATTTATCAAAAGAAGTGAATAACTTATTTTTTTGCATTACTATTTAAAGGCAACACAAGAAAAGAAAATTACAGACCAATATCTTTTATGGACATAGACACAAATGTCTATAAACAATAAAAATAAAAAATAAACATTGTTGAAAGAACTTTGAAAGATCTGTATGATTGGAAAGCCATCTAATTTAATTTAACTTAATACTATTAAGATGGAAATATTCACAGAATTTGATCTATGATTCAAAACAATCCTTATCTGAATAACAGTTGACTCATTTGAAGAAAGTGGCAAACTGATCTTAAAATTTATATGGAAATGCAAGGAGTATGGAAAAGTCAAATATTCTTGAAAAAAGAAGAACAGAGTTGGAGGTCTTACACTTCTTTATTTCAAAAATTGCTACAAACTATAGTAATCAACCTTGTGTGGTACTGGCATAAAGATAGACAAGTACAGAAATGGAATAGAACTTGGAGTACAGAAATAAAACTCCACATGTATGGTAAATTTATTTTCAATAAGTTTACCAGGAAATTCAATGGATAAAGAATATTCTTTTCAGAAAATGGTGCTAGAACAATTGGATAACCACAATCAAAAGAATTAATTTAAGCCCTATATAATACCATTTATGAAAATTAAGTAAAAATGGATCAAAGATCCAAACATAGGAGCTAACTATTATAAATCTTTCCAAAGAAAACATGGGGTAAATCTTTATGACCTTGGAATTGACAACAGATTTTCATATAGATATCAAAACACAAGCTAGAAGATCAAAATTTAAAAATTGTACTTCATCAAAATTAAGAATTTTTATATTTCAAATGTGCCATAAAAAAGTAAAGAAAAACATAGAATGACATAACATTTGTGAATCATACATGATAAGAGATCTGTGTCCAGCATACACACACATACACAGACACACAAACACACAAATATAGGCACACATACACATACACAACTCAATAATAAAAAAGACAAATAATCCAATTAAAGCATAGAAATTATATCTGTAAAAAAGTATAAAAGGGATCTGTGTATTTCTCTAAAGAAGATAAATTAATAGCCAATAAACAAATGAAAAACACCAGCATTATCCATCACAGAAATTCAAATCAATACCACAATGAGATATTACTTCACACCCACTGGAATGGCTGTAATAAAAATAATAGATAATAACAAATTTCAGTGGAAGATGTGGGGAAATTGAAATACCTATACACCGATGGTAGGAACGTAAAATGGCACGGCCACACTGGAAAAACAGTTTTGCAGTTTCTCAAAGTTTAAATATTGATTTATTATATGACCCAGAAGTTCGCAAAAGATAGACACATCCAAAATAATAAAAAAGAAATCAACAAAAACTTGTACAAAAAGTTTATGACAGCGTTATTCATAATAACCAAAAATTGGAAACAAATCAAATGTCTACAACTGATGAATGAATAAATAACTTGTGGGATGTCCATAAAATAAAATGTTATTTCACAGAAAAATTGAAGTACTGATATATGTTACAACGTAGATGAACCTTTAAAGCATTGTGCTATCAAAAGAAGCCAGTTACAAAAAATCATATACTGGTTGATTCCACTTCTATGAATGTCAAGAAGAGGCAAATTTATAGAGAAAGAAAATAGATTAGCGGTTTTCTAGGTTTCAGGTATGGATGGGGGTGTTAGGGGAAAATAGGAATTACTGCTTTGGGTACAGGGTGATGAAAATGTTTTAAAATTCATTGTAGTGATGACTGCACAACTCTGTGACTATATGAAAAACCATTAATTATACAATTAAGTGGATTCATGGTGGTATGTGAATTATACCTTAATAAAATTGTTAAAATATTGAATCTTCTAATTCATCAATTTCTCTGCATTTATTCAAATCCTCTTAAGTTTCTTTCAGCAAAGTCCTATACATTTCAGTGTAAAGGACTAGCTTATATCCTGTTACATTTTTGCTTTAGTATTTCATGGTTTCAAGTCTTTTCAGGGGCAACTTTTTTCTCCATTGCTACCATGGAGAAATACATTGGAATTTTGAATATTGACCTTTACACTGCATCTGTCCTAAATTCACTTCTCAATTCTAGTAGTTTTCGTTTTTGTGTAAATCCCTTTGAATTTTTTATATACAAGATTATATCAGGGGAGACGGGGGCCAAGATGGCATTAGTGTAGGAGGACACACACTGCAAGCTCCCAGAGCAAGGTGTATTGTGGACGGGGTCTTGCCCGGGGGTCTGTGCTGTGCACGCATGGAGTGAGAAACTTGAGACATCTATCTGCGTGGATCAACGGCGTGGACAGAATGGTAGAGATTTGTGAGTTTTAAGCCTGCTGGTGGTGGTTGGCACGTACGGCTGAGCCCCGCAGTTAGGGTGAAAAAAAATAAAATAAAATGGCCACTTGGAGACGTGAGCGGGGTGAGAAAGTTTTATTTTCTGGGGATCTGGCTGCTTGGTGCCCCTTGGACCTCGTGTGAACAGAACAGCTGAAACTAATCGGTACCCAGTCAACGGGTGTGGGGATTCTGGTCGAGGGAGGGAGCTAAGTTGCCTAGCTGCCCAGGGATAAGACCCAGGCCACCGTGGAGCCAGGAAGAAGGGACATTCCCCAAAAGAGGGAGGGTTCTCTTGGAGGACAGGGAAGGGTATTTTTTATTTTTATTTTTCAACATCAATCTGGCTGCCTGCACTGCCCCATAGCTTTGGGGAGCAGATAAGCCGACCTGAAGCAGCATCAGGCTGAAAGCAGATGTGAATCTGCAGTCAAACTGATTTACATAGCAACCCGTGACACTGGTGCTCGGCTCCAGAAGGTGCGGAATCGGCCCTCTTTAGCACTTTGCACTGACTAACATCAGAGCTACAGCTACCCTGGGGAGTCCAGGAAGTGGGACGTGCTTGATTAATATCCACAGGCCCAGCTAGGGTCCCTTCCATAAGGGAAGGGCTAGAGGAGGAATTATTTTGGGTCCTGTATTTTGCTAAAAAAAATAAAAATAAAAATAAAAAGTGAGAAGGTCAATTCAATAAATGAAAAATAAATTATTTTTAATTTAGATTAATAGCGAAAAGCTGCTTCAGGACCTGCATATAGAACCCTGCGGGGAAATTGATTGATAAACACAAGTAGGCAGAGAGGATCCACGTGGACCCTAGGGGAATCATTGACCCCCCTTAGCTCTGTTTGACTGCTTGCCTGTGTGGATCTTTGGTTTCTCTCTGTTTCTTTCTGGTCTCTTGCTTTTCTTTCCTCTTTCCTCCCCTCTTTCTTTTTTCTTTCATTTTTTAAAAATTAGGTGCTGCTAGCTTGTCGCTTCTTTGCTGTGCTTCTTCAGTAATTTCGCACTCGCTGTATATATTGATTCTGTATTACAAACTATCGCTTATCCTTCCTTCATCTTTCTGCCTTCTGCTTTCTGTTGTGGCTGTTAGATACAACATTTTTTCATAGGCCCACAACTTAAAGGGTGTCATTTTCTATTCCATCTATTTTGTTTTCTACTTTTTAAAATTAGTATTAACTTTTTCCTTTCAGCCCTTTCTTTACTATTTCTCTCCCTCCTCATAATTCTAGACTTCTAAATCACTATATATATATATATATATATATATATATATATATATATATATATAT
>JAKSZT010054334.1:22662816-22841552 GCA_026826555.1 Tolypeutes matacus
TATATATATATATATATATATATATATATATATATATATATATATATTCTTCAATTTGCTTTCCCAGTCCATTGTAGGAACTCCACTTTTTTTCCTATTACTCTACACTGCCTACACAAGTTAAATATTCATCTTATTAAGTTTCATTTTGCCCCTCTTCTAACTTTTATCAATATTACTATTATCCTTCTGTCTTCCTTACATCTTTTGATTCCTCTGGCCCTAATCTTTTGCCTTCAAGGGGACATAGAAAGAAACAAGGAAATAAAATAAGAAGAAAAACTGCCAAAGAGAAAACTTAACTCACACTCAGAACAACCAGCTAAATAAAACTCTAGAGCATAGAGAAAAGTTAATCAACTGAACAAACCCATCAAGATAACATGATGACCAGAGGGCAACAAAAAAATTCAAATGACTCTGAGAAACAGGAAAACATGGACCAGTCCAATGAGCAAAATAAAAACCAGGAAGCGATGCAGAACATCGAACAACTAATCAAAGCTATCCAAACAAATATCATGGACCAACTTAAAGAACTGAAGGAAGAGATTAAGGATATAAAGAAGACACTGGGAGAACATACTGAAGAAATAGCAAACATGCCTAAAAAGGTAATGGATATGATGGTGAACAATGGCACAATCCAAGAAAAGAAAAAGACCCTGGATTCACATAACAACAGATTTGAACAGGCAGAGAAAAGAATTAGTGATATGGAAGACAATACAGCTGAAATCAAAGAGATAGTAGAACAGATAGACAAAAAAATGGAAAAAAACCCAGCATGGACCCAGGGAATTAACCGATAATACAAAACGCACAAACATACGCATTATGGGCATCCCAAAAGGAGAAGAGAAGGGAAAGGGAACAGAAGGAGTGTTGAAGGAAATAATGGCTGAAAATTTCCCAACTCTATTGAGAGAGATGGATGTGCAGATCCAGGAAGCACAGTGCACCCCAAATCGTATAAATCCCAACAAGGCAACTCCAAGACATACACTTGTCAAAATGTCCAATGCTCAAGACAAAGAGAAAATACTCAAGGCAGCAAGAGAAAAGAGAACCATCACATACAAGGGAAGCACAATAAGATTAAATGCTGATTTCTCAGTTGAAACCATGGAGGCAAGAAGACAGTGGTATGACATAGTCAATATACAAAAAGAAAAAAGCTTCCAGCCGCGAATTCTCTATCCAGCAAAATTAGCATTAAAAAATGATGGAGAGTTCAAAATATTCACAGATAAACAGAATTTAAGAGAGAATCTCTAGGAGAAACCAGCACTTCAAGAAATACTAAAGGAATCTCTACAACTTAAAAGGAAAAAACAAGGGAGAGAGAGTTGGAGGAGAGTTTAAAAACAACTGAAAGGACAAAAAGAGAAACAAAACAACATATGACATACATTAACCCAAAGAAAAAATGGCTGAAGTAAGAAATTAATTACGAGTAATAACACTGAATGTTAATGGATTAAATTCACCAATCGAAAGACACAGATTGGCAGAATGGATAAGAAAATATGATCTATCTATATGCTGTCCAGAAGAAACCCACCTTCGACCCAGGGATTCAAGGAGGCTGAAAGTGAATGGCTAGAAAACCATTTTACAAGCTAACAATAGCCAAAAAAGGGCAGGAGTAGCTATTCTAATATCAGACAAAATAGACTTTAAATGCAAAACTATTGTAAGAGACAAAGATGGACACTACATATTAGTAAAAGGAGTAATCTCTCAAGAAGAGAGAACAATCATCAACATTTACGCACCTAATGGGAGTGCCTCAAAATATGTCCGGCAAACTCTGGAAAAACTAAGAGGAGAAATAAATGCCTCTACAATTATAGCAGGGGACTTCAACACACCACTATCATCATTAGACAGAACATCTAGACAGAGAATCAATAAAGAAACTAAGGCACTCAACAATACATTAGAAGCCCTGGACTTAATAGATATATACAGAACACTAAACCCAAATACAGTGGGATTTACATTCTTCTCGAGTGCACATGGAACATACTCCAAAATAGACCACATGCTAGGCCACAGAACAACTCTCAATGAATTCAGAAAGATTGAGATTATACAAAGTAATTTCCCTGACCACAACAGAATGAAGTTGGAAATCACTAAAGGCCAGAGAAACAGGTTAAGCACAAGGATATGGAAGTTAAACAACACACTCTTAGACAAACAGTGGGTCAAAGAGGAAATCTCAAAAGAAATCAGTAACTACCTTGAAATGAATGCAAATTACAATACAACATATCAAGACCTATGGGATACATCAAAAGGGAAATTCATAGCCATAAATGCATATATCAAAAAAGAAGAAAGAGCTAAAATCGAAGACCTAACTGCACTCTTGGAGGAATTCGAAAATCAGCAACATACTAACACCAAAAGAAGTAGAAAGAAGGAAATAACAAAGATTAGAGCAGAACTAAATGAAGTAGAAAATAATAAAGCACTAGAAAAAATAAACAAAACAAAAAGCTGGTTCTTCGAGAATATCAATAAAATTGACAAACCCTTAGGCAGACTAACAAAGAAAAAGAGAGAACAGATGCAAATACATAAAATAAGGAATGAGCAAGTGGATATCACTACTGGCCCCACAGAAATAAAGAGTATCATAAGAGGATACTTTGAAAAATTATATGCCAACAAGAATGATAATTTAGAGGAAATGGACAAGTTTCTAGAAACCCACAAACAGCCGACATTGATGAAAGAAGAAAAAGATGAACTCAACAGCCCAATTACAAGTAAAGAGATAGACTCAGTCATCAAAAACCTCCCAACTAAGAAGAGTCCAGGACCAGATGGCTTCACAGCTGAATTCTACCAAACATTCCGGAAAGAGCTAACACCAATTCTACTTAAGCTCTTCCAAAAAATAGAAGTAGAAGGAATATTGCCTAACTAATTCTATGATGCCAACATTACCCTAATACCAAAACCAAATAAAGATGCCACAAGAAAGGAAAATTACTGACCAATTTCTCTAATGAACTTAGATGCTAAAATCCTCAACAAAATACTTGCTAATTGCATTCAACAATATATCAAAAGGATTATACACCATGACCAAGTGGGTTTCATCTGGGTATGCAAGGATGGTTCAATATAAGAAAATCAATCAATGTAATACACCACATAAACAAACTGAAAGAAAAAAATCACATGATCATCTCTATAGATGTAGAAAAAGCATTCGACAAATTACAGCACTCTTTCCTCATAAAAACACGACAAAAGATAGAAATAGATGGAAACTTTCTGAATATGATAAAGGGTATATATGAAAAACCCAAAGCTAACATCATTTTCAATGGTGAAATCCTAAAAGCCTTCCCTCTGAGATTGGGAACTAGACAAGGATGCCCACTATCACCACTCCTATTTAACATTGTCTTAGAAGTACTTGCTCGAGCACTGAGACAAGAAAAGGACATAAAAGGTATCCAGATTGGAAAAGAAGTAAAAATTTCATTATTTGCAGATGACATGATCCTATACATAGAAAGCCCTGAGAAATCCACAACAAGGCTTCTAGAACTTATAAAGGAGTTCAGTAATGTTGCAGGATATAAGATCAATGCTCAAAAATCAGTAGCATTTCTGTACACCAATAACGAGTAAACTGAGGAGGAAATAAGGAAAAAAATACCATTTACAATAGTAACTAAAAGAATCAAATAACTAAGAATAAATTTAACTAAAGATGTAAAGGACTTATATACAGAAAATTACACAACACTGTTAAAGGAAATCAAAGAAGACTTAAATAAATGGAAAAATATTCCCTGTTCATGGATAGGAAGACAAAACATCATCAAGATGTCTATTCTACCAAAACTAATCTACAGATTTAATGCAATCCCAATAAATGTCAACACTGTATTTTTTAAGGAACTGGAAAAAGTAACCACAAAATATATTTGGAGAGGCAAGAGGCCCTGAATTTCATTTTCATTGAAAAGAAAAATGAAGTTGGAGGTATCACACTACCTGACTTTAAAACATACTACAAAGCTACAGTGGTCAAAACTGCGTGGTATTGGCACAAGGATAGACCTACTGACCAATGGAACCAAATTGAGAGTTCTGATATAGATCCTCGCATATACAGTTTTCTGGTATTTGACAAAGCTACAAAGCCCACTCAGTTGGGAGAGAATGGCCTCTTTAACAAGTGGTGCTTGGAGAACTGGATATCCATATCCAAAAGAATGAGAGAAGAATACCAACTCACACCTTATACAAAAATCAACTCAAGATGGATCAAAGATCTAAATATAAGAGACAAAACCATAAAGACCTTGGAAGATAATGTAGGGAAGCATATACAGGACCTTGTAATAGGAAATGATTTTATGAACTTCACAGCCAAAGCATGAGCAGCAAGAGAAAAAATAGATAAATGGGATCTCATAAAAATTAAAAAACTTCTGCACCTCAAAGGATGTTATTAAGAAAATCAAAAGGCAGCCTACACAATGGGAGAAAATATTTGGCAACCATATATCTGATAGGAGCCTTATATCCTGCATATATAAAGAAATCCTACACCTTGAAAATAAAAGGACAAACAACCCATTTAAAAAATGGGCAAGTGACCTGAAAAGACACTTCTCCAAGGAAGAAATACAAATGGCCAAAAAGCACATGAGAAAATGCTCAACATCGCTTGCTATCAGGGAAAAGTAAATCAAAACTACAATGAGATACCATCTTACACCCATCAGAATGGCAGCTATTAAAAAAACAGCAGACACTAAATGTTAGAGAGGATGTGGAGGCATAGGAACCCTCATCCACTGCTGGTGGGACTGCGGTATGGTCCAGCCACTGTGGAGGACAGTTTGGAGGTTCCTCTGAAAACTAACAATAGATCTTCTGTATGATCCAGCAATTCCACTGCTGGGTATATACCCAGAAGAACTGAAAGCAAAGACACAAACAGATATATGCACACCAATGCTCATAGCGGCATTGTTCACCATTGCCAAAAGTTGGAATTGGCCCCAGTGCCCATCAACAGATGAATGGATAAGCAAAATGTGGTACATACATACAATGGAATATTACTCAGCTGTAAGAAGGAATAAAGTGCTAACACATGGAATAACATGGATGAATCTTGAAGACCTTATGTTGAGTGAAGCAAGCCAGGCACTGAAGGATGAACAGTATATGACCTCACTGATCTGAACTGAGGAAAGTGAGCAGTCTCTGAGAACCATTGTCTGAAAGATAGGTTAACAAGGGAGAGTAAGAGAAGAGCAGGCTTTGAGCCATCACCCATATGGTCATAATCTATGGTAAAGGGTTAGAGTGTGGTTTCATGTTGGGGGATGGGGCAGATGGGTGGTGGTGTTCCTGGGTTTGGTGTTGCAGTGCTGGCGGGTGGGTGGATTAGGAAGGGCAGGTTCAAATTCCCAGCCATGTAACTGTGAATCTTGACATTCCATGGGTTAGGATAGGGTGGTGTCATGTGCTCTGCGGGGCTGGCAGGAAGGGAAGAGTCAAGATCTAATGGGGTGTTTGGTGTTCATGGGAAAGGTTTTTCATTATCTTACAGTAATGGACATAGGACATGGTAAATATCATCAAAATTATTAAACTGTATCATCTAAATTGTAAACTATACTGTAAATCATTGACAATGTTTAGTTGCTATGTTTTGCTATCTGTATAACAGTTATAACAATGCTAACATCCAAAAAATCAAAAAAAAGGGTGGGGGTTAATATGGGGTGGGGAAGGGGGTGTGGTTTGGTATCTGGGAATCTCTGGTGCTCCGTATGTGACTTTGCTGTGACCTAAAACTTCTCTGAAAATTAAATGAAAATTTGGGAGACAATGGGGATTGAGAGGGGGAAGGTGTCATGGCACACCGGACATCTGATAACGCAATAATAAAAGGAAGAAAAAGAATATATATATATATGGCATTTCTTTTGCTTTTTTCCCCATTTTATTGAATGTCCCAATCCGCTAATTATATTTTCTTTTGTTTTGTTTTTTTGTTTGATTATTTGTTTTTTTTTTTCCTGAGTTTCCTTATGTTTGTCTCTTACATGTAAGCTTATCATTGTTGTTTCTTTTTCGTATTAAGTGTATTTGATTATTTTATGGACTACATGTTCATGTAGGATTTGGATCACAGAAGGGTTACAATGGGTACTGCAGGGGATTATTGGTGGGGGATGTCTGGGAGGGGGGATTCATGGGAGTTAGTTCATCTGAATATACATGAAAGATATACAAAATTGTTCAAAAGATCAAAAGATGGGGCATGGTCACGATGGGTGGACAATCACACAATAAATGAGGGAATCTGAATTCCTAGCCTGGAGAGCTCTGCCACAGTCTCCAATAGAGCAGCAATAGTCCTCTGAGTGCAGGGACAGTGTCTGTCAAAAAAGGATGACCCACTGATGAGTTCTTTTTATTGATGACTACCCTTGTGAGTCTTTGCTCTTGTAACTGAGACTTAGCTTGCTGTTGTGGGGTGCCTAAGGGTTGCCACCTGAGATCCTCTTTGTTGCTCAAATGTGGCCTCTCTCTAAGCCAAACTCAGCATATGAACGCAATACCTTACCCCCAACGTGGGACATGACTCCTGGGGGTGAGCCTCCCTGGCAATGAGGGATTAATACCAAGTACCAACTGGCAACACAACTGGAAAAAGACCTTGAATAAAATGGGGAAATGGTAAAGACAAATAAGTTCAAGTGGCTAAGAGACCTCAAAGTGAGTCAGGAGGTCATCCCAGAGGCAACTCTTACGCACACCTCAGTAGGAGCTCATAGAACGTCAAAGTGCCTATCACCCCACACAGAGGGGCTCCTGAGAGCTCTGGAGACACCCAGGTCCTATATAAGGGGGGATAGCCACAGAGACTGAGGCCTTATCAGTGGGCTCTATTTTGGAATCTGTGCTCCTGAGAGTGACAGAATTGGACTCAAATAAGTTCTCCCTGCACATGGTTCATCAGTCCCTTCTATTCAAACCTATATGTGATGCTGGAGTTTTTAGGTATACTTCCAAAGACAGGATCCTCTGGCCTACCTATGTGCCAGGTGTGCGTGGAATCTCAGTGGAGCTGCAACTCCTACCCTACAGCTCAATGAACTCATCCAAGTCACCTGGTGAGGAGACAATGATGGACAATGGCCAGCCCAGGGAATGGAGAGGGCCTGCATCTGCAGGCAGCATCATCCCACCCACCATACCCATGGGATATAAGCCCTCTCTGACTTGGAGGTGGAGTGGACATCACCATACCAGTCCCCTCAGGATTGGGGGAAGAACTATGGACTAGAGTAGACTTGATGGTATTCTCTTGTTCACATATGGTGATTCTAGCAATGGAAGAAATTATAACAATGAGGTGGAGCCAGTGGCCACTTGACACTTTCGGGGCAGGGAGGGGATGTGCAGTTGAAATACAGGGGCTTCTTTAGGATTTGGAGGTTGTCCTGAGTACCGCTGTGGCAACGGATGTAGTCCATTTTAAATCAGCACACACCACTCAGAACTGTGTGGGAGAGAGTGTGTTCTATGAGGTGAACTGTGGTCTATGGTTGGTGGCAAGGCCCAAGGATGTGTAAGTCCATTTAGGGTGGTGGGCCACACTTAAGGGAGATGTTTGTGTGGGATGTGGTGGGATGTGTGAGGTGGGCAACATGGGAATCCCAGTGGGTTCCATGTAATATTTTAGGTAATCTAAGCACCTCTTAAAATATATTTATATATATATAAATAACATTTTTGTAAGCAAATGCACATATATGCATATATATTTATATACCATTTTACAAATATTGGTATGTATTGTGAAAATTTCGAGTTTTACCCACAATAAAAAATAAATTAATTAAAAAAAAAAGATTATATCATATGCAAAAGACAGCTTAACTTTTATCTTCTTCCTTTTCATTGCCTTATTTCACTGATAAGAATTCTAAGTACAAAGTGGAGTAAAAGTGATAAAAGCAGACCTACTACAACACTGGGAATGTACTTTTGGCAAATATGGCAGGGGAGGGTTACTGGTGTAAGGTGTTGCATGTGGAGGAGTGTAGCAGTTTGATATTATTGATGAATTCCAAAAAGAAATATTGCATTATGTTTGTAAACTGGTCTTTTCCTCTGGGCATATTAGAGAGTGTTGGATTCAGAGGTTTTCACTTTTACTTGATTAAATAATGATTAAGACTTTGATTGGGCCTTGTCAGTAGGACATTGGGTCCCCACCCCTTTGGTGGGCAGAGACTCACAGAGAAACAGCACTGCAGAGGAATAAGTTTGGAGTTTTGCAGCTGGAGCCTCCCAGAAGTAAGCACACAGAGGAGCTTGGTCATGAGGAAAGAGTAAAGGCCCTGAGAAAAGAAACAAGCCATTCACCTGATAGTCTGCAGCTGGCCTTGTGGAAAGAGCAGAGTAGCTGAGCTTGGAGAGAGGCAGGCCCCGGGAAGAGAGGAACCCAGGGAGCCTGAACCCTCTCAGACATCGGGAGCCATTTTGTTCCAACACATGGCAATAGACTTTGGTGAGGGAAGTGACTTATGCTTTAGGCCTGGTAATTCCAATCTTCTACCCCAAATAAATACCCTTTATGAAAACCAACTGATTTCTTGTATTTTGCATTAGCACCCCTTTGGCTGACTAATACAGTGGTCATATGGGATAGGGTGCACCAGGGGCAGGCTTCTGTGGAATATTTAAGTGTTCATCTTGTCATGGTGTATTATATCATTGGGTGGAGACCCACACAATAAACAAGAAAATATTAAACTCCCATCCTGAAGAGTCCTGCTTTGTTCTCAAACAGAGGGGCAAGTGTCTCTCTAGAACATAGGCAGTGCCTGATAAAAGAAAACAGACCAATATATCAAGTCCTCAATATTATTACACTTAAGTATGAATCTTACTCTTCAAAAAGTGAAACTTAGTGGTTACCATAGGTCCCGAGGGAAGGGGAAGGGAAGAATAGAATAGATGGAATGTAGGGCATTTTTAGGGCATTAAAATTGTTCTGTATGATATTTCAATAATAGATAAAGGCCATTTTAAATTTCATCAAAATTTATAAAAGTGTATGGTCCAAAATGTAAATCATAATGTAAACCATTGACTATGGTTAGTAGCAATGCTTCAATATTTGTACATCAATTGTAACAAATGTACCATCAGCATCCAAAATATTATTACTATAGAGAGGGGAAAGGGGGAGGGCATTGGTATATGGATATTAGGGACTTTTCTGTAACCTAAAGATTCTCTGAAGACAAAATTTTAAAAAAATAAGACACTGGGAGAAAATACAGAAGAAAATGTCACTGTACATACAAGACAACAGATCTTACAGTGATGAAAGACATAATGTCAAGAATTTTTTTTAATATTTCAAATTTTTTATTTTTTTGTATTTATTTGTTATTTTAAATCATTACTATTTCATTTTCTTATTAATTTTATTTGGCTATATTTTACTTCATTTTTGGAGAGGTTTTGGATCACAGAAGGGTCACAACTGTGGCAGGGGAGGATCATTGGTGTGGGGTTTCAGTGATGAAGGGATGCATGGGAGGGGGTTCACATGGGGCATACCTCTAAGGCATATGAAGGTATTAAAGTGTTCTTGGGGTATTGTCACAGTGGGTGGAGATCCACAAAATAACTGAAAGAATATTGATTTCTCTTCCTGGGGCGTTCGCTACATTCTCTAATAGGACAGAAAGAATCCTCTGAGTTCAGGGGTGGTGCCTAGTGCAGAAGGATGGACCATTGCGATGCACCCTTGATATTGATGACTGTGCATATGAACCTTCTCTTGTGAAGTTGAAACTTAGCCTAGTATTATATTGCCTAAGAGTTACCTCTTGAAGGCCTCCTTGTTGCTCAAATGTAGCCTTTCTCTAAGTCAAACTCAGCATATAAATGCATTACCTTCCCCCTGTTGTGGGACATAACTCCCGGGGAAGAGACTTCCTGGCACCAAAGGATTACTGCCAAGCACCAACTAGCGATGCACCTGGAAAAAAAGGGAAAGGGTAAATACAAATGAGTTGTTATGGCAAAGAAATTTCAAAGTGAGTTGGGAGGTCATTCCAGAGGTTAGGCTGATGCATGTCTCAACAGGATCCCATTGACTGCCACAGTAATATTGCCTCAAATAGTGGGGTTCCTGAGGGCTCTAGAGACATCCAGACACTATAGGAAGGGCAGACAGCTCAGGAATTTGGCACCCTGCCAGTAGATCTTACTTTGGAATTTATGCTCCCCAGTGTGACAGATTTGGACTCATTTGTGGTTTCCCTACATGTGGCTCTTCTGCCCCTTCTATTTGAACCTATAGTTAGTGCTTGATAGGTGTACGTCCAAGACAATTAAATCTTTGGTTCATTCATGTGCCAGTTGGGCCCTGAAACTCAGAAGAGTTGCAAAATCTCTTCTCTAGTTCATTGGACTCACCCAGGTCAACTAAAAAGGAGATGATAATGGACAATGCCCATCCCAAGGAACAGAGAGAGGCTGCAACTGCAAGCAAGATAGTTCCATCCATCTACCCCATGGGCTCTAAGTCCCCTTTCAATTAGAGTAAAGTGTGCATCACCATCCCCAAATCCTCAATATTGGGGAATGAACAATGGACTAAAGTAGATTTATTCTTATTCTGCTATAGACTTAATTTTATTCTGCAATGGAAGAACTTTTATCATTGATATGGAGGCAGTGGCCACAAGGGATTCTGAGGGGAGGGAGTGGGAAAAATAGATGTAATGTGGGGGCATTTTCAGGTCATTGTAATTGTCCTGCATGACATTGCAATTACGGATATTATAAATTTTGCCATAACTTACAAAACTGTGCAAAACAGAAATGTAAATTATAATGTAAATTATAATCTACAGTTAGTGGCAATGCTACAATCTGTGCTCATCAATTGTAACAAATGTATGACACTAATGAAGGATGCTGTTAATGTGGGAAAGTGTGGGAGGGATAGGAAGTGGGGCATATTTTTTTATGTAACATTTATGTAATCTAAAGTATCTTTAAAAATTAAAAAAAAATCTTTTAAAGTATTAAAAAATATAAAGCCGGGAAGTAGGGGTGGCTCAAGCAATTGGGCTCCCGCCTACAACTTCGGAGGTCCTTGGTTTGGTTCCAGTGCCTCCTAAAGCAGACAGTGAGCTGGCGCGATGGGTAGGCATGGCAAGCTGACAAAATAAGATGGTGCAACAAGAGACACAAGAAGAAAAGACATAATGAGAGACACAACAAAGCTGGGAGCAGAGGTTTCTGGTGCCTCCTCAAGAGGATGAACATGACAGCAAGCTGGCATGACAAAATGATGCAACAAGAGAAACGAGGAAAAACATAACTAGAGACACAACAAAGCAAGGAACAGAGGTGGATTAAATGATTAGGGACACCCCTCCCACATCAGAAGTCCCCATTTTGGTTCCTGGTGCCTCCTAAAGAAAAAAAGAAGATGAACAAATACAGCAAGTGCAAAACAAACAGGGAGTGGGGAGAGATAAATAAATAAAATAAATCATAAAAAAAAAATTAAGCAGATCTGCTTAACTTTTCCCCAACTTTAACTGGGAAAAAGATCAATATTTCACTATTCTGTGGTTGTTTTTTCTAAAGATACTTATATTACATAAATGCTACAAAAAATATGTAGGTATTTCCATATGCCCCACTTCTCACACCTCCCATCCTCCAACATAAACATTCTTCATTAGTGTGGCATATTCATTGCAATTGATAAATGCATCCTGGGGCTTTGCCATTAAGTATGAACCATAGTTCACATAGTTCACATAGTCTACACTCTTTCCCACACAGTTCTGCATGCTATGTGATGACAAAAAATGGCTATATCTGTCACTGCAAAGTCCATCACTCAGGATGATTCCCAAGTCTGGAAAAGCCCCATATTACAACTGTTTTGCCCTCTCCCTGCCCCCAGACCCCTCAGTGGCCACTGGCTCCACATAAATATTGTAATTTCTTCCATTGCTAGAATCATAATATGTCTATAGTAGAATACCAGTAAGTCCACTCTAGTCCATAGCACTTCCCCCAGTCCCGAGGATTCTGGGATGGTGATGTCCACTCTGCCTCCAATTGAGAGGGGGCTTATATCCCATGGGGGAGATAGATGGGACTATCATACCTGCAGCTGCAGACTCTCTCTGTTCCCTGGGACAGCCGTTGTCCATCATCATCTCCCCGTCAATTGTCCTGAGTCCAATGATCTGTAGAGTAGGTATTGCAACTTGGCTGAGGTTCCCAGCTGGCACATGAACAGCCCAAAGACTTGAGTCCCTGGACGTAACACCTACAAACTCCAGCACCAAGTATAGGTTTAAATAGAAGGGACAGATGAGCAGTGTGCAGGGAAGACATAATTGAGTCCAACTCTTTCACTCTCAGGAGCACAAACTCCACAATAAGGCCCACTGGAAAGGCACCAAACTCCAGAGCTATCTGCCCTGACCAAAGGACCTGGTGTCTCCAGAGCCCTCTGGAGCCCCACTATTTGGGGTTGTATCCACTTTGGCAGTCTATGAGATCCTGCTGAGATGTGCATAAGCATTACCTCTGGGATGACCTCCCGACTTACTTTGAAGTCTCTAAGCCATATAAACTCATTTGTCTTTACCTTTCCCCCCTTTTATTCAAGGTCTTTTTCCAGTTGCATTTCTAGGTGGTGCTTGGTGCCAGGGAGGCTCATCCCCCAGGAGTCATGTCCCATGCTGGGGGGAAGGTAATGCATTCATATGCTGAGTTTGGCTTAGAGAGAGGCCACATTTGAGCATCAATGAGGCTCTCAGGAGGCAACCCTTGGGCACCCCATAACAATACGCTGAGTTTCACTTTCAAGAGCAAAGGCTCATAAGCCTAGGCATCAATATCAAGTGCCCATCAGTGGATCATCCTCCTTTGCCAGTCACTGCCCCTGCACTTGGGGGACTGTTGCTGCTCCCTTAAAACACTGTGTTAGCACTGTATTCATTCTTACAGCTGAATAATATTCTATTGTATGTATGTACCACATTTTATTAATCCATTCATCTGTTGATGGGCATTTGGGTTGATTCCAACTTTTAGCAAAAGTGAATAATGCCACTATGAACATTGGTGTGCATATATCTGTTAGTGTCTTTGCTTTGAATTCTTCTATGTATATATACCCAGCAGTGGAATTGTTAGATATGGGAGTTCTATAGTTAGTTTTTTGAGGAACTGCCAAACTGTCCACCACAATGGCTGGGCCATTCTATATTCCTACCAGTAGTGGATGAGGATTCCCATTCCTCAACATCTTCTCCAGCACTTATAATCCAATGTTTTTTAAGAGCCTCCATTCTAATGGGTGTAAGATGGTATCTCATTGTAGTCTTGATTTGCATTTCCCTAACAGCTAGTGATGTTGAGCATTTTTTCAGGTGCTTTTTAGCCATTTGTATTTTTTCCTTGGAGAAGTGTCTTTTCAGTTAGATTGCCCACTTTTTAAATGGATTGTTTGTCTTTTTATTTTTGAGGTGTAGGATTTCTTTATATATACAGGATATTAGGCCCCTATCAGATATATGGTTGCCAAATATTTTCTCCCATTGGGTAGGATGCCTTTTTACTTTATTGATAATTTCCTTTGAGATGCAAAAATTTTTAATTTTGAGTAGATCCCATTTATCTATTTTTCTTTCACTGCTCTTGCTTTGGGTGCAGAGTTCATGAAACCATTTCCTATTACAAGGTCCTTTAGATGCTCCCCTACATTATCTTCCAAAGTCTTTGTGGTCTTGGTTATTATATTTATATCTTTGATCCATCTTGAGTTGATTTTTGTATAAGGTGTGAGATGGTGTTCCTCTCTCATTCTTTTGGATTTGGATATCCAGTTCTCCAAGCACCATGTGTTGAAGAGGCCATTCTTTCCCCATTGAGTAAGCTTGGTGGCCTTGTCAAAAATCAAATGACTGCATATGCAAGGATGTATATCATAACTCTCAATTCAGTTCCATTGAACCGTATGTCTATCCTTGTGTCAATACCATGCACTTTGACCACTGTGTCTTAGTAGTATGTTTTAAAGTCATATAGTTTAATATTTCTAATTTCATTTTTCTTTCTAAATATGTCTTTGACTATTTCGGTCCTCTTACCCTACCAAATAAATTTTGTAGTTAGTTTTCCCAATACATGTAAAAACATCTGTGTTGATTTTGAGGGGCATTGCATTAAATCTGTAGGTTAGTTTGGGTAGGATAGACATCTTAATGATGTCTATCATTAATGTCTTCCTATCCATGAACAGGGAATATTCTTCCATTTATTTAAATCTTCTTTGCTTTCCTTAACAGTTTTGTGTAGTTTTCTGTGTATAAGTCCCTTACATCTTTAGTTAAATTTATTCCTAGTTATTTGACTCTTTTAGTTACTAATTAAATGGTATTTTTTCTTGATTTCCTCCTCAGATTGCTCTTTATTGGTGTACAGAAATACTACTGATTTTTGAGTATTGATCTTATAGCTTGCACCTTTACTGAATTCCTTTATAAGTTCTAAAAGTTTGTTGTAGATTTCTCAGGGCTTTCTATGTATAGGATCATGTCATCTGCAAATAGTGAATTTTTCACTTCTTACTTTCCAATTTGGATAACTTTTATATCTTTTTCTTGCCTCAGTGCTCAAGCAAGTACTTCTAAGACAATGTTAAATAGGAGCAGTGATAGTGGGCATCCCTGTCCTGTTCCTGATCTTAGAGTGAAGGCTTTTAGGATTTCACCATTGAAGATGATGTTAGCTGTGGATTTTTCATATATACCCTTTATAATGTTCAGAAAGTTTCTTTCTATTCCTATCTTTTGCAGTGTTTTTATCAAGAAAGAGTGCTGTATTTTGTCAAATGCTTTTGCTGTGTCTATAGAGATGATCATGTATTTTTTTCTTTCAATCTGTTGATGTGGTGTATTACATTATTGATTTTCTTATGTTGAACCATCCTTGCATCTCCGGGATGAAACCCACTTGGTCATGGTGTATAATTCCTTTGATATGTTGTTTAATTCTATTGGCAAGTACTTTGTTGAGGATTTTAGCATCTAGATTCATTAAAGAGATTGGTCTGTAATTTTCCTTCTTGTGGCTTCTTTGTTTGGCTTTGGTATTAGGGTAAAGTTGGCATAATAGAATGAGCTAGGCAATGTTCTTTCTACTTCTATTTTTTTGGAAGAGTTTAAGCAGGATTGATGTCAGTTCTTTCCAGAATGTTTGGTAAAATTCACATGTGAAGCCACCTGGTCCTGATCTCTTCTTACTTGGGAGGTTTTTGATGACTGAGTCCATCTCTTTACTTGTAATTCGACTATTGAGTTCATCAGTTTCTTCTTTCATCAGTATAGTCTGCTTGTGAGTTTCCAGGAATTTGTCCCTGTCCTCTAAATTACCATTCTTGTTGGCATATAATTTTTCAAAGTATCCTTTCTTGATATGCTTTATTTCTGTGATGTCAGTGGTGATATCCCCTTCCTCATTTCTTATTTTGTGTATTTGCATCTGCTTTCTTTTTTTCTTTTTTAGTTTGACTAAGGGTCAAATAAAACAGGTGGAATGAAAGAACAACAACGAAAGACAAAAGATATAAAGATGAAGGAGTGAAAAGAAATAGCATAGGTAGAATAGATCAGTAACCAAAAGAATAAAAGAAAGAAAAAGAAAAAGAAACAAGCAGAGAAAGAAATGGAAGGGAAACAAATCAAGCAAGAAAGAAGACAGCAGCAACTTATTTTTTAAAAAAAATGAGACAGGAGAAAAAAAAAAAGGAAAAATATCCTTCTTTCTTAGACCCCTAAGGATCTTCTCAGGCTGCTAGTGTTCCTCAGTCACTCATCCTGCAGCCAGCTCTCTGAGGGTTTTGAACTGGGTTTTAGAAAGTAAAGTAAGGGAAATAAAAGAAAATGAACTTTTATTTTTTTAAATAACAGATCCAAAAAAGCTAATACAAGGAAAATGTCTATATGTTCCCTGTTATAAAGTTTCAGCTGGATGCTAGATAACCTGGTGAATCTCTTCTCAAGGAATAGCCAGGAATCAAACCAGGGACCTCATACATGCTAGACAAGAATTCTCCCAATGAGCTATTCTGAGTCCTCAGGTTAATTGACCTTTCAGAAGCCTATCTCCTGCTTTTACCTTGGGCAGGTTAGATCCCCTGCAGTCAGCTAGAGTGGTGCTGATCCCCTCCTGTCTCTGCCTCCTCACTGATGTAATTCCTCTCTTTACCTAAGTGACTGGGTGTGACCACCAGCCTGAAAGTATCCCCCTCTCCTCTCCCTGTCCAGTCTGGATCCCTTCTGATATTCAAGTGGGGCCCAGTTGGCTAAACACGCTGCAAAAAAAAATCTCTCTCCACTCTCCCTGACCCTTCTTTCTTGCAGGGAATCTGCCATCACACTCCTGTTTGGAGCAGGGGGCCAGGGTCTCCACCTAGTCTCTCTACCCTGAGGGCTGGGTATGTGTCCTCCATCCAGCCACTGAGGTAAACAACCCCTGATAATTCCTGTCTTCCCTATCTGTCCAGTACCCTCCTAGATGACTCAGAGCACTTCCCGTGGAGGTACACGTCTGCTCTACTCTCAGATACAATTAACCAGGAGTTTTACCTTCTCTTGATATCTCGGGGGGGGGAGGGGAGCCCTTCACGGCAGCCGGGAGGTTTAATTGCTCATGATTACTTGTTTGGGTATATTTGTGTTTCTGACCCTCGCTCTTCTGGGAGTTGGCAAGCAGTATCCTGGTTTGCTGTGCCCCAAAGCAGCTCCCCATTGAAGCCTCTGGCTTTTTCTTTGTGGTTTTAGTGAGAGCTAAGATTTATATGTCTAACCCGTTGGCCATGTTCCCCCAATCCCCTATTCTGTTTTTAATAGAGGATGATCTGTATCAGGTTTGGGAAGTTTATTCCTCTTCTATCCTTAAAGGCTCAATTTTCAATCTTTTAGCATATACTTAGAGTAGCTTAGGCTAATTTAACACTACTATTTATATATGACCTTTCTCAAGTCTCTAATAAAATTTCAAAACACCTCCCCACTCTGGCTATTTAGAATTTGTCTCCCTGTTCTGTGGGTCATATTGGAATTAATTTCTCAATTTATACATACCCTGGTTTCAGTTTTCTCTCTTGTTTTGGACTGGCCTCCTAGAATCTTACCTTGCACATGTGCAGTTTAGAATTCAGTCAAATACACAAGTGGTCTATGCAAATATCTCTAGCTCTTTCTCTGAGAAAATCACTTCCAATCTGCTATTATATATGGTAGGCAGGAATCCTTCCACTGAACTATTCTGCCTGTTTCCAGTCTGCTATTATGATCTCTGTCTGAACTCAGTAACATTGCCCAGTTCTGCTTGGGTTACCCACCTATGCAATACAGTCTGGTCTGTGCCTCCAGGAAGAGACAGGTTGATTTTAGAAATTACTTTGTTTGAATTCCCTTACTGATATCAATAGAGAACTGGCTATTTTATAATGTGTGAAAAGTCATTTCATTGCCCACGTTAAAAGAAATGTATATGGTGGGAGGGCAGAACCTGGTCTTGACTACTCTATAAAAGCCAAAAGCAAAACCATATCCATATTTCCTTGTTCAATGGCTCATATCTTTGCTTGGTCATAAACTATTGTCATGTTTATATACAACTAAGACAAGGACTCACCCTCTAAATTTTAATTCTATACATTCTCAAGTCAAAATAGTAACAAGTATAACATTCATTGCAGGAACACATAATGACAGAATGTATCCCTGAGATTATCTTACATTTTGGGTCTTGTGCCGTTCCTGACATACAGTTGTCATACCACTTTTAATCCTCAAATTTACCTAGAATTATGATTATTTTAAAAATCGTGTTAGGCAAAAATGTATAGGATAACACATACCTTTTCAGAAGAAGGGAAAATGAGCATGCATTTGTTAATAGGGGCATGGACAATTAAGTAAAATACTCATGACATAATTTACAGAGATATAATAATATTTCTTATTTCAGCAATTGTTACAAAACATCATGAGTATGCACTATCATACATGCACAATGCTCCCACATATTGATACAATCTGTAAAAAGAAAAAGAAAAAATTAAAGCACTTCTCAGTCCTTGGCATAATTATCATCATTTTCCTGTTTGCTAAGTGAAGTTAGTCTACCCTGGTTATGACTCCATCAAACACATTTTACAGGCAATCTGGAACATTTCTATAATGACATAGATTTTTAAGCAAAGCCATCTGCATTCCTTTCCACCAGGCTGAATATTTTACAAGAATTATTTTAGTATTACATTTAAATAATAGCCGAGTTTAGCATGTCAAATCCTTGGAAGTTAAACTAATTTTAAAGAAATTTAACATAAGAACTGTAACATATTCATTAATAAACCATCATTTCTCAGTTCTAAAATAATTATGTTTCATAATTTTAGATTAAACATAATTTTTACTGTAATATATACTCTAAATCTTATTTTATGCATTTCCATGATTGTTCATAGAGAAAGAGAATTTTGTTATATTTGCAAGGCAACTATGATTATCCTGTTTATCATCTTTGTGTTATAGTCAATCAAATAAAAGTAAACCTCTTGAGGGATATTTTTATTTAAAATAAAATATAATAGCTATTTTAAGTATATACTGAGAAGTGAGGCAGAAGCAGTAGCAGGGGTGTAGGTTGCCCATTCCCCATTGCATTTAACAGGTACATAGAAATCAAATAGGAGTAGATGTCAGATTCTTAGAGAGGGACTCTATCTTTTTAACCAGATGACTTTCAGCCATTTGACAGTAGGACCACTGGCCTTTTCTCTGATTTGAGCAGAAACTGAAATTCAAAAGCATTAGCAAGTAGATTGATAGATCATAATTGCTTCCTTTGCCTCCTTCGTGGATCAGATGGTACTAGCTCCTTCTATGACAGGTCTGGAGAGCTGTGGTCCAAATCTTGTGGTTGATATATGTGATGGCTTAAGACAATGAAATGATCTGCAGATCATGGTTGGGAGAGCCACGGTACCTCCTATAATAAAATCTGAGGAAGAAAGTCTAATTTTTCATTGTGCCATATATGACATGAGGGTGGGTGAACTGATTCTCCATCTCAAACCTCTACCAGGTTTCATTGCTTTAAGGATTCAGCTCTAGCTGGTTTCCATGGAGCTTTGTAGAAGGTCGACTTCCAGGTTATTGGTCTTGAAAAATAAATCCTTTACCTCCCAAGGCTGGTTATAAGGTCTTTTCTAATGCCAATCTATGCAGCTTTTTAGAATTTGTAAATTTATTTCATTTCTTTATGCTTCAGTATGGAGTGTAAGATGAAGCTAATAATAGTACATACTTCTGGGCATTGTTGTGAGAATTAAATATAGAATCCTTAGTGCCTGGAATTTAGTAAATGATCATTGATTGTCTTCATTTTTGCTTTTACTGTAGTATAAAGATTGTATTATTCTATATTTTGTGCATAGGATATGATTTTATTAGTAATTTTAAAACATAAAAATGTATCAAGTCATTCACCTAATATTAGATGTTTAGTTTTTCTCAGTTTACTATTATAGAAAACATTGTAATGTGATATAATATACCCTTCAAATAGTTTATTTATTTAATTATACATGGTGTCATCATAAAAGGAGGAAGAGAATAGCAATTAAATTAGACAAATCTGAGGGCAAAATCTTGCTCGGTTTTTGAATAATTGCATTATCTTGGGAGGTTTTCCCTATGCTGAGACTCAGGTCCTTTATGTCTTAAGAATATTACACCAATTCAAAACTTGAAAAAACTATTCTGATAGTAGGTCGTGTATTTAAAATAACCAGTTAGTGAAAGGTATTAAATAAATCATATACATTTTAACACCACAGGTACTAATAGCAATAGAAATTGTATTTAAATGTGAGGAAAAATATTTAAGGTTGAGTATATTTCCAAATTGCTGTAAGCAAAGAAGTTGTAACTATTTTCGATAATATTTACTACAACTATTGGTTCAATTTATTCTCCTGGTATTTTTGCATTTGATGTTACTTATATTTTTTTCAGGAAGATAGGTCTTTAATTTTAATTTTTTGCATATATTTAATTGGAGTCTGTCTTAGTATGCCTCAGGACTTCCAATGCAAAATACCAGAAATGGGTTGGCTTTTCTAATGGGAAATTTATTAGGGTAAAAGCTTACAGTTCTGGGAAGCGGATGTGGCTCAAATGATTGGGCTCCCACCGGGGCCCCCTGGTGAAAAGCAAGCTGGCCTGTGCAGCAAGCTGGCCCACACGGAGTGCTGGCCTGCACAGAGTGCTGGCCTGTGCAGGAGTCCTGGTGCAGCAAGATGACACAACAAAAAAAGTCACAGAAAAGAGACAATGAGAGATGCAGCAGATCAGGAAGCTGAGGTGGCGTAAGAGATTGAGCAGCCTCTCGCCACTCTGGAAGGTCTCAGGATTGGTTCCCAGTGCCACCTAAAGAGAAGACAAGCAGATACAGAAAAACACACAGAGAGTAGACAGGGAACACAAAACAATGAGGGGCAGGGGGAAAATAAATAAGTAAATCATTTTTTAAAAAGTAAACAAATAAATAAAAACTTACAGTTCTGAGGCCATGAAATGTCTAAGTCAAGGCACCATCATAGATGCTTTCTCACCAAAGTTGGCTATCCATGATCCTAATGGTAAATCTCCCATTCTCTACTTTCTCCTGGAGCTCAGCTGTACCCAATAAGCCATCTGGCTTGGCTCTTTCCAGGACTTCTCTCTCAGCCTCATCTGCTCTGCTTTTCTGGCTGAGCCCAGCTGTGGGTGATCATGCGTATGGCTCTTCTTGTCTTTTCAGCCTTGAGCTGCTCTGAAGGCCCAGCCTATTGGGGACTTCATGCCTCATCTTTGGCTGTTAGTGATCCTTGAGTCCTCTCTCTCACATGGCTAGGTCAAAATGGCAGAGCTCACTTTTCTGTATGTCTCTTCATTCTCTCTATTTCTCTGTCACTGACATAGTCCAATCAAAATGATTTAATCAAGCAATCTAATCAAGGTCCTTTAACTGAATCTAATGTAATCAAAGGGTCTCACACCCACAGGAATGGATTAGTTAAAAAATGTAATCTCTAGGGGAGTGAGAGTAGTTCAGTATTTGAGGGCCTTTTTCCTGTGTATGAGGTCCAGAGTTAAATCCCTGGTACCTCCTAAATATATATATATATATATATATATATAATAACAATTTTGGGGGCAGATTCACCAAATTCAAACTGTCACAGAGTCTCTGAAGAAGAAAACTAAAACAAAGAAATATTATTTAAAGCCATAACCCAATAATTATTTTTCCAGAAATGAAATCACTGGTAAATCTGCAAAATGAGAGCTTTTTTGTTTGCAGTCAATTCTGCTGTGATGAGATATATGAACTACCACTCTACACAAAATTGTGCTAGAAAAATCACAAGGTTTATGGGGAAAATGGAATTAGGAATGCAATAGTAAAGATTTTCAACAGTAACATAAAAAAGTAAAGATTGGAACTGAATTCTTGCACAAGTTAAGTAGTTGAAAAAGACACATATATTACAATAAATATGACACTGTACCTTGAAAAAGACCTAAAGTTTGGATGTGGATGTGGGTGTTGGAAAGGTTGCTGTGTGTTTGAGTTATTTTAATGTGGTGTAGAGCATGGGAGAAGAAACACTGTATATATTGAATTTAAAGGAGTTTTATTCTAAAAGGAAGAGGAAACATATGTTGTGAGGGGTTTTATTTTTAAAATTAAGGAAACAACTGGTAGAGAACTTAGAGGACTTTGTGGTATTCAGAGTTTTGTAAAAATGGATTGAATAACAAGATGTATCTTGACTGAAATTTGATGCTGCAGGAGACAGAATGGCATATTTTTGGAGTGTTATTGTCAAGGAGGTAAGAAAGGATGGAATCCAGATAACAAGAGGAAGGGATGGCATTTGCTAGAAGAAGAGTCAGTTCATCTATTTTAATAAGAAAGAATGAAGTATTTTTTCCCATTAAAACTTAATAGCAGGTGACTTGGATGAGTCCATTGAGCTGTAGGGTAGGAGTTGCAGCTCCACCTAGATTTCATGCACACCTGGTGGTGGGCCACACTGTGGGAGATGTTTGTGTGGGATGTGGTGGGAGGTGTGGGAGGTGGGCAACATGGGAATCCCAGTGGGTTCCGTGTAATATTTTGGGTAATCTAAGCACCTCTTAAAATATATGTATATATATATATAAATAACATTTTTGTAAGCAAATACACATATATGCATATATATTTATATATCATTTTGCAAATGTTTGTATGTATTGTGAGAATTTTGATTTTTACCCATAATAAAAAAAAATAGCAATTAACTTTTTCTAAATTTTTGTTTATTTATACACACATTTTTTCATGAAATTTTTTAAGTATTTTCATAGGGCTAGAGTAACTTTTTGTTCTTATTTATCAAAATAATTCTTAATATTCTTCTCTATTATTTTTTTGGATGCAATATAATCTTAGTTACAAAAATTACTCCTTTGGAAATTTTATTCTCAAATGCAGAAATGTCTTATTTATTATATTTAATCTTCCTGAACATTAAAGGAAGGAAAATAATGATGACATTTAACCTTCCATTGCATAGACATATTCAGATGTCCTTTTAAAACCCTCATTGGGGTGGTGTAATTTACTTTTAATGTAATATCTCATGTTTTTCAATTGTTGAATATTATTAATAAATTTCATGCATCAACATCATAAAAATCCTGAAACTTCTGTACAAATGGATAATGAATATCTCCTTTCCCTTAAAATGCCATTCCCACTTCATTAAAATCTAAAAAACTCCATCTGCTTCTCTAGTACTCTTTAAGTATAGTAAAGTCTAAGAGCTCATGGATCTCCACATGAAAGCCTTGATTATTTCTCTTAATAATCAGTTGTTTTCTTTTCCCACACACCTAGACTTATGCTATTTTTTAGATGCAGCTGGCAATCATATTATCCCACATCTTTGTCTCAAATTGGCTAATGCAATCACATACAACTGAACATATTAACTGAATATCATGGCAAACTTAATTGGTTCAAAAGTTTGACCTATGACTTAACCTTCTTTATTAAATCTCTTTGATTTATATTATTTGGAAGTAATGAAGGTATCTTAATACTGGAGTACCAAATTATGCATAAAAGAATTGGTGACTCCCCAAGAGCATCTAAAATATCATGTGGAGATTATGTGATAGGTAAGTTAAAGAAAATTTCAGAGACAAGAGATGGAAAAAGAGATGACTGGAAAAGAGAGAGAAAGACTATCATCTATGATGGGATATTGGATGTAGAAGGTAGCAGGTGTTACTCTTTGAAGATACTTGAAAGTTATTCTGCTTTCAGTTCTAGTTATTTTGGCCAATTTAAAAAAAAATGTTTAATTTATATTGTTTGTATTTTTGTCATTTTCTATCATAAGACTAATTAATTTTAAAACAATATTTTGTAACCCATTGTTCTTTCCATTCACTGAATTGTACTTGGACTGTAATGAAAGTCATGGTATGCTCACTGATCTTGATTGAAACAAATGAATAACATCATAAGGCTAATTTTTATACTTTTAGGACCAGGTAACTAACAAGTCAACAGATTATTTAAAGTTTCTAGGAAAGCAAAGTTTTTGGATAACCCCTTGGTTGACTTGGTAATTGAATCAGCTCTAAAGTATAAATATTTAAATAGATTTCTCTATTTGATATTCAATTATTTCTACTTGAAAACTACTATTTATTTGCCCTTGTCTTGTAAAATACCAATTTGAAATGTTAATCAGTTTTTTTTTTTATCACTGATTAACTGATTTATACTTTATTTAGGTAGTTGATATATTTTCTACTTGGGTTTATTTTTTGGCAAAGATAGTCAGTTGTAGCAGTTTAATATTGTTTATGAATTCAAAAAACAGATATTGGATTATGTTTGTAAACTGGTCTGTTCCTCTGACATATTAGATTGGATTGGATTCAGATGTTTCACTTTTACTTGATTACAAAATGATTAAGGCTTTGATTGGGCCACATCAGTAGGACATTGAGTCCCCACCTGCTTGGTGGGTGGGAACTCACAGAGAAAATGACATGGCAGAAGAGAAAGTTGGAGCTTTTCAGCTGGAGTGCAGGGAAGTAAACACACAGGAGAAGAACACGGAGGAATAGAAACAGCTTCATAGACACAGCAGAGGCCCCAGGAAGAGAGAGAGCCTGATTGTATACAGCTGACCTTGTGGAGAGAGCAAAGCAGCTGAGCCTGGAGAGGAATGAGCCATAGGAGAGAGATGAGATTTATCCCAGCCTACAGTAGATATTGAAAGAAGCTGAGACCATGGAGCCTCAAGAGGAAGATGAAGTATATTAGTCAGCCAAAAGGGGTGCTGATGCAAAATACCAGAAATCTCTTGGCTTTTATCAAGGCTATTTATTTTGGGTAGAAGCTTACAGTCAGTAGGCCATAAAGCATAAATCATTTCCCTCACCAAAGCCTATTGCCACATGTTGGAGAAAAATGGCTGTTGATGTCTGTGAGGGTTCAGGCTTTCTGGGTTCCACTCTTCCCAGGGCTTGCTTCTCTCCAAACTCATCTCCTCTGCTATCTCCAATAGGTCAGCTGTAGACTATCAGGTGTACAGATTTTTTCGCTTCCTGGGGACTTTTCTCTTTCCTCACGACCAAACTCCTCTGTGTGCTTACTTCCAAGGGCTCCAGTTCAAAAACTCCCAACATCCTTCTCTGTAGTGCAGTTTCTCTGCCAGTCTTCACCCACCAAGGGGGCAGGGTTTCAATGTCCTACTGACATGGCCCAATCAAAGTCTTAATCATTATTTAATCAATAAAAATAAAACCTCTGAATCTGATACACTCTAATATGCCCAGAGGAAAAAGCCAGTTTACAAACACAATCCAGTACTTACTTTTGGAATTCATCAATAATATCAAACTGCTACAGGGGAGCTGAACCTTTGCAGACGTTGGCATCCATCTTGCTACAACACATGGCAACAGACTTTGGTGAGGGAAGTAAATTACACTTTATGGCCTGGTATCTGTATGCTTCTACCCAAAATAAATACCCTTTATAAAAGCCAAAAGATTTCTGGTATTTTGCATCAGCACCCCTTTGGCTGACTAATACTGAATTTGGTACCAGGAGTGGGGTGGTGCTTTTGCAATTATCAAAATGCTAGAATGGTTTGATAAATGGGTAAGGGGCATTTTTTGGAGGAATTTTGAGATGTTTGATAGAAATGGACTAGAGTGCTTTGAAGAGACTTTTTATGATGCCTTAGAATTAAATGATGAGGGAAGTAGAAAGGCTCAAGTGATTGGGCTCCTGTCTACCATATGGTAGACCCTGGGTTTGATTCCTGGGGCCTCTTGGTGAAGGCAAGTTTGCCTGCCCCCCATGGAAATTTGATGGCCTGCACTCCATGGAAAGCTGATGGCCCTCACCCCATGGGGATCTGAGCTGGCGCAGCAAGATGATGCAACACAGGGAGACACAGAGGAGAGACAGTGAGAGATGCAGCAGACGAGGGAGATGAGTTGGCTCAAGCAGTTGAGTGCCTATTTCCCACACTGGAGGTCCCGGGATTGCTTCCTGGTGCTTCCTAAAGAGAACGACCAAAGGAACAGACAAGCAGGCATGGAAAGAACACACAGTGAATGGACACAGAGAACAGACAGTGAGTGTAAACAACAAGCAGGGGAGAAGAAAATAAATTTTAAAAAAATGTAGGTGATGAAACTATTATTGGAAACTGGAGGAAAGGTGGTCCATGTTTTAAAGTTGCAGAGAACTTAACAAGATTAACTCCTGGTGTTTTATGGAAGGCAGAATTTGAAAATGGTGAGCCTGGATATTTAGCTGAGGAAATTTCCAAAGTAAACTTGGAGAATGCAGCTTGCCTTCTATTTGCAGCTTATAGCAAAATGCTAGATGAGAGGGATAAGCTGAATCATGAATTGTTGGGCACAAAGAAAACAAAAACTGATTCTGGAAATTCCAAGCCTCTGGAAATCAAACTCCTAGATGATAGTGCCCCATTTAAGGACTTAACTAAACTTGGAACTTGTAAATCAGGATTGATGATGCAATTATCTCAGAAAGACTTGAGGAAAATCTTACTATCTGATGGCTTGGACCCCTGTTCTAAACTAACAAGCTTTTTGAGAGAACTGTATGAACAAAATCACTGTCAGCTTGGACCAAAAGGAACATGGAAGGGAGAGATTGAAGGGGAAATGATTTCAAGAGGAAAATCATGGAAACTGAGATCTGGAATTAAGACATCTCTTTGGGCCAAGAATAGAACCCCAACCATGTGTACAGAGTGAGTTTGCCCCAGCAGCTGAAGAAGGTGGATGTTCCCACCTCATGTTTATGGAGAGTTTTGCCACCCCAGGGTACAGAGAGAGTGAAGCACGTTCCCCGGGGATTAGGGAGGGTAAGGTAAACACCCCATATGTCTGAGAGGGACAGGCCTGACCCCTATGAATTTGGTAAGGCCAGGTCATCAACTTGTTGTTCTGAGAGGGTTGGGCCTGTATGCCAAAGGTTAGGGAGAATGCTGTCTTCACTTAACTGTACCGGGGTGTTAGGACTCTAACCCAAAGATTGGATAAAGTGTGACCATCTCCCCAATGCTCCTGAAGGGTGAAGTCAGGAGATTGGCTGCCACCCAGATGCTTGATGGGGGTGGAACCAAGAAAATGGCCACTGGTCAAGCCTGTGGAAAGGGTGGTCCCCCATGTAGCCTCAGGGAGAAGAAACCGTCATCTTAAGAATGAGTCTCAGACTTTGACATCTAATGAAGTATGTCCTGCAGGTTTACACAACTGTAGGGGACCCATAACTCATGTTTCCCTCCCAATTTCTTCTTATGGTAATGAAAATGTTTATCTTTTGTCCATTTGTATATTGTAATAAGATAAATGGTTTTTTAAGTTTCAGAGTTCTGCAGTCAGATGGGACTTTGCCTCACGTCAAATTGTGTTTCTTTAAACTGATTGTGATGTGATTCTGTATTTAGCATTGTGCCAATTCAAGGTGTTTTTTTTTTTTTTTTTTTTTAATATTGTAATGTCTTTTTGGAATTTGGAGGGTAGAGTGTAGCAGTTTGATATTGTTTATCAGTCCCAAAAATATGTATTGGATTATGTTTGTGAACAGGTCTATTCCTCTGGGCATATTAGATTGTATTGGCTTCTGAGGTTTCACTTTTACTTGATTAAATAATGATTAAGGCTTTGATTGGACCACATCAATAGGACATTGAGTCTCCACCCCCTTGGTGGGTAGGGACTCACAGAGAAAACAAAAGTTGGCTTTTTTGAGCTCTAGCCTTCAGGAGAAAAACACAGAGGAATAGAGATGGCTTCATAGACACACCAAAGGCATTGGGAAGAGAGAGAGCTTGATTGTCTACAATTGACCTTCTTAAGAGAGCAGAGGAGCTTAGCCGGGAGAGAAATGAGCCCCAGGAGTGAGACGAGAGTAATCTCAGCCAACAGCTGATATTGGAAATGTTGGTGTATTAGGCAGCCAAAGGGGTGCTGATGCAAAGCACCAGAACTCTGTTTGCTTTTATAAAGGATATTTAGTTGGGGTAGAAACTTACAGTTACCAGTCCCTAAAGTGTCCAATTCAAGTACCAAAAGAGGTACTTTTTCACCCAAAGTTTGTTGCCACATGTTGATGCAAGATTGTGGGCCATGTCTGCAAGGGCTCATCCTTCCTCCTTAAGGCTCCATGGTCCCAGCTTCCAATCTCAGCTGTAGGCTGGTGTAAGGCTTGTCACTCTCCTCAGGGCTTATTTCTTTCTGGGTTTTCTCTACTGTTTAGGGATCTGGTCTCTTCAGCTGCAAACATTCAGGTGAATGGCTTGGCTTTCCCTCCAGGACTCCAACATCAAAACTAAACTCTCTGTGTTCTCCATTTCTGTCTATTTACTTCCCTGTCTTTGAGCATCTTTTTACAAAGCCCACAAGGGAGCGGGGGCAGAGACTCAAACCGAGTCACCCTAATGACATGATCAGATAAAAACCCTAATCTTGATTTAATAAAGTAAAAGTGAAAAATCTGAATCTGATACAATCTAATAGGCTCAGAGGAACAAACCAGTTTACAAACACTATCCATTACCTATTTTTGGAATTCATAAACAATACCAAACTGCCACAGTTGGTAATTACTATGTCATCCAAGACACTCTTTTTCAGTAACACCTGTGGCTATATTCATGAGGAAAGGAGACATGGCCTTCTTGAAACTCGGTAACTTTTATGAAGTATGGTATAATGCAATTAAAAAACATAATCCAAGCCAATTCAGGCAATCCATAATTGAGCATGATCCTTTTGCTCAGTGTTTTTACACCTTATGAAAACATTTATCATGGTAAACATCTTACTGTTCTATTATCTCACATCCATGTATCTAAGAAATTGAGCAAATCTTAAAAGAATAAGGAAGTTAACTTCATTTCTAAATATCTTAGTTGAGATTTACACTAATGCACTAGTATCCCTGAAATTCTCTCTTCTGGATGGCATTTGGTTTTTTTATTAAAACAATTTCAAACTTACAGGACAGTTGCAAAAATAATACAGAAACATTACAGAGAAGACCAATATACCTCCCAATCAGATACACAGATTTAACAACTTTTTAACTTTGCCACATTTGCTTGTTATATCATTTTACCTATATCTATCTATCTAGCTACCTACCAGCTATTTCTTTATATATATTTATTTAACTGTTTATATATTTAACATTATAAATATTTTAGAGTAGGTTGCATACATCATGCTCCTTTAACACTTAATAGTTCCATGTATATTTCCTACAGAAAGGATGTTCACCTATATAACCATATTAAATACAATTAATAAGTTCAAGGAATTTAAAACGAATATAAAGCTTATCATCTATATTCTGACTTTAAAAATAGTTGCAATATTGTCCTTTTGGGTATTTTCTCCTCCGCTGTTAGATCCAGTCTAAGATCATGTATTGCATTTAATTGTCATTGTCTCTTTAGTCTTTTTCTCTTTTTTAAATTGTGAAAACATACATACAACATGAAATTCTCCATCTCAGCCACTCCCAAGCACACTATTTTTTCAGCGGGATCTATCACATTCACAATGTTGTGCTGCTATCACCAATATCCATTAACAAAATTGTATATGTTATTTCATATAAGTGGAATAAGACAACCTCTGTTCTTTCGTGTGTATATGCAAAAAGAACTGAGGTTTTCAAGGCTCATCCATGTTGTCATGTATAACAGAATTTCAGTGTTTTTACAGCTGTATATTATTCCATTGTATGTATATACTACATTTTACTTATTCATTCAACTCTTGATGGGTGTTTGGGTTGCTTTTCCATGTTTTCCTATCATGAATAATTTTCCTATGAATATTTTTACGATATCTGTTTGAGTCCCTGCTTTCAATTATATTGAGTATACACCTGGAAGTATTATTGCATGTAATATGGTAGGCCCACATTTTACTTTTTGAGGAGCCATCCTAAGTAGGTTTCACACTAAATCCATGTTGACATTGAAAGTTGAGTTGAATGTCAAGGTTAAGTTCCTTCTTCATGAAAAGAGAAAAGACAGCAACCTTTCCTTTAATGGTATGCATATATTAATTGCAATTAATCTTCAGTTTCCTTAGTCCTCTGTATAAATTGTATGATTTTTTTGTTTGATAACAGCTTTTAGATTCATGTTCCTGTACTAAAGAACACCCCACCTATGTTTTTCATAGCTTCCTCATATGTAAATGCACATGTTCATTTAGATGTCTTTTTCCCTATTTTAGACCATGGACTCATTGAGTTTGTATATCCTGTGCTTGTATATAAGACATAATGGACATCCAATTTATGTTTGTTGAATAAATTTGCCACCAAAGTTATGCCCAGTATAAGTGGAAATTTGTATAAGTATACAGAGTATGAAGGGCCTCAAAAAGAAGGGATTGTTTTTGGAGACAATATTCCATTATTAACAGATCTATTTAAAATTAGGTGCTAATTCAACCTGCTGCTTATTTTTTTATGACCTAAATATGTTTATATCATGATGATATATTTACAAAACTGAAAACAGTATTTTAATATTTGCTAAAATTTAATGTTTAAGAAGTATTAAAGTTCACCTAAAAGAAGTGATACAAGTAAAATTTTACATAGAGAATTCAGTGACTAACTGCATATATTCATTCTCAGAGTACTGAACAAGGAGACGGTTTCCTAAAACAGTACATGGAAGGTTTGATTTGAAACAAATGACACATTGATGAAACTAAGATGAATGAAGATCCTAATAATGGAAGTTATGAAATCTTTTCTCCAAGAGATCTTTCAAATGAGGTTTATTTTTATATAATTGTTTAAGTATTGCCTTTATATGGTTTATCAGGGCTTAATATTATTATACTTAACAAATCCTAATTCTATTCTTTATATCAAACTTGCTGATAGAAAGGATTAATATTTCCCACAAACATTGTATTAAAGACTAAACGTTTGCCTACTTAAGAAGATATGATTTTTATATAGTCCCATTTATCCTCTGATATATATTGATAAAGTATAGTCATTTTAGTTTATGAGGCATAGCTAAGGCTAATATTTTCCAGTTATGGTTGATTAAAGTTCTAATCTGACCAGAGTTGTCATATTTGTATTTTTACCAATAAAAGTAAGTTTCCTTTCATCACATATGTTATAGTTCTGACTATTTGACAGATAATTCATGAAGTGAATTACAATTCAGTTGATCAGTTTGGCTTATCACTACAGGAAATAATAATAATTACAAATGAAATATCAGAAATTAGAGCTGTATCACAGTAATTTTTAAGTTCTTACCATAGAAGTATAGCTCAGATAATCAGCATATAGAAAAATTATGAATTTAAAATAATAATTTTCATTACATTCCTAATTTCAGTGAGAAAAAAATGGGTTACCTAAAAAAACATATTTTGTTATTAAACAGTTTAAACCATACATAAATCAACGTTAATTGTATATCCCCTAATACCATAAATTGGACAGTATGCTTTGCCATTTCAGATGGAATAATTATAATATATGTTTTATTCTTATAATATTATGCTAATTCTTTCATGGAGTGTAATTAGCCTTTTAACACTACAGTGATTGAGGTGAATCTTGTTCTGTGCTAAAGTCATGTCCCCATCTCTTTCTTTTAGCTCACTTTAATATTGCTCCCTTTAGCTAACTGTTCCAAAATTTTTCTAAGTAAAAAAGTATGTTGTTGCTCATGAGAATTATGCAAAAAACCATCTGATGTGGCTTATCAAATAATGAGCCCTGCTTCTTATGGTATGACATTAATCAGATTACTATTAACCACATTTACAGCATAGTAGCTTAATTAATTGTATATTAATTGTATATTAATTAAGCCTGGGATTATTATAAACATTGATTTACTTCTCTTAACATTAACATCAAGAGAATAAGCAGATCAACTTTCAAGCAACTTAAGGCTCATACTGAAACAACTTTAATTCATTCTAAAACACTTTTTTTTTAACCTATGCTCTCTATTTTTCCACTACATATTCTAAAAGATATAGTCAAACTTTACATTCTTTCATTTGTACGACAAAAACAATAAATAAAATGAACTTTTTATCAAACTTCACATGTATTTCACTCTTTGATAATTCCTACATGAAGGACAAGGTCTGTTGCATCTTCTATCTCCTATCTTTACATGTCTTTTCTACCAGTGTGTCACGTATACTACAGATGCAGATAAATTGCTTTTGGAGCAATAACTTTTACATCAAACTCAAGCAATATCTTATACAAGGATGTGCCATGTGAACTGGGACTTCAAAATAATTGTTTTCCTCCTTGAATGGTATAAATTCAAGGAAAAGTTATTAAATATAAGTATGGGAACCTGCCACAATTAGGAAGGTACTATATTATTGTGATTGTATAAGTAAGATAACTGCACCACCAAGAAGATAAATCATATGCCCACGTTCACACGTTCACATATCTAAGAGGTGAGAAAGACAAAATTTTAATTCCAGTGTGTACCGTTGCCTGGTCTATTAGTGATAAACTATTATAATCTTCTTTCTTTGAAGTTAATTATTATTTTTATCATTGTACATAGTTGAAATAGTCAAATAGTTCTACAAGACTTAAAAAGGAATAAATCACCTCTCTGATGCACCTCTCCTAATCCATATTCCCCTTCCAGAGACTAACCCTTCAACTCCTTATGCTTTTTTCTCTTATATTTAATTCCATCTGATTAAATATAGCATATATGCTGCTATTGCATAAGTATTCAATATAATAAATATAAATTGATCCCCCATTATTTTTTCTTGATATGAACTGTGTTGTTTTCCTAATTTAAACCAAGTTCATCTACATGCTATTTCCATTGTCCCTAAAATAGAAATAATGACTAAGCTATTGAACTTAATAATAGTGTTTAGAATCTTGTGATGTAATTGAAATTATGCATTTAAACTCTTAAAATACAAATCCATGTATATGTGCCCATTGGCTCCTAAGTGGATTAAGTGAGTTGAGGTGTTGGTAATAATAAGCCTATGTTACTGTCCAGATTTCTTAGTAATATACTAATAAAACTATTTCCATCTATGTGTGGAGTGAGTTACTACATGGTATATCATGGGAACACAGGCTCAGGCAAAACAGATTTTCAGCAACGGACCCTTTTATTACTTACATAGCACAAAGAGGCCAAAAGAGCAGTGGAAGTAGTCCCATTGTGGTGGGTCCCCAAAGAGGCCAACTGTTGGGTCAAGTTCAGGGGATAGTGGCTCTGCATGCCCCGCCTTGCGTCAGAGAGGAAGGATACCGGCACTGCCCAATTGTTAGGTTTTTATCCATCCCAGAGGTAGCAGGACCCAACCACTGAACAAAAGCATGCATCGTCAAACTTTATGTAGATTCTGCCCTGACAAGCAGGTAGGGCTGCTTGATCCCAGTTTCAGGTTCAAGGTATGGTTAGACATACCATTCCTGGGGAACTTGTTTTCTCATGGATGAGATCTAGTGTCTCTACTGGGCTACTTGTGATTTCTTGCATGGAAACAAGAAATAATGAAAAGGAGAAAGGGAAGGTGAGGGCTGGGAAATGGACTCTGAGAGTGTCTGCAACTTCCCAAGCACTATCTTCTTTGTCCTTTTGTATTAAGCATTTCTGTTGCTGATGTTTTTTGTTTTGTTTCTTTTTCCAGTGGGGATATACGACATACACATTCCCATCTCATTTACTTGTAAGCATACCATTCAGAGGGATTAATCGTATTCACAATGTTGTGGCATCCTCACCATCTTTCTTTAATAAAACTCTTGTATCTCCCTAAAGAAAAACTCTACACCCACTTTGAATTAAATTCCTTTCCCCCTGCCCAATGTCACTGACAATCTGTACTCTGATTTATGTCTCTAAGAGCTTGCATATTCTCTGATATTTTCTTATCATAACCACAAGGCTTAAATTTAACATTCTAAATCTTGAACAATCTTGTTTGTTTTGACACCACATTCATGTCAACAGTATACACAAACTATGTTCCTATTCCTCACCACCTTCCCACCTTTATGTAATTCTTATCCCAAAGTACATGATTCTACATTATGAGTCAAAAACCACTGAAGTCTCATTACGTTTTCCTTTTAGACCCTGTAGGAAGTAAAAAGTGAAGTTATAAACCAAAAATACAATAGTGGCATTTATATTTACCCATGTCATTACCCTTATTAGACATATGTATTTCTTCATGTGGCTTAGTCCTTTCCTTTCAATCTGCAGAAATATGTTTGGCATCTCTTGTAGAGCTGGTCCAGTGGTGATGAAGTTCCCCAGCTTTTGTGTATTTGGAATGCCTTAATCTCACCTTCATTTTTGAAAGACAGTTTTGCTAGATATGGAATTCTTGTTTGGCAATTGTTTTTTGCTGTCAACACTTTATGTATTTTTTTCACTTCACTACTTTTCGTCTTGAAATAGATTCAAACTTATACAAAAGTGGTAAATAATTGTACAAAGAATTCATGCACACTTCACCCAGGTTCCCCATAGTTAACATCTTACATAATCACAGCACAATGGCCCAAATCAGCATATTAACCCTGACACAGTAATATTCACTAATGTACAAACCTTAATCATATTGCATTTGTTTACCACTAATGTCCTTTTTCTGTTCCAGGATCCAGTATAGGACCCAACATTACATTTAGATTTCGTATCTTCATCTCCTTGAAAATGGAAAAGCCCCTCAGTCTTTCTTAACCTGTTTTTTTTCCATTGGAGAAGTAGGTTTACAGAAAAATCATGAAAAAAAATACAGAATTTTCATGTACCATCCATTTATTAACACCTTGGATTTGTTTGGCAAATTTGTTACAATTCATGAAAGAATAATTTTATAATTGTACTATGACTGTAGTCTATCATTTACAATAGGGTTGACTGTTTGTGTTGTACAGTCCCATGATTTTTGTCTTGTTTGTTAATTTTTTATTCCAGTAACATATATACAACCTATCTTATATTATGTTATTTTCTATGTTAACAACATTCAAATATATAATTCAGTACTGTTAATTACATTCACAATGTTGGGCTATCATCACCACTATTCATGACCAAAAGTTTTTCATCAACCCAAAAAGAAGCTCTGTACGATTTAAGTGTTACTCACCCCCACTCTGGCCCCTGGTAATCAAGAGTCTAGTTTCTGACTCTGTGAATTTGCTTATTCTAATTATTTCCTATCAGTGAGATCACACAATATTTTCCCTTTTGTGTCTGACTTATTTCACTCAACATGTCTTCAAGGTTCATCCATATTATCTCCTTTATCAGAACTTCATTTTTCCACTGATGAATAATATACCATTGCATGTGTATACCACATTTAATTTATCCATTCATTGGTCGATGGACACTTGGTTATGTCACCCCACTGCTTTATTGCCCCCATGGTTTAAAATGAGAAATTGGCACTTAAATATATGATGCCCCCTTTTACATGATATGTTCTCTGTTGTGGCTTTCAGAATTCTTTTTTAATTTTAATTTTTTATATTTTATTTTTTTATTTTTAAAGAAGTTTTAGATTACATAAATGTCACATAAAAAATATAGGGTATTCCCATGTGCCCCACTACCTCCCCCTCCCACACTTTCCCTTATCAACAATAACATTCATTAGTGTGGTACATTTCCTAAAATTGATGAACACTTATTGAAACGTTGCTACTAACTGTGGACTATAGTTTACATTATAGTTTATCACTCACAATTTTGTAAGCTATGATAAAATATATAATGGCTTATATACGTCATGGCAGTGTCACACAGGACAAGTCCAATTTCCTGAAAATGCTCCCATATTACACCTATTTTTCCCTCTCCCATGCTTCAGAACCTATGGTGGCCACTGCCTTTATATCAATGATAAAAGTTCTCCCATTGTCAGAATTATAATGTCTATAATAGAATAATAATAAGTCTACTTTAGTCCATTGTTCATTCCTCAATCTTGAGGATTTGGGATGGTGATGCCCACTCTGCTTCAAATGAGAGGGGGCCTAGGTCCCATGGGGTAGATGGATGGAACTATCTTGCCTGCAGTTACAGACACTCTGTCCCTTGGTATGGGCATTGCCCATCATCATCTCCTTGTTAGTTGTCCTGGGTGAGTCTAATGAACTAGAGAGTTGGTGTTGCAACTCTGCTGTGATTCAGGATTCAACTGGCTCTTGAATGGACCAAAGATTTAAGTCTCTGAGACATATATTTCACAAGCATGCTAATTATAGGTTCAAATAAAATAATTCTGTCTTTATCTTTGGTATGTTACACTCTGATTATGATATGTTGCCAGGTAGGACTATTTGGATTTATCCTGTGTGGAGTTTGTTGAGTGTCTTGGATATATACATTCATATTATTCATTAAATTTGGGAAGTTTTCAACCATTACTCTCTGCCCCTTTCTCCCTTTCTGCTCTTTCTTGAACTCCCACATGTATATATTGATATGCCTTATGGTGTTTCACAGGTTCCTCAGGCTCTGGTTACTTTCTTCATTCTTTATGCTCATCAGATCATATGATTTCATTTATCTTATCTTCAAGTTCACTAGTTCAGTGATTCTTCTGCTGGCTGCAATCAGTTGTTGAACCCTTATAGCGAATTTTTATTTATGTTTCTGTGGTCTTCAGCTTTCTTTGGTTCATTTTCTTACTTTCCATCACTTTATTAATATTATATTTTGGTCAACTATTATTTTCCTGAATTTTTTCAATTCTTGGTCCATGATTTCCTTTAGAACTTCTATCATATTTAAGACCACTTTTAAAAAATCTTTGATTTTGCCCCAGGCCTGACCCTCCTCAAGATGGTTTCTAATGCTTTTATTTTCTTTATTCCAGGGACATTGACTCTTGTCTTTTCATGTTTTGTAATATTTTGTTGAACCCTGGACATTTTGATATTTTAATGAGTTATCACTGGAATGTAGACCCTGAAGTGTCTGTTACTTAAGGTTTTGTCCAGCTAGTGTTATAATGTTATGACAGAGCTTTCCTTGAATGGTAGGAGCTAACAAAAAAAAAAAAAAAAAAGCCTTTTCCAGCTCTCCTTTAGAGTTTATCCATACAAGGAGTTTAAAGAATAACTCTAGACCAAAGTGTTGGAGCCACCCTGAACATTTCTCCACATTCATCTTGTCTTGTGCATATACATCACATGGAGTCCCCCTGTTTACACAGATAAGATGTCTCCTCTTCCTCAGGAAGCAGTTTCCTCATGTTTCCTGGCACTGCAGTGTATGTCCAACAACCAGTAATACCTTGCCCCAGGTAGCACAACTTGGCTGTTCTCCCACTAAGCACTAAGGTCTATAGGAGAACTCTGTGAGCTGCCTTCTATAGGCAGCATGATTTCTGGGATGGCAATTTCCCCAGACCAACACCAGACACATTTGTGCTAGGCATACATGCTCCCAGTATGTGCATGAGGGTTACTCTTCTCCCTCTGGAACTGGGACCAGAGATGCACATTTGGACTAAGACTGTGGGCCTACTGCATACTGAGCCAGTAATGGGTGGAGGAGGGCCCAGCCTGGGTGCCACAAGATCCTACTACTTTTAAGTTCACTTTTACTTGATTTGCTGCTTCCTGTACCAATCATGTAACTATTTTTGGAGCTTTGAGAAAGATGTTTCTGCCAGTTCTTGCTGATTGTTCAAACCTTCTTTGGGTATATGGAGACATGAAGCATCTCACCCCAGATTCATAATTTTTAAATTATTCTACGTCTCCACCTTATTTATACATTCATTCACTATTATTTTCATAGTTACCACAGAAATTTTTTTGGCATTATTGACTTATTAAGGTTTAAGAAATATTAGTAATTTTACTAATTTCTAGGTTCTATCAATTCCTTGAAAATGCAAGGATTTGAGAACATTTTAACTCCATTTAAACCTCCAGTCTTTTCTGAAATTATTGCTACATACTCTAATTCTAGGTATATTTTAAACCAAATGTTATCATTAATATATTTTTTATAATGAATATTCATTTATATTTATCCACACACTTAGTTTTTCCTCTTTTGTTTATTTCTTCCTGAATATTTCATGCTTCCTTTTAGCATTGTTTCTTCCACCTGGAGAAATTCCTGTTGTGTGTGTCTGTGTGTGTGAGTGTGTATAAAATTTAGAACTGCTGGAGAAAAATTTTACTATTTTGTTTTACTCAAAATATCTTTATCATACCTATAGTGTCCATAATATTTAGAAATCTAAATAGGAATTCTTTTTCCTTTAGTACATAAAGACTTAACATCACTGTTTAATAACTTTCATTATGTGGTAGCTTGGATAATTATTCTCAATTCTTTACTTGCTCCTGTATAGTATTATAGGTTCATGACTTTTGCCTTGTTACTTTACTTTATTATGGGACATTAAGCAACTTCCAGATGAAAAGGGCTGATAACAGAAGCTCTGTGCCTTTTATGCCACTGAGCAAGAATGAAGGCATACAGCCCTCAAGGATGAACCTATGGTTGTGCAGCTCAATCTAATGCTGTACCACCATTAATTTTTTCTGAGCTCTAGTTCTTATGTATTATCAAGTGTACAGCAGATCTGAAAAAGTCTTAACACAAGGTTTCACCACCTTCTCTCTCAAGTTTAATCAATCTATTTAAAGGTAATTTTGGTGTATTAGAGAATTTAATGAATAGTCTTTTCAAGAATTTCTCCTTGATTTCACCCATATATGAGAAATGCCTATATATTTTCATGATAGTAGTTTTGAAGGAAGGACTTCTTCTGTTCTGATCTTTTCTGATTTCTAATTGTGTGGTTTTGTCACCCTTTTGTCTCTGAACTTTGTACTATGTCCTAAATCAGTCTGCTGGTGAATTTACATGTCCCATTCAGCTTTTGCACATGCATAAACTCCTTTCTTGATTAGAGACCTATATCATGAGATTCCACTTACTTTGGAATTTTCTGAATCAAGTCTTGCTCATCTGTCTTCTTAGCTTCTCTGATTACCCCCAGAGTCATGCAGCAATGTGTTGCTCTTCTGCACCCCAACAGTACTTGCATTAGGGTGCTACAGAGACACAGGTGAGGATATATTGAGAGTTTTATTACAGGAATTGGTTAACATGACTGTGGCACTTGGCAATTCCATATTCCTTACAGCAGGCTGCAAGTTAGAGACACCAATGAAAGTGAAGTTAAATTCCCAAGAAGAAGCTGGCTGGCTGAAATAGAAGAAGATATACTTTTGCTTGATTTCTGAAATAATCTGTTCTGGCTTTTAAGACCTCCAAACGATTGAATGAGGAGACTTCCCTCACTGTTAAGGGCAAACTCTTTGGTTGATTGCCAATGAAATCAGTTATAGATGCAATCAACTGACTACAGATGAGAACGTATTTACCAAATAGTTTCACAGTAACTATCCAGCCAGTGCTTACTTGATCAAATACTAGGCAATCAAACCTAGCCAAATTGACATGAAATTAACCATCACACAAAACCATTTACATATTGTATAAAAACCTTGATCTATTAATGTCATGCTATTGCCTTTATGTATGTTCTTAGGGGCAAAGGAGAATGAATTGTTAAACCTATCTGGGTATTTCAAAAAATGCCCTTGAATTTGCCTTTTCATTTGATTGTACCTATATATTTTCCTTGCTCTATTCTTATCAGAAGAGATAAAATCTTGACTAATTTGTCTTTTGAGAGATTATATTACATATTTCCTATACCACAATTTTTCTTCCTTTTGTCTACAAAAGTTTTGTGTCCCATGTTCACCAAATGTGCCACTAATTATGTAAAAGGAACACTTGGAATTTTAAAAAAATACCTCATTTTCCCAATTTCATTTATCAATTTCTGTATAACAGTCCTCCCTAAAATTTAGTGGGTTAAAACAAGGACTATTTATTATTTGTCAATGGTTCTGTAGGAATCATTGTAGAAAATTAGGCAGTTCTGCTTTATGTGATGATGAATATGACTGCATTTATCTGGAGGCTCAACTATACTAGAATGTCTATGACAACATCTCTATATAGCTGACAGATGTTATTAGCCATTGGCTCATAATTGAGCTGGGCTCTAAACAAAGCACCTTGTTATTCTCCTGATGATCTTTCCATGTAGTATGAGCTTCCCATTGCTTTGGGGATCCAAATTATCAAAAACAGAACCTGCAGATCTCTTAAGGCCAAATCTTTTGCCACATTTTATTAGTCAAAGCATGTTATATGACCATCCCAGATTCAAAGGTAGGACACATAGATTCCAAATGTTGATGGATAAATGAAAAAATTCGTGGGCACCCTAAATCCATCAAATCATCCTTAATGAATCTTAACTCCAAAGGCAACTCAATCACTATGGACCATCCCCATATCTAGTCTGGTAATTAACTGTCCTCAATAACTGCTGTTCTGACACCTTCCAGAATTTCTCAATTTGATCATGTTCATTTGTATAAAAGTTTTAGTAAAATAAAATATAGAAATTTAATCTCCAAACATATTATTTCAATTAGAAATAATTTAATAAAATCAGGGTTATACTTCTGAGACTAAGAATCAGACAATATCAAAGATAAATTAGAAGAGACAGTCCATCTGGAATTCTCTAAAACTGGTGATATTCTATCATCATGGAAGATTGTCTGTGATAAAGTTCCATTGACAACAGGCATAATAATTTGGGATGCTACTACTAATTTCACAGCATGTAAGCATGGAAAGCCAACATGTTTCCCATCTGTCCTTTGGAAACATTCAAAGAAGCCTTGGAAAAACATCAAAATCATTAGAAGAGAAGTTGGAAAGGAAGACAATAGTTTATTTCATAAATAATAATTGGGAATATTTTCTGATATCAATCTTTTGAAATGATAACATTTTATTTTATTATATTTAATGGAAATTAATCTTAAGGAAGAAAGACGATTATTAATTAATATAGGTTTTCTAAGACACAATTCTGCTGAAGACAGGTGTGCTTATCCTTATTTTGCTAGTAATAATGCTGCCTTGTTGCTACTACTGCTCTCAGAACTAATTACTACACCACTGCTATAGCTATATTAGTTCAGATTAACATAAGAGTTAACTGCTTAACAATGCTAACTTTTCTAAAACTCTCAACTTATTTTCTCAAACCCCAATTTTTTGTCATTTCAAAATGTGATGTACTTGGACTCATACAGTGTGTAATTGTATGTTGTTGCATGTCTTAATAGTCCATTCTTTTTTTCACAGCTCAGTATTATTCCATGGTATGAATATACCATGGTTTGTTTAACCATTCATCTGTCGAGGGACATCTGGGTTGATTTCAATTTTGGGTTTTTATGAATAAAGCTGCTAAGAACTTTCATGTGCAGAGTTTTGTGTGTGAACATACATTTTAATTACTCTGGGGGTAAACATGCAAGAATGCAATTGCTGCATAATATAGTTGTTACATGTTTACCTTTTAAGAAACTGAAAAATATTTTTATAATGGGTTTTTTGTATGTTTGTTTTTTCATTTTTTGGTTTTTTTTTTTTTTGAGGTACTGGGGCCAGGGATTGAACCCCAGAACTCATATGTGGGAAGCCAGTGTGCAACCATTGAGCCACATAGGCTTCCCTAAGTTGGTTTTTTCATTTGGCTGCTTGTTGTTGTTGTTTTCAGAAGGCATAGGGAACTGAACCCAGGAACTTCTGTGTGGGAGGCAGGAGCTCAACCACTTGAACCAATCTGCTCCCTATAATAAATTTTTAAAATTAAATTATTTTTGAAAAATTGGATATGGCAAGTGATATTTTTTTCATAAGACTGTAATTGAGTTTGTAGATGAAGGTAGGGGAGATTGTTGAAGATCTTTGAACTTATTAAAAGAACTTTGTAATTGCATTACTTTATTGCCTAAAATATTTTGCTAAGAAGTCTTAAATAATTATAATATAAATTGATGTTTTTGTATATTAATCAAAATAGGTCTTCAAACTTAATAATCTTTTCCTTATTTTTCATATTTGTAATGGCTTCATTAGAAAATAAATAGCTCCTGTGATAATCTGGTTCACCTTGAGCCGTGAAGAGAGGTAATATAATTTAGGAAGATGCAAAAGGTAATTGTATTTCAAATAACTTATTAAATCCTTAAGTATATAATTAGAGTTGATTCACCAAAAAAAAGTACACATGATTTTTTTATAATAATCTTATATGTTCTTCACAGGTAAAGGTAAATCAAGAAAATATAAAAATACAAATTTATACTTATTAAATAAAATATATTCAAGGAACCAGCCTGAACCTGACTTAATTATCTTTCTTTTTTTTAATTTACTTAATAGTGTTTCTAATGTTTACTGGGTGTTTTTCTAATCCATAAAAGTAATGAATGTAGCCTAATTTATTTGAATTTAAAATGTGAGGCAATGAAGAAATAAATGATAGGTAATTCATATAGTGACATTATTTTTGTGAAAAATGTTAAAACAATATTTGCAAGGAATATGATAAAATAGAGCTATCTAGGAATAAGTCTGCTACCCCCTGGGAATTTCTTCCAAATATCTATGGGGAGTGGCTTCATTTTTGAGATCCTCAGTAATCTGAGGATTTCATGGTTTATGGATGCTACATATTTCAACAATCAAGTCTCTTACAATCACCACTAATATGCATGTCAGAGTATTCTTGTGAGAGAGGCAAGCCAATGCCTGGTTCCCACACAAGAACTACAATTCTATGGTATACCAGTTCAGTCTTCTTAATGGAGTCCAATCCATAATTGCAGAGGGATAACCTAAGGGCAGTCTGTTCATTCCACCCTGTTAGTCGTATACGACACCAATTCATCAGCTCTGTGAAGTGATTGAGAAGGGAGGTGGGCTCAGCATCCATGGCCTGCTTTGTGGTCAGAGTCATCTGGTGAGGAATGACTCACTCTGCACAGAATTTAATTCAAAGGTGCTCACAAGAGTTTGACAGAGTAGTACAAGGGTGTTTTCCTTTGGGAAGAAATGGTTTTGAAAGGTTAAGTTCATTCATTTAGTCCTTCCCCATACTACCAGGAGCTAAGGTATTCTTTCCCAAGGTACTGAAGAGGATTGTTGCCTCCCTTTATCTGCAGAAAATCTGTTTATTCTGTAACTAACTGCACCTTTTTCCAATAATTCCCTATTCTCACCTAGGCCTTTAATCCAGAATGGTTGGGTACAAGATGGACAAAATCATTTTTATATAACTTAACCATTATTAAGAATGCGTTCTCCAGTCTGGTGTCATCATGGTGGTCTGGGGTTGCTGGTGGGATAAAGAATGATAAATCATACTCAAGACTGATCAGAACTGAATCCTAAATTTTCAGACAGGATCATAGAAACTACACCTTTTTCATCCTTATCAGCCTAGATGAGATAATCCCTTTTTGGAAACAGCTGCATTTAATGACCAGCCTGCCTTACTATGGTGTGTGTACCGGAAAAGGTAAGGGAGGAAAAATAGAAACATTTTAAGCCAAATATTGAAGATGTGTTTTACTTCACCAAAAGGCTGCCAACGCAAAGTACCAGAGAATCTGTTGGCTTTTATATTGGGAATTTATTTGGGGTAAAACTTAACAGTTCCAAGGCCATGAAAAGTCCAACTCAAGAAACCATAAGAGGTGCTTTATCACCAAAGTCAGCTGCCACATGTTGAAGCAAGATGGCTGGTGGTCTCTGTGTGAACTGTCCTCCCCTTTGAGATCCTCTCTCAGGTCCAGCTGCTCCACTTTCTTCCTGATTTCAACTGCAAGCTTACATAGGACATGTAGCTTTCTGGGCCACTTATATCAGTTTTGGCTGTTCTGCTCACTTCCTAAGTTCAGCTGTAGACTATCAGGCATATAACATGACTGGTCATTTCTTGAGCAGTGTGCCCAGAAATGGTACTCCGTGTGCCCAGCCTTTTGGGGGCTTTGTGTTTAAGCAATCCTCTCTCTCACACTGCAGAATAAAAAATATGCAGGCTCCCTTTTTTCCTCTGTCTCTCTGAGTGTGTCCATTTTTATCAGACCGGTAAAGGGGTGGAGACTCAACCTCAGTCACGCCTCATAGAAGTAGTGCAGTCAAAAACCCTAAAGCAATCTTAACAGGTAATATAATCAAAGACCACTCAACTGAATTTAATAAAACCAAAGAGTATCACATCCAGAGGAAGAGATTAGTTTACAAACATAATCTCTTCTTTTTGGGATTCATAAAATAATCTCAAACTGCCATAGGAAGTATTCCAATGTTTAATAATACCTGATGCCTGTGGATGGTAAAGAGTTTGGAAAACCCATCAAATAACTTGCCCTTCAACTTATTGTTGAGACTGTTGAGTTGCTTTTGCAAGAAAATGAGCACCACTGTCAGACTGCAGAAACCAGAGAGAAGAACACATACTTAACCCCACTTAGTTTCAAGGGCCGAAATGACATGGCTGGAGTTCAGACTGGGATAACCTGAAAAAATATTGACAGCAGTGAGGGAACACTGATAGCTCCAAGAGTATGTCAGAGATCTGATGCAAATGATTTGCCCAAAATGGGTAGGGGTCACACCATATGCAAGATAGCCTCTCAGGCTTCAAGACTATCAGGTCACCTGTTGGCAGGAGTGGCAAGTCTGGCATGCAGTGGTAGAGTTCATTGCTCAACTCCTTGTATTCTACCAATGATATTGGCCTGCCCAAAGTCTTATAACAACTCAAAACTATTTAATCTTTTCTTTTCCTGCCTGCAGGAGAGAGCAAAAAAAGAATTTCTAATGTTTGGGGCTTGCCAAAAACACCATATCAATTTTGGAGATTCTTGGGCCAATTGTTTTCCTTACAATTGGGGCTAATCGTTTGCTTGTTCCAACTCTACTCCCTAATACTGGACCGTTGAAAGCCTTCCCTTATTAAAAGATGGCAGAGTGGAGGTCTATGTTTTGGACTATTGAACTTCTAATTTGATCAAATTTCTGCTATCAATTCTCATTGATTTGTTAGGCCCTTGTCTTTCTCTTCATACTCACCATGTCTCTGACAGTATCCCATTTTTTTCCCCAAAATTTGTCTGAAACTGTGAAGGGCCTGCTATTTGGTTTACTTACAAGCTAATAGGCTAGCCTGAAAATTTTATGACATATATTGAGAGTAACACCATACCTCTGGATTAAAAAACATACCATTTATCACTAAGATCCAATATATAGCCACAGCAGCATCTTGTGTCAATTCACCACACCTCCAGTTCTGAAGGAGCTACTGAGGGCCAATTGCTCATGTGCACATGCAGTCAATTGCACCACAGAAGAGAAAATCCAGACTTATAAAACAAATCTTATGAAGGTTCCTATAACAAATATGTCCTTCCAACCATCAGAGATAGAGAGAAAAGCCTTATATTTACTTTGTAATGTTAATAAACTTTTTAAGTTTGTAAAACTCTATGTCTTTACGCCTCTGGTGAATAGTGAGAGACAGTCTCCATCTTTATTAATTTATTAATAAATTCCTTTATTCAGAATAACTGCAAAAGGCAGGGACCCTGAGAAGTCCAGGGAAATTTTTCTTCCAAAATGATCTATTTTGAGGAGAATGAATTTGCTTTGCTGAAAATCACAGGTGTGTATATATATTCCATTTAATTCAATTCCATTTCCATTTATATGAAGGAATAAAAGTTCAGTGATCCCTTCTAGCACAGAAAACTTGCAAGTTGGATAAAATACATTACAACCTCATTTGATTAAATCATTTAAGAATATATAGTAAATAGGCCAAAGTAAATACAAGAATTAACATCATTAGTCATCAGGAAAATGAAAATTAAACCAAAATGCAATACCCACAAAACTAGGTAAATTTTAAGACAAGTTTGATGAGATTGTGGAACAACTTTCATATATTCTAAGTGGGAGTGTAAATGGTGCAACCAGTTTGGAAAACAGTTGGACAGTTTCCTATAAAGTTAAATATAAAATTGGCTGAAGAAAATTGAAAATGTGTCTACATAAAGATTTGCATAAGAATGTTCATAAAGTATTTACTCATAAAGCCAAAAATTGGAAATGATTATAACTCCTTTTAATTAAAATATCAAATTGTTATATCCATACAAAGAAATGCTGCTCCTGTCTGGGATGTCATATTGAAGGCTCCCAGAGAAAATTCTTTCAAAGTATGAACTAGAAAACAAATCCACACCCCTGGGGCACTCACTATGATAGACCATATCATAGGTCATCAAACAAATATCAACAAATTTAAAAGAATTGAAATTCATTAAGAGTTTGTCTCTATCCAAACCTGAGCCTTTGTGCTTTGGGAAGCTTTCCTGATAGAGGAAAATATTAAAATTTTCAATATAACATTTAATGAGGCAAAGAGATGCGTGAGCATTCCAGGCAGAGATTAGAGGAAAATAAGTGAAAACTATTACTTCCATGTTTTTTGGTCCATAATTTTTGAAAGAAGGGATGGGAACAGTCGAGGTTGGGAATATAGGCAGAACCACATTCTATCATGGAATTGGAAATTTGGGAGATAATTACTGAAACTTTATCTCCACAATTCTGAAGGTACCTCTACCGTGGGAGTGGAGAGGTCAGAGCTGCATCGGTTTCTTTTAAAAAGTAACATGAGTCTTACCGAGTATGAAAATAAAATAAAAAACAATAAAGTCAAAAAGGCAAAACATTTAGGAATCTTGAGATTGTTTGGCTAACTTAAAAGCTAAATTCTCAGACAGAAGGTAGGACATTTGCAGTCTGGCAAAATTCCAAATTGCAACATATTTTATAAATATTTCTAAATACCTTGAATAATGAATGTTAAATTTGGGTTTTCAAAGGTGTGTGTGTGTGTTTACATACATATGCATACAGAAATATTAACATTCATTCATTCACTTAATCGCAAATGTTTGTTCAGTGCTACTACGTTTTTGGCTTTGAGAAAAAGACAGGTAAATTTTCTGTCCTCAATATCTACTTACTTAGCAAAACATTTTGGAGTAAAGCATTGAAGGTTTGAGATGACTCACAGGAAAATGCAAACAAAATATTGGAAGAGATAGGAGATGGAAGTTTATTTTTATCTTTATCAGTGAATATTGTCTAAATAATAATTAAATTATTCTAGAGAAATATTTATTAGTGTAGAAAAATGCATGTCAATTGCATACAAAGCAGATTATACAATGTGGAAAGAGGATGAAAATATTGAGAAATTATATTATACCTGTAGAAGACCAGTCTGAGTTGATCATAGGCTGAGTGCAGCAAGACTGACCTATTTGCACAGTGACAGATAAAGAAACCAGGAAAAGAGAAAACAGGAACCTGTCATGATCAACCTCAACCACCAAAAAATTTAAGTATCCCTGAAAATCCCTGCCACAAAATTATAACCCCCCAAAAATATGATATCCCTAGAGTTATTTTGTTGCAATTAATTTAATCTACACACGGAAAAAGAGGCAAATATGGTTGTTACCATTTTACTAAAATGGAATTTCCTCTTACTGTTCTTGAGAATCAGTTGGATGGCATCTAAAATAGAAGATGACTTCAAAACAGAGGATGAAAAAATTGAAAGAGATATGATATGTTTGCAAATATTGGGCCTGACAAAATGTTGAATCATTGGGAAAATTAGCTTGCAATAAGGACAAAACATATATCTTATAGTTAATCATTTAAATAAGTTAATTGCAAACTCTTCTGTTAAATTATACTGTCGTCAAATATATCTGAGTGTATGAAGTGGAAAGTTAAAGAGGAATGATAGATAACTTAATGGTGTTAGCTCAATGACTAAATTAGTCAACAAATATAATGACAACATATTTTTCTTCTTTCATAAAATTGAAAGTTTTTCTTAAACCAATGTAAGATTCATTTGCCAGAACAAAAGCTTATTAAATTTTAATGTCTTTATCTTGAATAAAAAACATGTAAAAATGATTTTCTATCATGCCAAATATTGAAAGATATAGTAGTAATACAAAGCTATTAATAATTTAGGTTGAACAGAAGTTGTTTCATAGTTTGAAAACATATCACCCAACTTTTCAATAATAGGTAGTTTCAGCTGAATCCAGCCTAAAACTTGTAGAAAATATCTCTTTTATTTCTAACATTTGGTCCTGAAATATTCTCTGATCAATAGAATCAATAACCAAGATAAGAAACACTTTTATAGCTTATGTATTTTATATATAACAGTTCTGTTTGCTAATGAATATGCATTTTAGTGCCCGTGCACCTTACCATTTTATTTTATATATATATTTTTTAATTTTACATATGACTCAGTTAGCTTTCATTATGCAAAATTTTCTTCTGCATGATGTATTTAAAATAATGATAGCCAGGAGTGATGTTTGCCTGGAGTCTATACTGCTTCTACAACTAACGAAGCCTGCAGGTCTTTAAACACAGCCTCCCATAATGCCACACATTCAACTGCCCAGATTTGCTTTACTTAGCTATTGTTACAGGATACCTCCAATCCAAATCACAGCAATAAAAGGGATATATTAATTTGAAAGATTATTATTTTTAAAACATTTTTCTCTTTGAAATGGATTGAACTTAATATAATCTTAATAAATAGAATGGTGTTAGCATTTTCTCCTTGTAGACAGAAGAGAGTAATAGTTTTGCTGGTAGGATGTGTCTATGCTTCAGAGTATCAAGAGGTATTGAAATAAAAAACTTTATCAAAACATTGTCATTAATAAGAATAATCAGATTGTGGTGAAAACATATTTTTTTCATTTTATTATACAGCTTTACTTTCCTGGAACACCATCTCACATTTGTGATCTGGCAAATTTCCACTCATTGGTAAGCCACAACCACATTCATTGTAATACTTTTCCTGATTTTACTAAGTGGGTCTGTCCACTCCTCCTCTGTTATCCAAATCAATCTGGGCACATTCACTTTCTCTTCTCAAGGTAAATATTTACTGAATGGAAGCAAACAAGGGTGAATTAAAAAGGTGATTAAGATGGCATTGATTGGGGGGAGATCAAGATGGCATCAGTTTAGGAGAGCACTCACTGACTAGCTCTCTGAGGATGGCTGATTGGGGACTGGGTCCTGCCCGGGGGTCTGTGCTGTGGGTGCATGGAGTGAGAAGCTTGGGACATCTTTCTGGAGGCAGCTGGATGGTGTTGATTGGTCAGTAGAAATTTGTGAGTTTTAACCCTGCCGGTGGAGGTTAACACAGACTGGGGAAAAGAGGCTGGTTTGAGCTGTGACTCCAAAGGCAGACCAGTGAGAGGAAGCAATCTCTGAAAGTGGGAGGATTCTGGTGGTGGGTCGAGAGGGCTTTCCTTTCTGTGGATTTTGCTGCCTGGAACCCCTTGCAGCCTTGGGGAGCAAAATAACTGGCTTGAAGCAGGACCAGGCTGAGGGGAGAGGTGAATCTGCTGAGTAAGTTGACATACCTAGCTGCCCAGGGATAAGCCCCATTTCCCGCCGGCAATCTGGTGAGAGGGCGCATTCTCTGAGAGTGGGAGGGTTCTGACAGAAGGTGGAGAGGGGTTTCCTTGCTGTTGATTTGGCTGCCTGGACCCCCTCATAGCTTTGGGGAGCAGATAAGCTGGCTTGAAGCAGCGCCAGACTGAGGGGAGAGGCGAATCTACTGAGGAAGCCTGATCTACCCAACAGCCCAGTGATACTCAAGCTTGGCTCCAGAAGGGGCAGAGTCAGCCATTTTTATTGTTCTGAACTGATTAGCATCAGAGCTTGAGCTCCCCTGGGGAGACCAGGAAGTGGGAAGTGCTTGATTAGTGTTCACGAGCCTAGTTAGGGTTCCCTCAGTGAAGGGGGTGGTCTAGAAGAGGACATATTTTGGGTCCCTTATTTCAACAAAAAAAAGAAGATAGTCACTTTTAATTTAGTTTAATAGCTAAAATCTGCCTCAAAACCTGAAGATAGAACCTTGCAGGGCAATTGATTGATAAATACAAGCAGGCTGAGAGGTTCCACAAGGGCCCAAGAAGGAACACTGTTCTTCCTTAGATTTGTTTGACTGCTTGCTTGTGTGGTTGTTTGGTTTTTCTCTGTTTATTAGTTGTTTCTTGCTTTTCTTTCCTCTTTTCTCCCCCTACTTCTTTTTTCTTCCTTTTTTTTTTTTTTAAATTAGGTGCTGCTAGCTTGTCTCTTCTCTGCTGTGCTTCTTCTTCAGTGATTTCCTATTCTCTGTCTATATTGATTTTGTATACCAAGCTATCGCTTTTACTTCCTTCATTTTTCTGCCTCTGCTTTTTGTTGTGGTTCTTACATACAATGTTTTTTCACTGGCCCACAACTTAAGGCTGTCAATTTCTATTCTATCTATTCAGTTTTCTTCTTTTATATTAATATTAATTTTTTCCTTTCAGCCTTTTCTTTACTTTTTCTCTCCCTCCTCATCATTCTAGCCTTCTAAATCATTATATATATTCCTCTATTTGGTTTTCCAGTCCATTCAAGTACTCCACTTTTTTCCCTATTACTCAACACTGCCTACATGAGCTAAATATTCACTTCACTAAGTCTTATACAGACCCTCTTCCAACTTCTATAAATATTACTATTATCAGTAGCATTTCTGTGCACCAATAATGAGCAATCTGAGGAGGAAATCAAGAAAAAAATACCATTTACAATAGTAACTAAAAGAATCAAATACCTAGGAATAAATTTAAGTAAAGATGTAAAGGACTTATATACAGAAAACTACACAACACTGTTAAAGGAAATCAAAGAAGACTTAAATAAATGGAAGAATATTCCCTGTTCATGGATAGGAAGACTAAACATCATCAAGATGTCTATCCTACCCAAACTAATCTACAGATTTAATGCAATCCCAATAAAAATCAACACTGTATTTTGTAAGGAATTGAAAAAGCTAACTACAAAATTCATTTGTATAGGTAAGAGGACCCGAATTGCCAAAGACTTATTGAAAAAGAAAAATGAAGTTTTAAAACATACTACAAAGCTACAGTGCTCAAGACTGCATGGTATTGGCACAGGATAGACATACTGACCAATGGAACCAAATAGGGAGTTCTGATATAGATCCTCATATATACAGTCATCTGATATTTGACAAGGTCAGCAAGTCCATTCAGTTGGAAGAGAATGGCCTCTTTAACAATTGATGCTTGGAGAACTGGATATCCATATCCATAAGAATGAGAGAGGAATACCATCTCACACCTTATACAAAAATCAACTCGATGGATCAAAGATCTAAATATAAGAACCAAAACCATAAAGACCTTGGAAGATAATGTAGGGAAGCATCTACAGGATGTTGTAATAGGAAATTCTTTCATGAATTTCACACCCAATGCACGAGCAGCAAGAGAAAAAATAGACAAATGGGAACTGCACCTCAAAGAAAATAAAAAGGCAGCCTACACAATGGGAACAAATATTTGGCAACCATATATCTGATAGGACCCTAATATCCTGCATATATAAAGAAATCCTACACCTCGAAAATAAAAAGACAAACAACCCATTTAAAAAATGGGCAAGTGACCTGAAAAGACACTTCTCCAAGGAAGAAATAAAAATGGCTAAAAACCACATGAAAAAATGCTCAACATCACTAGCTGTTAGGGAAATGCAGATGAAAACTACAATGAGATACCATCGTACCGCCATCAGAATGGCAGCTATTAAAAAAACAGCAGGTTATAAGTGTTGGAGAGGATGTGGGGGAATAGGAACCCTCATCCACTGCTGGTAGGATTTTGGAGTGTTCCAGCCACTGTGGAGGACAGTCTGGCAGTTCCTCAGAAGACTAACAATAGATCTTCTGTAAGATCCAGCAATTCCACTGCTAGGTATATAGAAGAATTGAAAGCAAAGACATGAACAGATATATGCACACTATTGTTCATAGCGGCATTGTTCATAATTGCCAAAAGTTGGAATCAGCCCTGGTGCCCATCAACAGATGAATGGATAAAGTAATGGTGGTACATACATACAATGGAATATTACTCAGCTGTAAGAAGGAATAAAGTGCTAACACATGGAATAACATGAATGAATCTTGAAGACCTTATGTTGAGTGAAGCAAGCCAGGCATAGAAGGATGAACAGTATATGACCTCACTGATTTGAATTGAGGAAAGTGAGCAGTCTCTGAGAACCATTGTCTGAAATATATGTTAACAAGGGAGAGAAGGAGAAGAGAAGGTTGTGATTCAACATGCATATGGTCATAATCTATGATAAAGTGATAGACTATAGTTGCATATTGAAGGATAGGACAGGTGGGTAGTGATTTTACTGGGCTTGGTGGTGCAGGGTTGACAAGTGGGTAGATTAGGAAGGGCAGGTTAGAATACCCAGTATACTGGGGGGAGAGATGGGAGGGGGCCAGGTGAACATGGGATTTGTGGGTATGATGTTGAAAGTGCAGAAGTTGGAATGCTTTTATGGCAGTATGACAGGGTAGTGTCATTGGTTTAGGGTGTAGGTTGGGGGGGCATTCAGGAAGGGGCACATCTGGAGTAGGTTTCTGGGGAGTGTGTGAGTGTTCATCCTGTCATAATATAATGTGTCGGGGAGTGGAGACCCACACAGTAATTGGGAAGGAGATGGACCCCCATCTTTGGGAGGACCGATTCACCCAGAAACAGACAGGTGGCTGACTCTTAGGAGCAAGGGTGGATCCTAATAGGAGAGGACAATCAGCATGCCAAGATCTCTTGTTGCATGTAACTATGAATCTTGCCATCCAATGAGTCAAGACAAGGGTTGTCATGTGCCCCAGGGAGATGGGGAGGAAGGAACAGAAAAGATCAAACTGGGGGTATTTAGTGGTCAGGGGAAATGTTTTTCATTACCTTACAGTGATGGACACAAGACATGGTAAATATCATCAAAAATTATTAAACTGTATCATCTAAATTGTAAACTATACTGTAAACCATTGACAATGTTTAGTAGCTATGTTTCACTATCTGTATAACAATTATAACAATGCTACCATTCACATAGAAAAGGTTTTAATATGGGGTGAGGAAAGGGGAAGGAGGATAGGTATATGGGAGTTTCTAGTATTCTGTGTGTGACTTTGCTGTGACCTAAAACTTTTTTGGAAATTAAATGAAAATTCAGGAGACACTGGGGAGTGAGAGAGGGCAGGTGCCACAATACAGACTGGACACCTGATAATGCAGGGATAAAAGGAAAAATGTTAAAAAGAGAAAAAAAAAATTTTTTAACTTTTGTTTTTTCCCGTATTTTGAACATCCCAATCCTTTAATTTTATTTTATTTCTAGTGTTTTTTTTTTTTCAAGAGTCCATGTATTTCATCTCTTATATTTAAACTTATCTTTATTATTTCATTTTCCTATTAATTGTATTTGGCTATTATATGGGCTTCATCTTCAAGGAAGGTTTGGATCACAGAAGGGTTACAGAGGGGGTAGGAAAGGATAATTGGTGCGGAGTGTCTGGGATGGGGGTTTCGTGGGAGGAAGTTCACCTGAAGATACATGAAAGATATATAAAATGATTCAAATGATCAAGGGGTGGGGCATGGTCACAGTGGGTAGACAATCACACAATAAATAAGGGAATACTGAATTCCCAGCCTGGAGAGCTCTGCCACCTTCTCCAAGGGAGCAGTAACAGTCCCCTGAGTGCATGGTCAGTGTCTGGCATAATGTGGCCTCTCTCTAAGCCAAACTCAGCATATGAATGCATTATCTTCCCCCTAGCATGGGACATGACTCCCGGGGATGAGCCTCCCTGGCAATGAGGGATTAATATCAAGTGCCAACTGGCAATACGACTGTAAAAAGACCTTGAATAAAAGGGAGAAAAGGTAAAGACAAAAGAGTTCATGTGGCTAAGAGACTTCAAAGAGAGTCAGGAGGTCATCCCAGATGTAACACTTATGCACAGCTCAGTAGGATCTCATAGAACACAAAAGTGGATATCATCCCACACAGAGGGGCTCCTGAGGGCTCTGGAGACACCCAGGTCCTATATAAAGGGGGATAGCTCCAGAGATTGATGCCTTCTCAATGGGCTTTACTTTGGAATCTATGCTCCTGAGAGTGACAAAGTTAGAATCAAATAAGTCCTCCCTGCACATGGTTCATCAGTCCCTTCTATTCAAACCTATATGTGATGCTGGAGTTTGTAGGTGTACTTCCAGAAACTGGAGCCTCTGGCCTGCCTATGTGCCAGCTGTGCCTGGAATCTCGGTGGAGCTGCAACTCCTACTCTACACAATGGACTCACCCAAGTCACCTGGTGAGGAGATGATGACAGACAATGGCCATCCCAGGGAATGGAGAGAGCCTGCAGCTGCAGGTAGTATAATCCCATTTACCATATCCATTGGATATAAGCCCCCTCTCACTGGGAGGGGGAATTGACATCACCATCCCAAACTCCTCAGGATTGGGGGAAGAGGTATGGACTAGAGTGGACCTAATGGTATTCTGTTGTAGACATAATGTGATTCAAGCAATGGTAGAAATTACAACAATGAGGGTGAGCCAGTGGCCACTGGACACTTTTGTGGCAGGAAAGGGAAAAGCAGTTGTAATATAGGTGCTTTTTTAGGACTTGGGAGTTATCCTGAGTGACCCTGTAATGACAGATATAGGCCATTTTACATTAGCATATAACATGCAGAACTGTGTGGGAAAGAGTGTGATCTATAATGTAAACTATGGTCCATGCTTTAGTGGCAAAGCCCCAGCATGTGTATATGCATTGCAGGTGATGTGCCACACTAATGAAAGATGTTTATGTGGGCTGCTATGGGAGGTGTGGGAGGTGGGGAACATGGAAATCCCTGTAATTTTTGTGTAACATTTATGTAATTTAAGTATCTTTTAAAATATAAAATACATATATATATACAAAATGTACATTATAAAAAAATAATAAAATAAAACATTAACATAAATGACTGCCATAATAACAAACTAAACTGCAATATCCTAATCATCCAAGCATGGTAATATGGGATGACATGCGATGGCTCTGTTAAATGGTGTTTCCTAATTCCCAGACTGAGCACCTACTCTCAAAGCCCGTAACATTTTTTTCATGTTTTTATCCTAACATATATAACAAATTATTGTAGTTGTTTCTGTTTGTCTCCAGCATATGAAGGGAAACCTTTCAAATATGGTACAATTCTTTCTTCTAATTATGTTTTATATAACTAGCATAAATCTCTGCATATTTCACACCCATGGTTAATGCTGAAGGAATGAAAGAATGAATGAATAAATCTTATATATTATGGCTAATGTAATAATTTCCTTGTGTAGCCATTTTGCAATACATTTGTATTAATGAGACTGCCCATTTAAAATAGACTAGAACTTAACAAATTGACCTTTTCCAGCCCTTGTATGCAATTTGGTGCTCTAAATCAATTTTTAAGTGGTTTGTCAAAATTTGCTGAAATGACTCATTATTGTTCTACTTAATAGGCTACATGACTATTTGTTCTAGTACAAAATAATATGTTATATAGGACATACATATATTCTTTAAGAAGCAGAGAATAAGAATACTTTTTGACTGTTGAGAAAAGTTATGATGTTTGACAAAATGATTAGAGGGCTTTTTATTTTTTAGCTTCCGTGTGAATATTACAAATTTACCACTCATCATGTTACCTTCTATAGCAACCAGGTGGTAAATAGCAAACATTTGCCTCAACTATAAATATTACAGTGAGTTACAAATGCCCTTACTGCAATATTTTTCCTTAGCCATGTTGCCTTTTAACCCATAACTGTACTTTTAATTACTTTTTTGATTGTGTTTTTTTTATTCCAGTTTAGATCTCTCTGGAACCACATTAGTTACATTACATTACTTTTGTTTACGAAAACAAAAATGGACTAAGACAGGGCAATAACTATTCTAAAATAGAGAACACTAGAGATAGTAAATACAGAGAGACAATCACCCAGTTAACCAACCCTTGAACGAGTATTTACATGTAGGGTTGTATGACTTTAAATCTCATGACCTTTGCATGAATGGCCGTTTTTCCATTTCCTTGAAACATCATCCTAAAGTTTCTCCTTCCTGAAAACCAGAATTTAAAAAAATATATAGTATCAAATATTACACAATTCCTTGAGATTCTAATAACATTTTGAGGGTAAATATGGATTCTGGAATGTTGATGATTCAAATAAGCTATTGTCTCTTTTGTGATAAAAAAGGGAAAAATGGAAAAGTGTCCGCTGTAATTTGAAAATAAATATAATATATTTTGGAGCAAAAATTGAGTCATTCCTATTACTACATATGATAAAAATCAAGGATCTAGTAATATTTTAAAAATTCTCCCAGGACCCATCTCTGACATCCATGGTGACAAACTGAAAACTTAGAGCTGATGGGATGGTTTGAGTTTGAGACTAGAGGAATAGTAGACCTTATTCATAAATGATTCTATTCAAAAACCTTTCCTAAAATTATTCAATGATTATGTACTCAGCATGGCTAGATCTTATAATGGTGCAACCATATTCTCATCCTTTCATCACTGCCACATCCATATATAAGCATTTGAAATTGATGGATGAGAGGAAAGGAGGAGCAAGTAATCCATAATTCTGTGATTCCTCTTTGATATAGCCTTTCCCCCAAAATAGGGCTAGTTTAATAGCCTTGACATTAATAGTCTTTATTTTGATGAGCTACAGATTAAGATGAGAAACACCTAGATCTAAAAATGAGACCCTAGATTTTGAACATATTTATTTTGATGGGACATTTTTTTGTGTTCCTTGAGAAGGGGTGCATCAATTTTGCATACAGAAGGGAGAGAAGCTGTAGATGTTATAATTATGAAAAATTTTGCTCTCCCACAAAATATCCATGCCTTCTTAAAACTAGCTATGATCATGTGAATTGAGATGACACTTGAGGATTGTACATTCCTTTCCTATTGAACTAAGAAATGGCCATGTGACTTGCTTGGTCAATTAAATGTGAGCAGATATGATGTGTGTGTCTAATGAACTGAATCTTTAAGAAATAGTTTATGGTTTTGCAAAGTTGTTTTTTCTCTGTCACAAGATCTGCCTAGATAAAATCAGACTTGATTTGTAAAACTAATTTTCAGAGTAAACGCATTTAGAATGAGACACTCTTGCCCCACAATGGACATGTAACTTAAATAAGGAATATACCTTTTTTCATAAGACACTGATATTTAGAATCATTTCTAACAGCATAACTTAAGCTGGGTAAACAAGAATATAAGATGAGTAATAAGATGTGCCAAATATTTAAAAAAAAAACAATATACAAACTGTAACTTAAAAAAAAATGATGATTTAGAATAAAAATGCTCCAATGAAGAACCTAATGAGAAATTCAGTTTTGAATTTATGCAACATACTTAGAAAACTTATGATGAGACTATTAGAATGAAAAAATCAAAGTGTGAAACTAAAATTAACAGTATTGACTGAATGTATAATTAAATATATGATTATCTTCAATTTTGATTCATATTGTTTAATAAGCCCAAGAAGACTAGAATACACAGAAGCAAATTATAAGAAGCTATTAGTTAACTCAATTTGTATATTATGTCATTTAAAGTAGGGTAATATATGTATGAATGCATTTACCTCATGACTAATATAATATAATTTTAAAGTGTATATTAGTAAGATAGCATCTCCTCTTACTTTTTAAGTGTTACAATCTTAAAATAACCTGATCAGTTTTATAGCTATATGGGAAAATTGAATGTAGAATATGATTTCTTCCATAAAAATGATAATGAAAATAATGGCAAAAATAAACAAATACAAAACTAAGAGCTATATTGCAATGTTCAAAGTGACTCAAATTGATCATATCACTTAAACATCCTTTAAAACAAATCATGAAAATTGTAATTATCAGCATTGCACAGAAAGAAATGGGGTCATGGGGTCACTCAGCTTCTGAAAGATAGTTTAAGGATTTGTACTCAAGTTGTTCGATGTCAGATCAATATTTCCTAATTGAACTTCCATTTCTACTTGTTGTATAGCTATAAAGACAAAATTTTTCTCATTTCAATCCTCTAAATATCAAGATATTGTCTTATCTTGGGAAATGGAGCATGAACCAAAATTTTATATGCTAACACTTTGTTAGAGTGGTGCAAACCCAGAGAATAAGAATAAGACAAAAAGTTAAGTAAAGTAGGAAAAAGGCCAGCGTAAATTAAAATAGAGACTTCTACTGAGCTGGACATAGCTCTGCAAGGACTCAGAGCTATTAGTCCAGTCACCTGAGATATTTCTAGACTAGGCACAGGGTGATATTTTGTACTGGAATAATGTGGCATGACCAAAGAGGATATCAAATTATCTGCTCTCCAGCCTCCCATCAGGGAAGATCTACTCCTTGGGCTCCCAACTATCCACGCACCATCCAGTTAATTCATTGAGAAATCAGAACCTCCATGAGGTCAATCTAGTGAGTGTATGGACACAGTGGTCTCTCTTAGCCTATGGCAGAAGTGATGATGGCAGCTATCACCTTACATCCATGAAAATAGCATGAACAATTGTAAAAGCTGTTTAGGCCCAGGACCACTGAAAACAATGGAAGCCTGACATGCAGGGTTGGCATAGTAGATATGGATGGGACACACATGAACTTGGATGGTACAGATATAAAGACAGTACACTTAGTGCTTGGACATACACTCATTTCACACAATTGTTTGACATTAACATACTTGTCTCATTGCTGCTTAGATCAGCCAGGAATCTTGAAATTTAAGGATTGGGATTATCAGAAGACTCTTTCACTCTCATGCCTGGTGGTTGATTCTGACTAATGACTGAAGCCTCAGCTGGGTCTCTGTTTAGAACATTTACCATTCCTTTCCATGTAGTGCTTTGTTTCCTCACGGAAAAGTAAATGATAGTATTTATAAATGTAAAAATTACGATGGGAGCTGTATTACCTTATATGATTTAGCACAGAAAATCAAAATGTGAATGCCACCACATTCTATTCACTGAAGTGGTTACAGAGATCCATGCATGTTTGAAAGTAGAGAACATGGATTTCCTCTCTTCACTGGAGAGTGTCAGGTTATGGAAGAGCATGTGTAATTTGAAATATTATTGTAACCATTTCAAAAAGAGAAGTTTCCATAACCCCCCCCTTGTCATAAAAAATTATATACCTCCTATGTGCTAAAATTCTCAGCACTCTTCTCAAATTCATTAACATTTCATCCTGTGACAACACTGGGCTTAACTTAGGGGGTCCCAGAATTATTATCTAAGTGAGGTGTAGGTGGGAATGAGTAGTCTCAGTATGGTATTATGGTTTCTCAGGATAACACCTTGAGCATCATTCTTCTCAATCTGAATACCTGCTTCCTAAAGAGAAACATTTTTTCTACACACACTCATCCAACATACACTGTTGGAATAAATATGGGATAACTGCAATAGATACACGAAGCCAAAAGAGGACCCACAGGAGACACACAGCAATTAGTGGTCTGTAGTAATTTTGAAATCCAGTCATACATATATTACCAATTATTTGATAACAGCACAGTCCTATTGAGAATAATAGCCTGGGAATGATTCCTCATATTTCTTGGTTCAATATTCTGGACCTTCAGTTTGACGTACAAATCACACTTTCTTTTACATAAAACGAAGTCACTTGTACTGAGCTTGTAGTTCATTAGTTTCTTCAGCCTTATTCTTGTCCATAGAAGTACAGTGGTCCAGAGACGTCTCTCCATTTTGTACCATCTCTTGCTTTGTTAGGTAAATGTATTAGTCAGTGTTCTCTAGAGAAATAGATCAACAGGAAATATCTATCAATAGTATGAGATTTTATATGTCTCTCACGTGAACATGGTGATGCACAAGTCCAGGTTGAACAGGCAAGCTGCAAACCAGGGGCTCAGATGAATGTCCAATAAAGGTCCTTGATGAGTTTGGACATTGGCTGTCCAAAGACAAGCTGGGAAATTCTCTCTGAATGCTGAAATCACTTCCCCTCTTAAGGCATTCAACTGATTGGATGAAGTATCACTCATTGCTAATGGCAATCTTCCTGGTTGATGTAGATGTAATCAGCTATCTATACAGTAAACTCACTGATAACTAAAGTCCATAAATGTCTTTGTATTACAATTAGCCCAGTGCTTGCTTGACCAAACAACTGGGCACAATTACCTGGCTGAGTTGATACATTAGCCTAACCATCACAGTCAACAATGATTAAATCATTTAAAAGCTTTTTGCATTGCTTATGAATCAATGAATAATCTTTGCCAGAGATCAGTAAAAAAAAAATTTCTGTAAAGGTCAAGGAAATAACTGCAGTTGTAGTTCAAAAGCAGCCACTGACAATGTGAAATGAACAAGCATGGCTGTTTTCTTATGAATCTTTATTTATAAAAACATGCAGTGAGCAGTATGTGGCATTTGGAACATAGTTTTCTGATCTGTCTTCTATAAAATTAAACAAAAGTTACTCTCACAAATATCTTTGAAATGATCCATTTCTTCCTTAAGTCCTCTGAAAAGCTTCTCTAGGGCATTGTACTTAAAAGTCAAAGGAGTTTTATCCTTTAACAGAGATGATTTGCTATGCACAGCCTTAAGATTCTTAGAAGGACTTTGTCTATTGAAATGGTCTATAAAACACTGCTACGAATCGTTTTTGGGTCTTAGCAAGGGCTTTAGAATTATAACATTGGCTTTATATTTAGAACACCAAAATAAAGGGGATCTGACAGTCCCTGAATCTGAATTGATCTACAAATCATTTCTTAATTTTTACACCATTTTCCTCTGGAGAGACTGGAAATTAGTAATGGTTTGCTTTTACTTCCTAGCAATTTCTGATTCCTTTATATTTTACTTATCTTTCTGTCTTGGGATGTTTTCCCTTGAAAATGAGTCAACATAGTATGAGGATGTCCAGGCTATAAGGAGATTCCAAAGGAAGGTGATCTGGTTGGTAACCCCAGCAAAGTTTCCTACTGAAAATCAGCATTAACTGCCATACTTTTTGGCAAGCTTATAGATCATACTATCCCTTGGCGTTTTAGTCAACCCAGTCCATCCCAACTTTCAAATTCTTGAGTAAAATAATTGTCAGTTTTTAAACCCAAAAGGGTGATTTTTTGCAGCAATGGATTAGCAGAACATCATTTATCTTAAGACATACGTGAAGTTCTCCTCTTCAATTACACTAAATAAATTAATGTTGATAAAATATAAGATAAATTTAAAGTTCCATTAAATATAAATTCTTCAAATAGTTTGTCATTTCAGTATAAAAGGCAACATCATTTAAGCATTCCACCCCCCACCCCCCATGAAATTTGGAGTACTCCTTTATGATTTTGAAGGAGACTATCTATAATTCACTCAGCAGTGCAGTGTAAAGTGACGGGGAGATTTTAATAGTTTCCTGATTGTACCATGTTGGTCCTAACTTGGGGGTCTTAAAGTATTTTAAAAGCAACATTATGCGTTATGGATGATATGCACCTAAATTTTGTAAGAGTTTTCTCCAATGGGTAATTTAGCTAGCTTATTATTTTTTCTTGTTTAAACTTGTAAAGCTATAAATAGTGACTCCAAAGAGTAGTGATTTTTTATATTGAAATAACCCTATGTTCTCTCCAAGGAGATTTTGTTACTCACAGACAGAGTCTGTTAAAGTAATATAATCCCCTAACCTTTACTAAATTATATTAAAAAAAACATTGCCACTGAATTTTTAGCACATTATTTCAATGGCTTTTCACAAATAACATTATGTTTTACTTAGAAGAGATTTTAACGAATAAAATTTTATTTCCATTACTCAGTTTGATGCAGAAACTAAGATAGAACAAGACCAATAATAGATCATAAATAATGATTGTTGAAGACGCTTAAATAGATCTTGGCATTTGCTAGGCATTGCTCTCAGTGTTTTGCATATACTTAGAGCATTTAATCCTCACCAATAGTCTATGAGATAGGAACACTCATTTACCATTTAATGAATGAGAAAAGGGATAGATATGCCAAGCAATGCATATGAGGTCACACAGCTAGGAAGTGGCAGAGAGAAAATTCAAACTCAGTTAGCCATCTTTGGTATCCATGATTTTAACCACATTATTCTGTTTACATAATAATAGTGGTACTTACATCCCTAAAATAGTTTACCCATTTTAAACTCTTCTCGTTATTTCTTTTAATTAATATTTCAGTCCTTTGAGACAGTTGCAGTACATGTGTTAATCCCAGTCTCTTATAGAAAAGGAAATTGAAGCTCACAGTGAGGCTTTTACTGTCTGGAATGGTTAGTATTATCTCTCAAAGAAGCCCCTGGCTCAGCCCCTGCTTTTCCTTTAACACATTCTCATATCTGAGATCATCCTCTTATCCTTTCTAGATTGCTCTGAACATTATATTCCTTCATCTTATGAACAAAACAAATTAATCTGCCCCACCATTTTAGTTTGACAAAGGGCTGCTGTTGCAAAGTACCAGAAATGAGTTGGATTTTATAATGGGAATTTTATTAGTGGAAAAACCTTACAGTTCTGAGGCCATGAAATGTCAAAATCAAAGCACTAGCAGACATGCTTTCTCAGCAAAGTCAGCTACTGGTGATCATGGTGTCCTGCCCTGTGTCAAAGATGGCAGCTGATTTCTGCCACAGTCCCTGCCTTCGCCTCCAGAATCTACTATCTCCCAGAGCTCAGCTGTGGGCAACAAAGCATAGGGCTTATCTCTTCCCGGGCCTCCTCTCTCAGTCTTAGGTGATCCACTTCTTCCCATATGCAGCTGTGAGCTATCAGGCATATGACTCCAACCTTCAGGGTTGTGCTGCCCTGTTGGTCCAGTCTCTCCGGGGCTTCATGCTTAAGCTTTGGCTGCTGGTGATCCTCCAGTTCTCTCTCACATGGCAGGATCACAGAGGATGGCTTTGTTTCTCTGTGTCTCTCTCTCTGTGGCTCCATTTATATAAAGCTCCAGGAAAAGGGCGGAGACCCAACCTGAGTCATGCCTCACTGACATAGTCCAGTCAAAAAGGCTCTACAACCATAGGCATGAATTAGTTTAAGAACACATCTTTTCTTTTTGGGATTCATAAAATAACTTCAAACTGTCACAGTTCCCCTATACTCATAAACACACATACTTCAGTGCCCGCCCTATTTCATGAGCCATTGAGAAACATATTTTCCTCCTTCAATCTATGCTTCATAAATCAAATAACACCAAACAATATAAATAAGAATTATAACTTGTGAAACTTTAAATCGTTACCAAAACTCAATTTTATTTTTACTTGTCATTTTTTTCATGTAACTCTAAACAACAGGGGGTTATGAATTATTTCATAAAATATCTTCCTCCAGTCTGCACATCTCAGTAAATGAGATCATTTACTGAGGTATAAATTTTGGCATGCTAATATTTCATTCCCAATGCTGGTTAAATATGAAGATTAAAGAATGTTTATATATCATAGCATAAAATTTTGCTTCACAGTGAAATAAACTCTATTTTTCTCCATTTATCCATATATTATATATATATGACTTCACATTAATTGTGTTACAGAGCCTTTAGTGGTTATATACATAGAATTAGTCCTGGCACTTTCAATGATATCTACATTTTTGTTACATTTTTGGATTTTCAAATCTAGGTACATTAGTTTACTATACACATTTACAGAATTTAATTATATTACTATTTCAATTATACAGTTCATCTTTGTCAATATTCTTTGAAGCTTTTGACTCATGGATTTGAAAGTGGTCAAAAATAAAATGTACTCATGTGAGACATGACTATGATTCATCCTGTTTTCAAGTATGAAGTTAGTTGTAGAAGATGAGCTTTGTTATCAGACATATGCAGATTCATATGTTATTCTGTCATATAATATTTCTGTGATTATGGGGAAATTATTTCATTTTTCCTAGTGTGGATATCTTCAGCCACCAAATGGAGGTGGCAATATATGCCTTATATAATCAAGGGATATTTTAAGTGATACTCAGATGAAGTTTCTCAACAAATTAGAATACTTTTGAGGACAAATTGAGATAACTTAAGTAAAATTCTTAAGTGTATGTACCAGGATAGAAGTACATAGCTTAATTAACAATGTAACTATATTTAATATAATATGAAGCCCTTATATTTTAGTATATTTTGACAATAATCAAACCATTCAACTGTATGCATAAATTATTTAATAATTCTCACTATTATTCCTATTTATAATCCCACTTTTGCACTCAGATATTCTTTAATGTTTCTCCTGCTTAGGATCTTGGCTTTTGCCTCTTTTTTTTATATTCAGTTATTCCCAATTTTCCCCAAGAATATCTGCTCAATTTGGTTGCTATGAGTGCTAAATGAACAAAGTTAGAAAAAAATGCATTTCAGAGAACTGGAAATATAACAATCCCCTAATTGCTACTACTAATATTGTTTTGACTTATTTCTCTCCTAATAGCTCTCAAGTACCAATCTATGGCAATCATCTTTCCATTTCTTGCGACAACTCAAAATTATACTTGTAGTTCCCCATGAAGGGCCACATTGTATTTCATCTTGTATCATTTGCGCTAGAACTTGTCTCTCTCTGAAGATCTCCACTCCATATTTGTGGGGAATTATATTTCTGATTTCTTCAGTCTGCTGCACATGAGATTTGGTTAAGGTTTTTGCTTGTACCTTTTAGTAATATTTTGAATTTACCTCAATCAGAATATATATTATATTGCTTACAAGTTTGCCTCCTCCATTATACTGAATGTTCTGAAAGTCATATACTGTGTCCCTTTTCCCAACATACACAGTATCATGCTCATGCCTATTTTATGGCAGTTAATCAATTTTTGCTCAATGACTGAATAAAATGGATCAACACTCTGCTTCACTTAAAAAAAAAAACTTTTTATTTTGAAATATATTCAAACTTACAGGTCAGATACAAAATTAATATAAACCCTATACAGAGAACTCCAACATATCACTATTATCCCAGAAACCCAGATGCACCAATTTTAACATTTTGCCCCTTTGCCATATCATTCTTTCTATCTATCTATCTATCTATCTATCTATCTATCTATCTATCATCTATCTATCTATCTATCTATCATCTGACAATTGTTATATATGTATATTTGTGTGTGTGTACATATATCAATGCATTTTTTTTCCTGTGGATTTCAGAATTCTCTATCTCTGGCATTTGGCAGTTTGATTAAAATATGCAACAGTGTGGATCTATTTGGGTTTATCCTATTTGAAGTATGAGCATATTGGATTCATATATTCATGTATTTAATTAAATTTTGGACATTAAGCCCATTATTTCTGTGAATATTCTCTCTGCCCCTTTCTCTCTTTCTCCTCTTTCCAGTACCCCTACAATGTCTTTATTGTATGATTGATGGTCTCTCACAGGTTCTCAGGCTCTGGTTACTTTTCTTCATTCTTTCTTCTTTCTGCTCCCCAGATTGTATGGTTTCAATTGTTTTATCCTTGAATTCACTAAATCTTTCTTTTTCAAATTTCAATCTGCTTTAGAATCCCTCTAGGGAACTTTTAATTTCTGTACCTATGTTCTTTAGCTCTGGTTTGTTCCTTTACATAGTTTCCACCTCTGTTTTGATATATTTTTGTTATTGTTGTTCATCTATCATTTTACTGATTTCTTTAGTTATTTATCCATGTTGTTCCTTAGCTCTTTGTTCATATTTAAGATGATTTTTCAAAAGTCTTTATCTGGTATATCCCAGATCTGATCCTCCTCATTGATGTTATTTTAATGTTTTAATCTACTCCATTGTCCTGGCTATCATGTCTTGTTTCTTTTTATGTTTTGTAATCTTTTATTGAAACCTGGAAATTTTTATTTTTTAATGTGTTTTTGCTAGAATTTAGACTCTAAGCCATCTGTTTATTAAGTTTTTATCCAGATAATGTTATGACAGACATTTCCTTGAATGCCAAGAGCTAACAAAAAGAAAAAAGAAAAAAGAAAAAAAAAAAGAAAGAAAAAAATAAAACACCTCTCCCAGTCTTTGAAGATTGACCTGTGGGTGTGCCCTCCTTCAGAGCTTTTGCATATAATGAGTTTAAAGAATAGCTGCAGGCCAAAGTATAGTTGCCTCCCTGATCCTTTCTGTGCATTCATCTTGTCTTAGGCATGTGTATTAGTCATCCAAAGGGGTACTGATGCAAAATACCAGAAACCGGTTGGTTTTTATAAAGAGTATTTATTGGGGGTAGAAGTCCACAGTTACCAGGCCATAAAGCATAAGTTTCTTCTCTCACCAAAGTCCATTGCCACGTGTTGGAGCAAGACAGCTGCCGACGTTTGCCAGGGTTCAGGCTTCTTGGGTTCCTCTCTTCCTGGGGCTGCATTTCTCTCTGGGCTTAGCACCTCTGTTTCCTCCACAAAATCAGCTATAGACTATGAGGCTCTCTAGGCTTTGCTTCTCTCCACAAGGCCAGCTGTGAACTCTCAGGTGAATGGCTGGTCTCTATCTTGGGGCCTTCTCTCCTTCCTCAACAGAACTCCAACATCAAAACTGCTCTTTGCCATGCCTTTTATATTTGATTTCCCCACCCACCAAGGGGTGGGGCTCAATGCCCTACTGACGTGGCCCAGTTAATGCCCTAATCATAACTTAATCATGCCCAGATTAACAGACAAGTTTACAAACATGATCCAATATCTATTTTTGGAATTCATAATTACATCAAACTTCCAAACTACTACAGCATGCATGTGTAGCTCTAGGAATTCCCTCATTTACCTGGATACAAATGCCCCTTTTAACCTTAGGAAATAGTTTCTTCACAGTGTGGTTCACTAAACTGTATGCCCTACAGCCAGCAATTCCTTGCTCCAGGCAGTAACAAGTTGACAGCCCCCCCCCCCAACTTTCTGTAGGAGAGTTCTATGAACTGCCTTTTACATGCAGAACAAGTTCTGGGACAGTGAGTTCCTCAGGCCACCACCAGACAGATTGTACCAGGCATACATGCTCCCTGTATGTGCACAAAGGTTCCTTGACTCCCTCCGGAACTGGAACAAGGGATCCACACCCTGGGACATGGGCTAGCCCCACACCAAGTTTGTTTGTACAGGGGGAAGGGGCCATTCAAAGTGCCATGAGATCCCAACATTCTTAAATAAACTTTTTATTGATTTATTGCTTGTTTTGTTATTGAAATACTTTAATTATTTTCTGAAGCTTTGAAAAGCTGTTTCTGCCAGTTCTTGCTGTATTTTTCAAAGCTTCTGTGGGAGGGCAGAATCATGAAGCATCTCACTCCATGGTCTTGATCGCCTAATTCACTTTTGCCATCCTCCTTTCTATTATACTAATTGATTCAACAAATATTTCATAAATGCTACTACCATAAAATTAACTGTTCCATATACTAGTGGCATACAAATGAAGAACATTTGGTTCTTATTCTTAAGAACCAATGGTTTTCAACTAATTTTGAAGATGTATAGAAATGAGTAAGAATGAATCTGGTATATAGTGTCTGGGAATCATGACTGCTAGGAAAAGTGCTAGCCAATTAAGAGTTTTCCTAGTTTAAATAACTTTTAGAACCTCTGAGAAGAACACTATTGGAGAACTAAAGGCAAGAAAAAATAAGAGGGAATAGAAGTGAGGTAAATTCATTTTTCATGAGGAGTTTAGGAAATCTTTCAGTGGCAAAGTGACTTTGGACTGGCTCTTGAGAGATGAATGGAAATTTTCAGGAAGAAGTAAAACATCCCAGCATAAGCAAAAGAATAGATCTATGAAAGTATATAACATTTTTAGGATGGCAGGACATACAAAATAGTCAAATATGGATTGAATGAGAAAGAAGCAAGTAAATTATGTCAGAACATTTTATTTGAGGTGAAATTATGGAGTGCCTTTCATTAGTTTTGAGACCTTTGTAAAAATCAGCTCAAAAAATAAATGATTCATGCCAGAAATTTACTGAAATAATTTGAAATTTAGTGCTAGAGTGTTTCCGGACTTACTGTTCTCTATTATTTTCTCACCATCTTTCCATATTTTTGTTTCATGTTTACATCAATGTTTTAAATTTTACAAGCAAAGTATGTAAAAATCATATCATTGCTGTTATGCATATTTATAGGCTTTCAGCCTCAGGGAGTAGGCTTACATGGCTTGAAGTGAAGTCTTCACAATCATTGTAGATGACAGAATAAGGGCCTTCCAGAGATGTCTATGTCCTAATTCCTGGACCCCATGAATGTTACCTTACATAGTAAAAGATAATTTCCATATGCAGTTACATTAAGTATCATGAGAATGGAAAATTATCTTCAATAATTTGATGGGACCAATGTATTCACAAGTGTCATATTTGAGGTGGGTAAGATGGTCAGAGTAAGAAAAAGTTGATGTGACAATAGAGCCAAAGAAGAGAGATTTGAAGTTACTATGTATAGCTTTGAACATGGAAGATGGAATCATAAATTAAAATAGACATGATTTCTAGATGCTAGAAAAGGCAAGGAAATAGATTCTCTTCTAGGGTTTCCAGAAGGAATACAGCCAGATTGACTCATTTTAGAATTCTGATCTGACCTCCAGGCAGATAAGACAGTAAATTTGTATTGATTTAAGCAGTTAAATTTGTGGTAATTTTTTATACCACAATAGGAAACTAATACAGATTTAATTACATTGAACTAGGTTGCTTCTTTAACAAATACTTAAAAATATAGAAATGGCTTTGGTATTGGACAATGGGGAGAAGCTGGAAGAATTTTTAGGAGCATAAGACTAAAATCTTACTTTGTCTTGAGCAGACTTTTAGTAGATATGTGGATATTAACAACTCTGCTAGAGAAGGTTCATAAGAATTCTTGGGTTATGGTAGAGAAAACATATCTTCTTAGAGAATATCTAAATGATCACAAAGACACTGTTAGTGGAAATATGGACATAAACCGTGCTGGTGGGACACCTCAGAAGCAAATGAGGGACATATTAGAAACAGGAGAAAAAGGAATTCTTGTTATATAGTGTCAGAAAACTTAGTTGAATTGTGTCCTACAGTTATGCTGAGCAAAGTGCTTATAAGGCATACACTTCAAAAATTTAATTGAGGAGAGTTCCAAGCAAAGTATTGAATGCTCATTGTGGATTCTTCCTGAAGTTTAGAGATAAATTCATGAAGAAAGAAAGAAATTGAGGAGAAAACTATTAGGCAAAAAACTATCAGGACTTGATAATTTGGGAAATTCTCAGCCTATACAGACTGCAAAACACACTGAAATTATGAGATTGATTGTGAAGAAAGTGTTCCCTGGAGAGAAAAGTAAGAAGTGGAAGGAAAACCTTTTGCTAGTGCATTGGAAAGATCAAAAGATCAGAATATTCAGTCATAGAGAGGGCTCTTTAAGAGATTAGTCATGTGACTCATAGACCCTCTCAACCATCTAAGTTGACAGCCAGGAATAGAGATGAGATTATTTAGGAAATATCTGTGGAGGAGCTCTAGTTTAACAGAATGAATTCTTGAGATATACTGAGGAAACCCACAAGATAATGTTATATAAGCAGAAAGACTTGGATCAAAAGAGACAGTGGATGTAATGAAAGAACTGCCAGACTCCCAAAATTCTACAGTGGATACAGCTTGATAAAACTACTCAACTCTAGACATGTGTTACCTTTCTTGAAAAAAGAGTGGTTTACATGTAGGTGCCAAAGACTCAGAGAGTGAAGCATTATTTCTAGATTATGAAATCTAATAGAATTTGTTCTATTGAATTTTGTAATTGCTTAGGGACGCTTGACTCCATTTTTAAACTCAATTTTCTTCCTTATTGATCAGGAGTGTCTATAGCTGGCATCTTCAGCCTGTAACCAGCAATGTATTTGGGGAGCAGATACTTGTTTTCTAACTAAACTGGTTTGCAGATGGAGATTTTTGTCCCAGGATGTATCATATCCAGAGTCTTACACAGACCTGATTTAAATGCTTTAACTTTTTAGTTTATTTTATTTAGTTGAGATTTTTTTACATTGAGATGATGTTGTGATAGTTTGAGACATTTGGAGACTTTGAGATGGGATTTATATATTTTGCATGTGCAATGAATGTGCATCTCTGGGGATCAGAGGGCAGCTAGAATAATAGCCCTTCAAAAATGTCCATGGCCTCATTGCAGAAACCTGTTCATATGTGAACCTTACATGACAAAAAAAAGGACTTTGTAGATGTGATTGCGTTAAGCATCTTGGAATACAAAGTTTATACTGGATTATCTGGGTGGGCACAGTGTAATCACATTGGTACAGAAGGGAAGTAACAGAGTCAGTGAAGGAGATGTGAGGATGGAAGCAGAGATAAAAGAGAGAAACAGAGTGAAAGACAGGGGGAGAGAGATTTGAATATGCTACACTACTGGCTTGAAGATGGAGGATTTCGTTTTTTAAAGATGCATGTGCTAGTTTTTGGAGATGGAAATAAGAGAAAGAATGTAGCTGACCTCTAGAAGCCAGGAAAAGTAAGGAAATGGATGTTCCCTTAGCACCTACAGAAGGAATGAGCTTTGCTGACACCTTGACTTTATGACTTCTGATCTGCAAATTTATAATAAATTTGTGGTGTTTTAAGCCATTAAGTTTGTGATCATTTATTACAGCAAAAGTAGGGCACTAATACAATCATTATTTTTAACAAGCTCACCCAAAACTGATTCTGATGTTTGTTGCATGCATACTAGTCCAAGAATCTCTAGAAGGGAGAGAAATTCTCAGAGGAAAGGCCATCAATTTCAGAAACTGGTCTTCTCAGAAGCAAAGTTGAGCATGCAAATAATTGCTTTCCACTCTGGCAACAAATCCATGTAAACAAATTTGAACTTAAGCATTGATGGAATTATTAACTCTTTTTTTTTTTTTTTTTTAATATTTTATTTATTCATTTATCCCCCCCTTGCTGCTTGTGCTCGCTGGGTCAGCTAACCACGCCGCGCGGGCGGGCTTGCCTTCACCAGGAGGCCCCGGGAACCGAACCTGGAGCCTCCCATATGGTAAACGGGAGCCCTACTGATTGAGCCACAGCCGCTTCCCGAATTATTAACTCTTTAGTGTATATAGCAATGATTTGATATTATTAAATCAAGAATTAGGTCTCTTTTTTTAGGACACTAAAAAGAATTTATTTGGGAAATGGGGGAAAGAACAGAGCTTGCTGAGAAATGGGAGAGAATGATGGAAATACACACAAAAATTTGGTGCGGGCTTCTCTAGGTAAATAAAAGTAGCCATTGAATAGACATAGACTAGAAGGAAGAGAGCATGGCACTATCAGTGGGGTCCAAGAAGGCCTGAGGTTTGCATTAAATAGAGACAAGTGTAACGGGGAAAAAAGCATTTGGGTAAGATTTTGAAATTGTATTCAACCCCTTTGACAATTGATTTTTTGAATGAGAGGTAATAATGGGAAATGCAGAAATGACTTAGATTTCTGGATGCAGTTGTTATAAAGGGTTTTGATAGAGAAAGGAAATACAGAAGGGGAACTATACTTTTTATTTTTATTTTTATTTACTTTATTGTGTAAAAGGGTAAAATAATCAGACTCTGCATATGACTATTTTGAAGTTCCTAATATATAAAGGTCTTGGTGTCCATGTGAAAATTAAAACTATTGGCGTGAACTACAGAAGAAAGTTTAGGTCTGGAGATTGAGATTTGGGAGTTTCTTAGACAAAATATCGATTAACTTTTAATGAGTTAAATTTGGTTTTATCTCTTACACATTTACAGTTTTGGATAAACAGATGGTGAGGAGTGATCTGGCAAAAGGAACAAAAAAATGTCAGGAAGAGTTTTTGGCATAATTAGTTGGAAATGCTTGTATCCTGTAGGCCCATTTTCAGGAATAGAAAATATTTAAATAATTTAATAAAATGCACAATATAAGCCAGAATTATAATGATACATTGATATAGAAATATCAGTGTCTTTATAACACACTAACACATTTAAAAATTTTAATTAGGAGACTTTGGATAGTGTTGGCCAGCAATTTTTTATTGACCCAGTTGAGGGTAGACAGTAATACATCTTCACACAAAGTATTTGACATTTGTTCTACCTTACCTGAGCTGATAAAGGACTGCTCAATTTTGCAAGACATCAGACTTCAGAAACACTTCTGTATATCTATCTATACATTATTTTAGTAGTAACATTGCATATATAGACCTTGAAAACCAAAGATTAGTTCATGTATTTCCAATATTTTAATAAATTTGAGTGAAGGAGTTGAATACAAATAGTTGCATATAAGCACAAGCAGTTGCATTAATTCAAGATACTATCTGTGATTCACTCTGCATTATCAGTTTCTTTGCTTGTCAACAGAGCAGATAATAGGCCTGAAGCCCAATCATGGTTATGCATTAATTACTAAGAATTATTAATGCAAAACTCCTGGGTGCCCAGAATACAATTTTCATTAGTAATGTAAGAGTATGAAATACAGATTTTTATTGTTATTTATGTGCTAATGACATGGGAGGAAATCATAAATTTATATTGATGGGATCTACTACAAACTCATGTAATTTTAGTTGTGCTATCTCCCACTTGAGTATGAACTAACTGCTGATGCCAGGGATAGCATTATATTATTCTTTGTGTTCTCAATGCCTAGCACTTAATCTGATCAACACTAAGTGCTAAATAAATATTTACTAAATGTATAAATAAACTCTAATTGGTGATTAAAAGTATATAATTGTTTAATTTCATTTTATATTTCCTGAGAAACTGCTCCAAATTTGCTTTCTGTGCAACCAATCTCATTTCATTCCCTTCTTTGCTTCTCCCATTACTTGGCATGAAATTTTATGATATGAACACTGATCTTTAAATGCTTTATCTATACATCAAAAACACTGGGACAATTATATGTCCCTTATATCCTTGTAGGTAAAAGGTTAATCTGAGCCAATCTCCACTTGACTTCTGTTGTATTTCACTCATCAATGATTTGCTGCCTTGCTAGCACCTCTTTCTCTCTTCTCTTAATGGTTCTATTAACTCTGATCTTATTTTCCAGAACTTACTCATGAAAATCTAGTACATTGGCCTTCATTTTATTTCTCACACATCAAACTTAAGTTTTTTGCATGGATTGATTCAACAGCTAAAATTTCTGTTGCTGCATTTCGCTGCAGAGCTGGCTTCTAAAGATTCAAATCTCAAGCCAGAGAGATCTCCTTTAACTACCTATTGAACAAAGGTAGTTTCCTAGTCACCAATCATGTTAATTATATTACTCTATTCAAGTGCTTCATATTACATTTTACTACCCAAACCATGCTGCTATTTGAGTTTTTTACTACTTTACTATCTGGTACCACTTCCCCTCAACTTGTCATATAAGCTCCATTAAGGTGCATGTATTATTCATTTAATAATATTATTCATATTGCTTGCCATTGAATTCACATGTTCTTGTTTAGGGTCTGGCACAAAGTAGTTCTATAGTAAATATTTCTGCAGTGAATGCTTCTCAGAAAAACATTACCACCTTTGAACTTGCTACATATGCAAGCTTCTACCTTACCTCCTTATTGCATAGAATTATGTATTTTTAAGGTAACACCATTTATTTAAGACCATGTAACTTAAAAGTTCAACTATGTTCAGATAAACCCCCTCTATTACTTAATCAGTGTCATGTAGGTTCTATGTGGACAACTTATTTGTCTTGAGAAAGTGCTCCCTTTATCTTTATTATCAAAACTTTTTAAATAGCAGTGGACATCAACTGTTCACTTTTTAATTAACAGAACTGATTCCTTTAATTCTGCCTTCAGACCTCCAATATTAGTAAAAATTCCAAATGGAATCTCCCTTGAAATTCATTGTCCCGTCCAATCCTGTGATACATTATCATAATGACAACTTATTTTCAATCTGGCTTCCTCAATCATTGTGCTCTCCTCACTTTCTTTTCACAATAACACTCCTCATTGTCCTCATTCTTTTCCCTCTAATATAGACCTTTTCCAAGACTCAGTCATCTCTCCACTTCTCATTTTTTCAGTCTAATTTTCTATGGATATGTACTCTTCCTGAAAATGTCATCTACTTCTGCCACAAACTCTCTGCAAATGCTTTCATATCCAATATCAATTTTTAGTTTTCTTTGCATAACTCTCTTGAGTTTTCTTATACAAAGACTTCTGGACATTTTCACTTGAATGTCTTGCTAGTGTTGTTCAAAAAAAATTTTAGGACAATAACTCCAGGATTTATAAACCAAATAAATTTCAGGGGCCATAAAATACCTGCTTTCATATTTGGACAAAACTAGACAATACAATTTAACACTATCAAATGGAATTTAAAGGGGGAATAATAGCCATTTATTATTAAGTACTGCATATGTGCTATGAACTTTGCCAATAGTTTTATATGAAGCATAAAATTAGGATCATTAAAGAATCTGCCATCACAATGGTAAAGATTTGGTGACTCACTCTTTTGATATTAGATTGGAGTAACATAGGGAATCAAATGGTTATCTCTGTTTCACCTTTCTAACTATATATTCACCAATATTTAATTTTTCCCTATTTAGGCCAATATAGAAATTAAATTCAATAAAATTCCAGGGTTAGAGATTGGAAGTTGGATTTCGTTTTCAGGGACAAAAGAGAGAGAATTATAAAAGCACCTTAATTCCCAAAAGTTATATGCCACTAAAATAGTTTGTTTACATTTAAGATCAAGATTTTTTGAAAAAGGTTTTCTGGTAATAATGAAGAAATAAGGAAAAGAGGTTAGAGAGGAAACCTACTGTGAAACACAGAAGAGAGGATAAGATGCTTAAAGAGGATTTAAAAGGATTTTCTCTTGAAAAGGTGCTTTCCTCTCTTTTGTGGACTCAAAAAATATTTAAAGCTTTTGGAGCCATATGAATGATTAGAGACATTATTCAGAAAAGACATACCTTAAGATGGCTCAATATCATTCCAGTTGCATATCTTAACTTCTCCTGAATCTATCCCATTACCAGATCTACTCCGTAGTGTAAGCCCTCATTATCATTGCCTTCATCTGTTGCAATTCCAATTGATTTCTCTGCCCAAGTACCTTTTCTTCACTTTATCCTACATATACATTCCAACTTAATCTTTTTGAATTGCCACTAAGATAATGTTACTGCCCTGCTAAAGGGAGACTCGTTATCCTCCTTTATTTCTTACCTAATTAAATACAAATCTTAAGCCAGATACTGAGAACAATGTATAACATAGCCTCAACTTCCCAGTATTAGCTCTTACTATTCCTTAATCATATGTAATTCACCAGTTGAACCATTCCAATTACTGGCTATAATTGTTAGGAGGTTTACAAGTCCTTTAACACATAAGATACTCCCTATTATTTTCTATTGTCTTTTTCTTATCCATTCTTCAGTTCTAGTTAAAATATTTTTGATGGGTTGAATCATATGATCCACAAAGACAGCTTCCAGTCCTAACCCCCAGGCTTGTAGAAGTGTAGAATGGGATCTTTGAAGATGTTATTAGTTAAAATGAAGCCAAACTGAATTAGTGGGGAAATTAATCCAGTGTGTCTGGAATCCTTATAAGCCGAGGAAATTTGGACACAGTAGTAGGAAACAGAAGGAAATATATTGTCATTTGATAGAGGTAGAGATTAAGTTATGTATTGCCAGCAAGCCACCACCAGATTGCTACTGGCTTCAGAGAAAGTATGTTCCTGCTGACACCTTGACTTTGAACTTCTAGCCTCCAAAACTCTACAATAAATTACCTCTGTTTAAGTCAACCAGTTTGTGGTATTTTGTTATAGAACATCTAGCAAACTAAGATAATACTACTCCTTAATTACCTCAAGTACAAATGAATTCCCTATGTTTTGAAAGCTTAATAGATTTTTGAGAACTATTATAGCTGGAAAATGTGTAATAAAGTCCAATAAAGTTTTAATTTTTTTCTCATGATGAAAAAATGCAAAATGAATGTGAAATTAAGATGATCTGAGATTTCTTTTAAAGTTGCTTTTGAGTTTATTTATATATATATGTCCTTTAATAGGTTGCAAGTTACTTGGGATCAGAAAGAAACTGATCTTCCTTCATTCAAAATTATGTATCCAGCACTTAATGAATGCAAAATAATAGAAAACTTATTGCAGCAATAATTTCATTTAGTCCATATCTCTTCCCATCACAGTTTATGGTCCATCTCAAGGGCTTACAGTGAGTGGCACCAAACACAATGCCGTGAGCATGCTGGGCATTAAAACAAATGTATTAATTTTACTATTTTTCCAGTTGAATATATATATACACAAATTTATATGTAGTTGAGTATATTCTAGTTGAATATATATATATATATATCCTAGCTTTAAACTTCAAAGTTTATTCTAACTTTAAAGTATTTTTGATTGCAGGCTTTTACATGTACATACTATTATATTCTTCATTACCTAAATGTTTATCTAGGTTTTTTTCTCTCTCTTTTGTTAGCTACATCCATATTCATTATTTATATTGAGGAACCCTAGAAAGTTATACAATCAAGCAAAATTGTGTGTTGAAATTAAGCCCTCTCTATATCTCCTCATTCTCATTTTCAATACTCTTACTCAAGTACCTATATTTATGAAAAATGCTGAATTTAGAACTATGAGGATTTTTTTTATGACTTAAGGTTTAAATATATCCCTTCTCATGCATAAATTTTATTCATGGCATTTCAGGAAAAGGACATTTGTGTCAAATCAGAGTATAGGATTCGAGTAAATGTATAAAGTTCAGCAAAATGGATTATGCCTAGAAGTATCCAAATAGTAAATACTTCTTCCAAAATGGATATTTACTGATGTTTCTGCAATTCTCGTACTTTCAGTGGGCCCATTACTCACTTCCAAGTCATCTGTAATGTAACCTCATGGAGAGCTAAAAAGGTAGGAAAAATGGCACTGAGGTGTGCACTAAGAGAAGCTGTTTCTCTTTTGGCAGCCACTCTATAAAGCAGATGCCAAGCACAGATGGTAAAGATGTTCCTGGCTTCCACTACTATCTTGACAGTCCAAATGCAGTCAGAGATCACTAGGAATTGGTAAATGCCACAACTCCCAGCTGAAGCAGCAAAACCTCTAGGCTCTTTCTAAATGCTTTCTTCAAAACATCAGGTTCTTGTCCATTTGCTTTCTATTGACTTGCTGACAGAGTAAATTGAACAGAACTATTGGAGCAGGATGAAAAGGAGGTAGTAGAATCAAAGCAACATCCTTAGAAACTACTTGGTGTTATATAAACCACATGATTTTTGGCAATTGCAGATGGCTGAGGGAATTATTTATTTTGAATGTATATTTAACTCATTTTGCTGTCCAGTCTTCAGTAAGGTAGATTGAAAAATAAGCTTTATGAATCATGATAGAGCTCTCTTTACACTGAGGAAGTTTAGCTCTTTTAACCGATAAATTTTATCCAAATGAAAGGAAACATGGACTGAGGAGCTAATGCCATAGTCAAATGGGAACCAAGAATAGGGCCCCTCATTCAATGATTAAGGGGAAACTATAGTAAAAACAGCGTTATTAACTTTCCTTAATTTTCAAAATAAGAGAGCAAATTTTAATCCAAAAAATAATTCATAAGGGAACAGATGAAATACAGATCAAGAAGTTTTGGAAAAATAGGGTTAAGTCAGGGATTACCTAAATTTAATGGTAATGAATACTGCTTGTAACAAGTACATGGGCACTATTGTGTCAATAAATCGATTACTACAATGCAAATCTTACCAAATCAATAACTTTTTTCCAGTGAGTTATTAAATGTTATATTCCAATTAGACAAACACCAAAACCAGTTGCTGTTGGAAATGCAATATCATGTCTTTTACACAGAGGGAGTACTTCCATAATGCAGAGTTGAGGGAAAAATGGATTTCCACACGATTTCTTCTCTGGAACTGGAATTGAGGTGAAGATACAGTTGAAGAAGAGGGAAAGTTCTTGGCAATATTCACTTCTTTCCACTTATGTTTCCTTAGGTCACTGAGAAGGAGTGATTTGTAAAGAACAAAATCAAATTATGTAAATCATAGAAGTGCTGACCTTATAACTTCTTTTCATATGTACTGGGAAATGCCTGGCAAATTTGCAACTATTCTCACTCCAGTCCACTATCTGCTGTTAAAGATTAACAAAAGCGTGAGTGGAAAATCCTTCAGTTGTTTGGGAAAATAAGGCTATTTTTGGAGCCCTGAGCAAATGTGAGAAGTTAATAGTAATCAAACTATTTTTCTTTACACTTTTGTTTTTCACACTTTTTACCATTAATTTGGCTGATGAATTTAACTAAAATTCTAAATTTGTGTTAAAAATAAATTTCAAACCTCAATATAAATCAATAGAATATGCAACACAGTAATATGCTTATAGTATGAAATACTAGGGATCAATTAAAATGATTGATAACAATTATGTATACTCACATGTATAATTGTCATATTTTAAAAAATAAAGCAATTCTCCAAATCATCCTCAAAGTAGGACCCCAGTCATGTAAAACGGTACAAAAATATCCTTTTACAATATAAGCACAACATACAACACATGCTGATTTATGCAAACAAAGCAGATAAAAGTTGGCATTTAAAAGGACATTTTAATCTTAACTATAACATTTAATATCCTAAAAGACAAAGTGTATTTTTGAATTTTTAATGTATGCATATGCATGTGACAATTATATTGCTAACTAAAATTATGTATAAGTAAACAATCTATTACTTGAGAATTAATAAGGACAAGCTTTGTACCAGATCATTGGAAGGAAGATATTAAAGAAGGCTATTATATATTCCTTATAAACTTATTTTAAAATATTTTCCTTTCCCAAAAATAGGAAAGTTTTGCATCTATTTTATTATATTAGTGTAGCATTTTTCATTCTAAGTACAATTTTAAAAGATCATTAAAAATCTAGAGTGTATTCAGATGTGAACTCTCTTGAAACAATCATGAAATGATAAATCTGAGGAATATTATTACTGATAACTAAATCTGACTAGGCAAGAAATAGATGGGTCAATATATTTAAATGAAAATAAATATGGAAGAGAAATAAAATGTATTCAGTATACTTTCACAATAATACTTAGGAAAAAGTAGTAGAAGTGGCCCAGGCAAAAACTTGTGTGTTCTCTATGATTCTGGTCACCCTGTATCTCTAAATTTTTGAGAAGATATATTTTATGCTCCAAAATCTCAACAATCTCTATATCTACTCATTCATCACTCTCATTTTAACATTTTTACCTAATTCCATTCTTGTCTCACTTCTGTCAATTTTCTACACTCTAACTAAATTAGTATTCCAAAACAGTAAATTATGTTTTTTCAATCTTGTTGCTCAGTGCCTATTAAAGTCTTGATAGTTCTCTTAGTATAAAATATAAATTCTTTAGCATTCCCTAAGACCACTCTGAAAGCACATCTTAGCACCTATGTTTATAACATAGAGGCACTTCCACTAAGTTATATAAGTAAGTCTTTTAAACTCTTTGTTTACATTTTAAACTCTTATTTAAATCCACTACTTTTATGTCCTCTGGCCTATGGATGTTCACATAGATAACATATGTTCATCATTCAAAATCCACTTTTCCCCAGTATACTGAAAAGATTTCTTGGTGAGTTTCTGATGAAATAATGTGTGTTCCCATATTGCCACCTGCTTCTTTTACGGTTGATCTTGTTCAATTTTAGTTACTTGACATGTTTTTCTATATCCCATGTGAGGCAAGATTTATATTATTATACCACAATTATATTTCCTTTGTAATATAGCATGCTAAAAAATAAGGGCTAAAATATATACTCTGATATAAAAGAAATACTCAAAAATAAACCAATCAATCAAGTTTGAGTTACAAGGAGGCAGAATTTATGAGGAAGGACTTTCTAACAATTATAATTGAAAACCATTGTTAATCAAGTAGTGAGTTTTGCCATACATAATATTTAGAATAAATGTACCTGATATTCTGAGTCATGAGTAGCTCTGAGTAGTAATTTGGGATAAAAGATCACAAAGAAATGTCCTTATCTAAAATTCTTTGATTCTGGTGTTATAATCTTATAAAACAAAACATTACTATCGGTCAGCATTACATATTTTGCATATTATTTCTAACAGCTTTCAAATTATGTGATTTTTATTACCTTCATCAATTTACTTAATCAAGTATTATAAAAAAAAATTGCTTGCTTCCAGTAATGAATTCCCATGTGTTTTCAGAAATAACACGTACTTTTTCAGCATGATTATTTTCTTTGTTAACTTCTAACTTATTTCATTTGGTTCTGTTAATGTTGATAGATAATATTGCTTTATTTTTTCTAATTATTTGGGACTTGGAGTGACTCTTTTTTAAAATAAAATGTTATTGAAGTATATCATTCATACATGAACATACATAAATAATAAATGTATAGTAAAATTTGTGAATTTACAAAACAACCATGTGTAACACCAAAAAAGGCTCCCATACATCTCCCCACCACAAACACTTTGACTCGTGAAACATTTGTTATAAACTATGAAAGAGTATCGTCAAAATATTACTATGAACTATAGCCCATATCTTACATTTGGCGTATTTTCCCCCAACCAACACAATTATTAACACCCTGTATTAGTATTATATATTTGTTATCGTGCAGGAGAAAATGTTCTTCTATTTGCCCTGTTAACCACAGTCAATCATCCATCACTGGATTCCCTTTGTTATACAGTCCCCTGCTTTGTACAATCCATTCAAAGTGTATACTCAATGGCTCTCATTTTCTTCACAGAGTTGTGCTGTCACAGTCAATTATAAAACGTTTTCATTACTCCAAAAGGAAAAATCCCGTGCTACCTTATACCTCCCTATTGTTGTCCCTTAATATTTAAATTATATCTTATCGCCATTGCTATAAAATATTACAAAATTACTGTTAAACTATCATCCATAAGTTACATTATTTGTAATTTTCCCACATATCACCATGTTCTTGCTACTTTGTAAGAGCATTCTTATATTTATACTATTAACCACAATCTTCATCTACCACCGAAATCATTGTTATACATTCTCTAGATTATCCTCTAGTTTCCTTTCAATTGACATTTATGTCCACAGACTAAACTTTGCAGCCACAATCCCATTAATAAATCAGCAGTGTTAGTCATACTCATTATAATGTGTTACTCTCACCTCTATTCATTTCCACATTTTTACAATTAACTTTATTAATATTGCTACATACATTAAGCATCAGCTCCCATTCTTAACCCACATTCTATTTCATAATAACCTGTACTCCAGTTTACCTCTGTGAGTTTACTTATCGCATGAGTTCATATTTGTGAGACATACATCTCCCCACCACAAACACCTTGACTTGTGAAACATTTGTTATATTGTGTCTGACTTATTTCACTCAACATAATATACTCTAGGTTCATCCATGTTGTCATATGCATCCCAATTTCATTTCTTCTTACAGCTAAATAGTATTCCATAGCATGAATATACTATGTTTTCTTTATCCATTCATCATTTGATGGACACTTGGGCTGGTTCCATATTTTAGCAATTGTGAATAATGCTGCTATGAACTTCAGTGTGCAAATGTGAGGTTGCATCCTTGCTTTCAGTTCTTCTGAATATATTTCTAGTAGCAGGATTGCTAGATTGTAAAGCAGTTCCATATCCAACTTCTTGAAATACTGCCAAACTGTCTTCCACAGAGGCTGTATCTTTCTACACTCTTACCAACAGTGAAAGAGTGTTCGTGTTTCTCCACATCCTTTCTAAAACTTGCAGTTTTCTGTTTGTTTTTAGTAATGGTCATTCCATAAGGTGTGAAATGTTATTTCTTTGCAGATTGATGGGCATTTCCTTCATAGCTAGTGATGTTGAAATTTTTTTTTTTTTCATGTGCTTTTAGCCATTTGTATTTCCTTTTTGGAGAAATGTCTATTCAATTCTTTGCCCAAATTTTTATTAGGTTACTTGTCTTTTTGTAGTTGAGTTGTATGGTCTCTTTACATAGCATGCATATCAACTTCTATTGGATATGTGGTTTCCAAATATTTTCTCTCATTGAGTAGGCTGAATTTTTACTTTCTTGACAAAGTCCTTTGAAGAACAAAAGTGTTGAAGTTTGAGGAGGTCTTTTTTGTCTATTTTTGTTTCTTTTTTTGCTCTAGCTTTGGGTGTAAGGTTTAAGAAACTACCACCCACAACAAGATCTTGAAGTTGTTTTCCTAAATTCTCTTCTGGAGTTTTATGGTTGTAACTTTTATATTTAGACCCTTGATCCATTTTGAGTTAATTTTTGTCTAAGGTATGAGATAGGAATCCCCTTTCTTTCTTTTGGATATGTATATCTAGTTCTCCCAGATATCCTCTGCCCAGATATTCTATCCAATGCTAAGAATATTGTAATGAAGTCTTCAACTATTATTATACAGACATCTATTTCTCCCTTTAGTTTTGCCAGTGCCTGCCTCATGTATCTTGGGACACCCGGGTTAGTTGCATAAATATTTACTATAGTTATTTCTTCTTGGTGAATTGCCTCTTTATTAATATATAATGACCATCTTCATCTCTAATAATAGATTTGCATTTAAAATCTATATTGTCAAATATTAATATCACTACTTCAGGTCCTTTTTGGTTACTATTTGTGTGGAATATCTTCTTACAACCTTTCATTTTCAACCTGGTTTTGTCCTTACGTTTGAAATGAGTCCCTTGTAGACAGCATATAGGTGGCTCATATTCTCTTATCCATTCTGTCAAGGTCTCTCTTTTGAATGGGGAGTTCAATCCATTAACATGCAATGTTATTACTGTGTTGGCACTACTTATTCAGTCCATTTTATCCTTTGGCTTTCTGTTGTCATATCTTCCTATTGTTTCTCTTTTATCCTTTGATTTACCCTTTAATTTAACCTTCCTAATAATCCTCATTTCTACACTCTTCTCCAAGTCTTTTGTCCTTGTTGTTTTTCTTTTTTTTTTTTCCTTTCATCCTGCGGTATCTCTCGTAATTAGTATCCTTGTAATTCTGGTCTTTTGGTAACATATACTATCAGTTTTTGTTTGTCTGTGAGGACTTTGAACTCCCCTTTATTTTTGAAGGACAGCTTTGCCAGATACAGAATTCTTGGCTGGCAGTTTTTCTCTTTCAGTACCTTAAATACATCATACCACTTTTTTCTCTCCTCCATTATTTCTGATGAGAGGTTTCTGATGCTTTATTTTTCTTTTGTTACTTTCAGAATCCTCTCCTTATCTCTAATATTGTCATTTGGAATAGTAGGTATCTCAGAGTAGGCCTATTTGGATTTATTCTGTTTAGCGTGTGTTGTCCTTCTTGGATCTTGATATTTGTGTCTTTCATAAGGGTTGGGAAATTTTCAGTCATTATTTCCTCAAATATCTTCTCTGCCCCTTTTCCATTCTTTTCTCCTTCTGGACACTGATAATGCATATGTTTCTGCATTTCACATTGTCTTTCAGTTCCCTGAGACCCTGTTGTGTTTTTCCCATTCTTTTCTCTTTCTGTTCTCCTGCCTTTTCAAGTTCAAATGTTCTGTCCATGATATCACTAATTCTATCTTCAATTAATTCAAATCTGTTGTTATATGCCTCTAATGTATTTTTAATGCTGTCCTCTGTGACTTTCATTTCTCTAAGCTCAGTTACTTTTCTTTGCAGGCTTCCAAAATATTCTTTATACTCACCCAATATCTTCTAAATATTCCTTATTTCTTTAGTCATATTTCCATTCAACTCTTTGAATTGATTTCAGAGATTTGTGTGGTTATCATTGATTATTTGTTTTAAAACCTGTATCTCAATTTTATTGGGATATTAGATTGTTCCTTTGGTTGGGCCATCTCTTCCTGTTTCTTCATATGGCTTGTAATTTTTGGCCTATGTATAGACATCTGGATATGTTGGTGAATGTACTCTGATAGTCAATTTCTCTCTTGCCTAGAGTTTTGTTGTTTTTCATTTTTCACAGCTCTTCCTTGATTTTCGATTCAACTTATTCTGAGTCTTTAAAATTGCCCAGCTTAAGTTATCAAAATTGGACCAAGGACTCACTAAAAGGGTGGAAATTTTTTCCCCCATAGTTTTGGGCTATCGTAAGAGAGACCTTAAATGGTTTTTCTCCTTGCAGTTTCCTGGTTGGTCAGCAGGTGGTGTTCATCAGTGAACCTTTCCATAGAGGTGCCTCTTTCAACCTCCTTATATGTGTGCTTCTGGTCTGGCCAGAGCCAAGATTCAAAGTGGGCTTTGCTGACAAAATTCACTGAAAGGAAAGTTATCGCTGTCCTTCACTGCACCCTCTTCCCAGGGAGGAAGAAGTCTGTCTCCCTTTATTTCAGATGCAGTTAGCCATGGGTTTTATCGAGGCTGTGTGCCTTTAAGTTGGGGTCTGGGGGTGTCTGCCGTTGCCATGGAGGTTTAGTAACTAAGGTTGTCATTTTGAGTTATTCATCTCTCTGTCCTTTGTCTTCCTAGCAGCTGCACAGCATTGTCCTAGTCTGCTGTCCCCAACACAGGTCCCTAAGACCACTTTTTGCCCTTTCTCCATTCTTTTAGTGAGAGAGTTGAGCCCTGCCTGCATACTCCAATGGCAACTTTCTGGAAGCCAATCACACTTATTTTTAAAATTTTTTTTTCAATGAAAAGTATTTGAAAAAATTAGATAATCATTGGGAGAATGAGAGAAGAAGAAGTAATGAGCAAAAAGAAGAGAACTTAAAAGAATGATAGAGAAATGAGAAAAGGTTTTGTTACATGGTGAAATCAGTGTATTAAAAAGTGTCTTTGTTGCATAAGCATACTTTAATAACTTATTTCCTTCCTTTTTGCCAAAACCTTGCAAAATTTTAATTTTAGACGGAGGAAAAAATCTCTTTGAGAAGGCTGATTTCTTGTTATGGTTAAGCTAATGTGTCAACTTGGCCAGGTAATTGTGCCCAGTAGTTTGGTCAAGCAAGCACTGAGTTAGTTGTATTTCAAAGACATTTATGAGCTTTGGTCATCAGTGAATACTGCATAGATGGCTGATTGCATCTACATCAACCAGGGAGATTGCCATCAGCAATGAGTGATGTTTTATCCAATCAGTTGAGTGCATTAAAAGGGGAAAGTGATTTCAGCATTTAGAGAGAATTTCCCAGCTTGTCTTTGGACAGCCAACATCTCCCAGAAACTCATCAAGGACTTTACTGTACTTTCATGGCAGCCCCTGGTTTGCTACCTGCCCACAGAACCTGGACTTGTGCCTCCCCATGGTCATGTGAGAGATTCTTATGACATTTCATATTATTTAAAGATATCTCCTGTTGATTCTGTTTCCCTAGAGAAACCTGACTAATACACTTATAGTAAGGTTTGAGAAATTTTTAGCTATTATTATTTTGAATATGATACAAATCATGTAGAAAGTTCTAAAATAGTGGAGATTTCTACTCATCCTATTCTTTAATGCTACTGAAATCTTGGACTTTAACCTACTGCTGTCACCACCCAATAGATATATTTGATATAGGGACTGGAGTGTAGAGTAGAATTCTTTTCATGCTTTTCCTTTTATTTTTCCTATCAGATAACTTACAACCATCTTATTTATTCACCATCATATTCACAGTCTAACATTTTCTATATCTAGGGAAACAAAACCAGCAAGAGATATCTGTAAATTTCATGATATCTATATAGGAATTGTCTCAAATTACTGTGGGGATAGTCAAGTCCAAATTCTGTAGGACAGGCTGCAAGCTGGAAACTCTGATAAATGTTTTTGATGAATTCCCCAGGAAAAGCTGACTGGCTGAAGTAGGAATGGAAATTTTCTTTTCTGACTGCTGAAATAATCACTTCTCCTTTTAAAGACTTCAAGTGATTGGATGAGGCTTCTCTCATTGTTGAAGGCAATCTCCTCAGTTGAATGTAGATAATTACCATAGATGCAATCCCTTACTGATGATTTAAGCCCACAAAATAACACCAGAGTAACAATCAAGCCAGTGCTTGCTAAGCCAAACAAGTGGACAGCATAACGTGGCCAAGGTGACACATGAACTTAACCATCACATACTTCTTTGTAGTCATGATGTTGGTTGAACAAAAGCATTTTCATATTTTTACTTATAAATTTGGATTGAAATCCTATGGACAAAAAAAAAATACTTCTAAAAGATTTGAATGGTCAACTTTATGGATTTTTTAAGTAACTAAATTTAATTTCTGAAACAATGTAAATTGCATCCACTTATTATTTCTGCAACCATTCCAGGAACTTTTCACTTCTTTTAAACACACTTTAGCCAAAAAAATTATATTAATTGTACATTTGTTTCCAGGAAGCTTCTTTTAAATATAATTTACATGCCTAAAAAGGAATAGTCAAGTTAATAACATTGGCTTCATGGAAAAAAAGTGAATATGAGTAGTTTTCACATGGTGGGATGCATTATAGTGCTTTTGAATAGACACCAATATATTTTGTCAATTAATTGTTGGATATATTTACCTAAAATAATATAAATTTTATTTTTAGGAATTAAGCAGATGCAGCTTCCATTAACAAAATTTAAAATCACAATAAAATTATTAGATTCCTGGGAATTAAGAAATATATATTTATACACATATACTATATACGACAGTATATATACTATTGACACACCATTTCAACCAATATTTATTAGCTTGGAGGATTGATCTTGCTTTATAACTACATTTATACAAAAAATCTTTTATTTAAGTATAACAAACATAAAAAGAGGAGGCAAGATGGTGTTGGTTTAGGAGGGCACTCACTGACTAGCTTTCTGAGGACAGCCGATTGTGGACAGGGTCCTTCTCGGGGGTCTGTGCTGTGGGCACAAGGAGTGAAAAGCTTGGGACATCTATCTGCAGGCAGATTGATGGCATGAGCTGATCGGTAGAGATTCGTGAGTTTTAAGCCAGCCTGTGGTGGTTAACACAGACAGCTGAGCCCCATCCTCAGGGAAAAAGACTGGTTTGAGCCGCGACTCCCGCACTCGTGACTCCCGCTCCTGGTGTGAGAGAGTATTCTCTGAGAGTGGGAGGGTTCTGACAGAAGGTGGAGAGGGGTTTACCTTTGGTGGATTTGGCAGCCTGGACCCCCTCATAGCTTTGGGGAGCAGATAAGCCAGCTTGAAGCAGTGCCAGGCTGAGGGGAGAGGTGACTCTACTGAGGAAGCCTGATTTACCCAGCAGCCCAGTGACACTGAGGCTTGGCTCCAGAGGGGGCAGTGTCAGCCAATTTAATCACTCTGCACTGACAAGCATCAAAGCTTCAGCTTCCCTGGGGAGGCCAGGAAGTGGGAAGTGCTTGATTAGTTTCCACGAGCCTATTTAGGGTCCCCTCGGTGAAGGGGGTGGTCTAGAAAAGAACTTATTTTGGGTAACTTATTTAGGCAAAAAAAAAAAAAAAAAAAAAGAAAGAAAAAGAAGATAGTCACTTTAAAAAATGAATTCTTCTTTTTAATTTAGTTTAATAGCTAAAATCTGGCTCAAAACCTTCAGATAGAACCCTGCAGGGAAATTGACTGATAAACACAAGCAGGCTGAGAGGTTCCACAAGGACCCTAGAAGGAACACTGTTCCTCTTTAGCTTTGTTTGACTGCTTGCTTGTGTGGTTGTTTGGTTTTTCTCTGTTTATTTGTTGTTTCTTGCTTTTCTTTCCTCTTTCCTCCCCCGCCCCCCACCCTTCTTTTATCTCTCTTTTTTTTTCTATTTAATTAGGTGCTGTACCTTGTCTCTTCTTTGCTGTGCTTTTTCTTCAGTGATTTCCCATTCTCTGTCTAAAATGATTTTGCCTCCCAAGCTATTTAGTCCTCTTCCTTCATCTTTCTGCCTTCTACTTTCTGTTGTAGTTCTTACACACCATGTTTCCTCATTATCCCACAATTTAAGGGTATCAATTTCTAGTCTACCCTGTTTTCTTCTTTTTCTATTAATATTAACTTTTTGCTTTCAGCTCTTTCTTCACTCTTTCTCTCCCTCCTCATCATTCTAGCCTTCTAAATTATTATATTTATATATTCCTCTATTTGATTTCCCAGTCCATTGTAGGTAATCCACTTTTTTTCCTATTACTCTACACTGCCTACATGAGTTAAATATTCATTTCACTAAGTCTTATTTGGCCCCTCTTCTAACTTTTATCGATATTATTATTATCCTTCTTCCTTTCTCACATCTTTCGATTCCTCTGGCCCTAATTTTTTGCCTTCAAGGTAACATAGAAAGAAGCAAGAAATAAAATAAGAAGAAAAAGTGTCAAAGAGAAAACTTAACACACACACAGAACCATCAACTAAAGAAAACTCTAGAGCAGAGAGAGAAGCTAATCAACTGAATAAACCCATCAAGATAAAATGATGACTAGATGGCAAAAAAAAATTACAAACCACACTGAGAAACAGAAAGAAATGGACCAGTCCAATGAGCAAACTAAAACAAGGAAAAGATGCAGAGCATCAAACAACTAATCAAAGCTTTCCAAACAAATATCTTGGACCAACTTAATGAAGTGAAGGAGAGATTAAGGATATAAAGAAGACACTGGGAGAACATACTGAAGAAATTGTAAACATATACAGAAAGATAAAGGATATGATGATGATCAATGGCACAATCCAAGAAATCAAGATGACGCTGGGTTCACATAACAGCAGATTTGAAAAGGCAGAAGAAAAAATTAGTGATGTGGAAGACAATACATCTGAAATCAAACAGATAGTAGGACAGATAGACAAAAAGATAGAAAAAATCCAACAGGGACTCAGGGATTTAACTAACAACACAAAATGCACAAATATATACATTATGGGCATCCCAGAAGGAGAAGAGAAGGGAAAGGAACAGAAGAAGTGTTGAAAGAAATAATGGCTGAAAACTTCCCAACCCTATTGAGAGAGATGGATGTGCAGATCCAGGAAGCACAGCACACCTCAAACAGTATAAATCCCAACAGGCCAACTCCAAGACATATACTTGTCAAAATGTCCAATGCTCAAGACAAAGAGAGAATACTCAAAGCAGCAAGAGAAAGAGAACCAACACATACAAGGGAAGCACAATAAGATTAAGTGCTGATTTCTCAGCTGAAACCATGGAGACAAGAAGACAGTGGTATGACATAGTCAAAGTACTAAAAGAAAAGACTTCCAGCCACAAATTCTCTATCCAGCAAAACTGGCATTCAAAAATGATGGAGAGTTCAAAATATTCACAGATAAACAGAAATTAAGAGAGTATGTCAAAAAGAAACCTGCACTTCAAGAAATACTGAAGGAAATTATACAAGTTGAAAGGAAAAAACAGGGAGAGAGAGTTGGAGGAGAGTTTAGAAACAACTAAAAAGACAAAAACAGAAACAAAACAACATATGACATACATTAACCCAAAGAAAATATGGTTGAAGTAAGAAATTCATTGCGAGTAATAACACTGAATGTTAATGGATTAAATTCACCACTGAAGAAACACAGATTGGCAGAATGGATAAGGAAATATAATCCATCTATATGCTGTCTACAAGAAACCCACCTTCGACCCAGGGAATCAAGGAGGCTGAAAGTGAATGGTTAGAAAACAATTTTACAAGCTAACAATAGCCAAAAAAGGGCAGGAGTAACTATTCTAATATAAGACAAAATAGACTTTAAATGCAAAACTATTGTAAGAGACAAAGATGGACACTATATATTAGTAAAAGGGTTACTCTCTCAAGAAGAGAGAACAATCATAAACATTTATGCACCTAATTAGGGTGCTTCAAAATACATGAGGCAAACTCTGGAAAAACTAAGTGGAGAAATAAATGCCTCTACAGTTATAGTGAGGGACTTTAATACACCATTATCATTATTAGACAGAACATCTACACAGAGAATCAATAAAGAAACAAAGGTTCTGGACAATACATTAGAGGACCAAGACTTAATAGACATATACAGAACACTACACCCAAATACAGCAGGATTTACATTTTTCTTGAGTGCACATGGATCATACTTCAAGACAGACCACATGCTAGGCCACAGAACAACTCTCAATGGATTCAGAAAGATTGGATTATACAAAGTAATTTCTCTGACCACAATGGAATGAAATTGGAAATCATTAAGGGCCAGAGAAACAGGTTAGGCACAAAGATATGGAAGTTAAACAACAGACTCTTAGACAAACAGTGGGTCAAGGAAGAAATCTCAAAAAAAAAAAAAAATCAGTAACTAACCTTGAAACTAATGGAAACGACAACACAACATATCAAAACCTATGGGATGCAGAGAAAGCTGTCCTGAAAAGGAAGTTCATAGCCATAAATACATATATTAAAAAAGAAGAAAGAGCTAAAATAGAAGAACTAACTACACACTTGGAGGTATCAGAAAAACAACAACAAACTAACCTAGTGAAGTAGAAAGAAGGAAATAACAAAGATTACAGCAGAACTAAATGAAATAGAGAATAAGAAAGCACTAGAAAAAATAAGCAAAACCAAAAGCTTGTTCTTCCAGAAGATCAATAAAATTGATAAACATTTAGCCAGACTAACAAAGAAAAAAAGAGAGCCAGACTAACAAAGAAAAGAGAGAACAGATGCAAATACACAAAATAAGGAATAAGCAAGGGGATATCACTACTGACACCTCAGAAATAAAGAGTAACATAGGAGAATACTTTGAAAAATTATATGCCAATAAGAATGATAATTTAGAGGAAATGGACAAGTTACTAGAAACCCACAAACAGCCCACATTGATGAAAGAAGAAACTGATGAACTCAGCAGTTCAATTACAAGTAAAGAGATGGACCCAGTCATCAAAAAATTCCCAACTAAGCAGAGCCCAGGACCAGATGGCTTCACAGCTGAATTCTACCAAACATTCCGGAAACAGCTAACACCCATTCTGCTTAAGCTCTTCCAAAAAATAGAAGTAGAAGGAATATTCTACGATGCCAATATTACCGTAATACCAAAACCAAACAAAGATACCCCAAGAAAGGTAAATTACAGACCAATTTCTCTAATGAACCTAGATGCTAAAATCCTCAACAAAATACTTGCTAATTACATTCAACAACATATCAAAAGGATTATACACCATGACAAAGTGGGTTTCATACTGGGTATGCAAGGATGGTTCAGTATAAGAAAATGAATCAATGTAATACACCACATAAACAAATTGAAATAAAAAAATCACATGATCATCTCTATAGATGTAGAAAAAGCATTCGACAAAATACAGCATTCTTTCCTGATAAAAACACTGCAAAAGATAGGAATAGAAGGAAACTTTCTGAATATGATGAAGAGCATATATGAAAAACCCAAAGCTAACATCATCTTCAATGGTGGAATCCTAAAAGCCTTCCCTCTGAGATCGGGAACAAGACAAGGATGCCCACTATCACCACTCCTATTTAACATTGTCTTAGAAGTACTTGCTCGAGCATTGAGGCAAGAAAAAGATATAAAAATCATCCAAATTGGAAAAGAAGAAGTAAAAATTTCATTATTTGCAGACGACACGATCATATACGTAGAAAGCCCTGAGAAATCTACAACAAAGCTTCTAGAACTTACAAAGATGAGTTCAGTAATGTCACAGGCTATGAGATCAATGCTCAAAAATCAGTAGCATTTCTGTATACCAATAACTAGCAATCTGAGGAGGAAATTAAAAAAATACCATTTATAATAGTAACTAAAAGAATCAATTACCTAGGAATAAATTTAACTAAAGATGTAAAGGACTTATATACAGAAAATTACATAACACTGTTAAAGGAAATCAAAGATGACTAAAATAAATGGAAAAATATTCCCTGTTCATGGATAAGAAGACTAAACATCATCAAGATGTTTATCCTACCCAAATTAATCTACAGATTTAATGCAATCCCAATAAAAATCAACACTGTATTTTGTAAGGAACTGGAAAAACTAACTACAAATATATTTGGAAAGGTAAGAGGCCCCGAATTGCCTAAGACATAATGAAAAAGAAAAATGAAATTGGAGGTATCACATTACCTGACTTTAAAACATACTACAAAGCTACAGTGATCAAAACTGCATGTTATTGGCACAAGGATAGAACTACTGACCAATGGAACCAAACAGAGTTCTAGTCTAGATCCTCGCATATACAGTCATCTGATATTTGACAAGGCCCCCAAGCTCACACAGTTGGGAGAGAATGGCCTCTTTAACAAGTTGTGCTTGGAGAACTGGATTTCTATATCCAAAAGAGTGAGAGAAGAATACCATTTCACACCTTATACAAAAATCAACTCAAGATGGATCAAAGATCTAAATATAAGAGCCAAAACCATAAAGATTTTGGAAGTTAATGTAGGGAAGCATCTACAGGACCTTGTAATAGGAAATGGTTTCATGAAATTCACAGCCAAAGCATGAGCAGCAAGAGAAAAAATAGATAAATGGGATCTCCTCAAAAGTAAAAACTTCTGCACCTCAAAGGATGTTATCAAGAAAATAAAAAGGCAGCCTACACAATGGGAGCAAATATTTGGCAACCATATATCTGATAGGAGCCTAATATCTTGCATATATAAAGAAATCCTACACCTCGAAAATAAAAAGAGAAACAACCCATTTAAAAAATGGGCAAGTGTGCAAATATTCTCACTGTCCTGATTTTGTGATAATCAGGGTAGGTCAAATATTTGCTATATTAGAAACCATGCATGTCTCCCCAGACCTAGTTTTTCTCCCTAGGTCTGGTTTTTAGAAAGCTGGTGATAAACTAAGCCTGATTTATTACATGACCATCCTGTATGGGAAAAGACTAACTTTGGGTATCTTTGGTCAACCTTAAGAGAGATAGCAGGGGACGGATGTGGCTCAGGTGGTTGGGCGTCCGTCTCCCATATGGAGGGACCTGGGTTTGATCCCTGGGACCTCCCAGTTAAAAAAAAAAGAAAAAAGAAAAATATAGCAGGCGCGTGGGCCAGCAGGCGCTGTGCACAGGCCCCGCAAGCCATGCAGAAAGATGATGTAGCAGGACAGTGACACAAGGGAGAGCCAAGACGAGACACACCGAAAAACCAGGAACTGAGGTGGCGCAGGCAGTACGACACCTCTCTCCCACGTTGGAGATTCCGTGGATCGAATCCCAGTGAAGACAAGAGGAGGAGGATGAGAAGAGAGGGCAGGAAACAGACACAGAGAGTCGCCCAGCGGATGGACACAGAAACAGCAAAAATGGGGGTGGGGGTGGGGGTGGGGAATGGATACAAGTAAATAAATAAATAAATTAAAAAAAAAAAGAAAGGGCAAGTGACCTGAAAAGACACTTCTCCAAGGAAGAAATACAAATGGCTAAAAAGCACATGAAAAAATGCTCGACATCGCTAGCTATTAGGGAAATGCAAATCAAAACTACAATGAGATACCATCTTACACAAATCAGAATGGCTACTATTAAAAAAACAGCTTAATATAAGTTTTGGAGAGGATGTGGAGGAATAGGAACCCTCATCCACTGCTAGTGGGATTGTGGAATCATCCAGCCACTGTGGAGGACAGTTTGGCAGTTCCTCAGAAGACTAACAATAGATCTTTGGTATGATCCAGTGATTCCACTGCTTGGTATATATCCAGAAGAATTGAAAGCAAGGACATGAACAGATATATGCACACCAATGTTCATGGTGGCATTGTTCACAAATTGTCAAAAGTTGGAATCAGCCCCAGTGCCCATCAACAGATGAATGGATAAACTAAATGTGGTACATACATACAGTGGAATATTACTCAGCTGTAAGAAGGAATAAAGTGCTAACATGGAATAACGTGGATGAATCTTGAAGACCTTATGTTGAGTGAAGCAAGCCAGGCATTGAAGGATGAACAGTATATGAACTCACTGATTTGAATTGAGGAAAGTGAACAGTCTCTGAGAACCATTGTCTGAAAGATAGGTTAACAAGGGAGAGAAAGAGAAGAGTAGGTTGTGAGCCATCATCCATATGGACATAATCTATGGTAAAGTGATAAAGTATAGTTGCACATTGAAGGATTGGGCAGGTGGGTAGTGATATTACTGGGTTTGGTGGTGCAGGTTTGACAGGTGAGTAGATTAGAAAGGGCAGGTTAGAATACCCAGGGCATGTAACTATGAATCTTGTCATCCAATGAGTCAAGACAAGGGAGTGTCATGTGCCTAGGGGGATGGGGAGGAATGAACAGGAAAGACCAAACAGGGGGTATTTAGTGCTCATGGGAAATATTTTTCATTACCTTACAATAATGGACACAGGACATGTTAAATATTATCAAAAATATTAAACTGTACCATCAAAATTGTAAACTATACTGTAAACCATTGACAATGTTTAGTAGCTATGTTTCACTATCTGTATAACAGTTATAACAATGCTACCTTCCACAAAAAAAAAAAAAAAAAAAAAAGAAGGCTTTAATATAGGATGAGGAAAGGGGAAGGTTGTTGGGTATATGAGAGTCTCTAATATACTGTGTGTGACTTTGCTGTGACCCAAAACTTCTTTGAAAATTAAATGAAATTTTGGGAGACAATGGGGATGAGAGAGGGAAGGTGCCACGGTACAGTCTGGACACCTGATAATGCAGTGATAAAAGAAAATAATAATAATAATAATTAAAAGAAAAATTTTTGTTTTTTTCCCAATATTTGAATGTCCCAATTCCTTAGTTATATTTTAGTTTTAGGTTTTTTTCTGAGTTTCCTTGTATTTTATCTCTTTTATTTAAGCTTATCATTATTATTTCATTTTCCTATTAATTGTATTTGGTTATTACATGGGCTTCATCTTCAAGGAAGGTTTAGATCACGGAACGGTTACAATGGGGTCTGCAGAGGATCATTGTTGGGGGGTGTCTGGGATGGGGGATTCATGGGAGGAAGTTCATCTGAATATACATGAAAGATATATAAAAATGTTCAAATGATCAAGGGATGGGACATGGTCATGGTGGGTAGACAATCACTCAATAAATGAGGTAATACTGAATTCCCAGCCTGGAGAGCTCTGCCACATTATCCAAGGGAACAGCAACAGTCCCCTGAGTACACGGGCATTGTCTGGCAAAGGAGGAGAGTCCACTATTTGGTTCTTGTTATTGATGACAAGCCTTACGACTCTTTGCTCTTGTAATTGAAACTTAGCCTACTGTTATGGGGTGCCTAAGGGTTGCCACCTGAGAGCCTCCTTGTTGCTCAAATGTGGCCTCTCTCTAAGCCAAACTCAGCATATGAATGCATTATCTTTCCCCCAGCGTGGGACATGACTCCCGGGGATGGGCCTCCCTAGCATTGAGGGATTAAAACCAAGTGTCAACTGCAATACGACTGGAAAAATATCTTGAATATAAGGGGGAAAAGGTAAAGACAAATGAGTTCATGTGGCTAAGAGACTTTAAAGTGAGTCGGGAGGTCATCCCAGAGGAAAAGCTTACGCATACTTCAGTAGGATCTCATAGATCACAGAAGTGGATATCATTCCACACAAAGGGGCTCCTGAGGGCTCTGGAGACACCCAGGTCCTATATAAGGAGGGATAGTTCCAGAGATTGATGCCTTATCAGTGGGCTCTACTTTGGAATCTGTGCTCCTGAAGGTGACAGAGTTGGACTCAAGTCCTCCCTGCACATAGTTCATCAGTCTCTTCTATTCAAACCTATATGTGATGCTGGAGTTTGTAGGTGTACTTCCAGAGACTGGAGCCTCTGGCCTGCCCATGTGCCAGCTGTGTCTGGAATCTCGGTGGAGCTGCAACTCCTACTCTATAGCTCAATGAACTCACCCAAGTCACCTGGTGAGGAGACAATGATGGACAACGGCCATCCCAGGGAATGGAGAGAACCTGCAGCTGCAGGCAGGATAATCCCATCCACCGTATCCATGGGATATAAGCCCACTCTCACTTGGAGGTGAAGTGGACATCACCATCCCAAACTCTTCAGATTGTGGGAAGAGTTATGGACTAGAATGGACTTAATGGTATTCTGTTGTAGACATATTGTGATTCAAGCAATGGGAGAAATTATAACAGTGAGGTTAAGCCAGTGGCCACTAGATGCTTTTGGGTCAGGGAAGAGAAAAGCAGTTGTAATACAGGGGCTTTCTCAGGACTTGGGAATTATCCTGAGTGACATTACAACTACATATATAGGCCATTTTACATCAACATATACCATGCAGAACTTTGTGGGAGAGAGTGTGGTCTACAATGTGAACTATGGTCCAGGATGTGTATAGCCTTTGCAGGTGATGTGCCACACTAATGAAAGATGTTTATGTGGGATGTTATGGGAGGTGTGGGAGGTGGGGAACATGGGAATCCCTGTTTTTTTTGTGTGTGTAACATTTATGCAATCTAAGTATCTTTTAGAATATGTAAAAAAATATATATATATAACTTTTATGTAAGCAAAAAAAAACAATAAATAAAAAAATTAAAAAAACATGAAGTTTGCACAAAGCTCATGTGAAAAGTTCAATTAATTATCAAAAAGTTAATATAACTATTTATCCAATACACTAATAAACAATACTAGGACTGCATAAACCTAAAACCCTCCTACCCAATAGTCACTACAATATTTACCTGTACTTCCATAGATTCATTTTTATGCTTTTGAATAGGTCTTTTGCTTCTGGTGTGTTTCCATCAAAACCATGTTGTTGCATGTAACAATATTTATTTTCAATGCTACATAACATTATATTTTATGAATACAGTACAATGTATTTGCCCAGTTTACTGTTGAAGAATATTTATCGAACTTTTAGTTTGGTGTTATAATATGACTAAAATATATCTATATACTACTTTCATTGCATTTATATACAAGTAATGTTGATTGTATAACTATGAGTAAAAATGGTACATACCTCTAGATTGATCTATGACATAGATTCAAAGTGGCTATAGTAATTTTTACTCCCACCAGCAGAATTTGAACATTCCTTTTATTTCATATACTTGCCACATCTTTTTTTTTAAGTCATTCTAGTTCATTTATATTAACTTTTCTTTGTAATTTTAATTTGTATTTATTTAATAAGTAATGATATTGAGCATATTTCATATAGTTATTATCTATATATTTTTTGGTATTCCTGTTCTATTCTTTTGTCCATTTCATTGTTAGGATGTCTGCTTTTTCTTTATTGGTTTATATGATTTTATATATTCTGGATATAAACTCCATGTCAATTATAATAAATGAAAGTATCTTCTTAATCTCCTAAGGCTTACTGTTTAACTCTCCTAATTGTTGTGGTTGAAAGATTCTACTTCTTGGTAACTATAATCCTGTATAAAGCAGCCTTTTGAGTGTAGGACCTGTGACATGCTTCTAACCAGTGGAATATGGCAAGGAGAAGGTATGTTACTCATGAAATTAGGATGAATTAATGGAAAATGTATTGAAATGTGTCTCCCATCATTACATTACATTACATTATATAAGACCATCTCAGCAGACTGGAATGAGAGATTCTCCTTGGGGACTTAATGGAGCCATGTTGAAAAAGGACACATAGCAAGGAAGTCTTTAGGATCTGAGGCCAGTTTCAAGAAGACAGCCAGCAAAAACTAGGGGCGTTAGTTATAGATGCAAAGAAATGAATTTTGGCAGTAAAATGCAAGAAGTAGTTCCTTGACTCTCTAGGTGAGTTTGCAATCTAGCTGACACAGACATTGCAAGCCTTGTAAGGCTTGGTGCAGAGGACTCAGTTAAGCTGTGTCCAGACACCTTACCCACAGAAATAGTGAGAAAATAAATATCCATTATGTTAAGTCTCTAGATTCTTGGTAGTCTGTTATGCATCAATAGAAACCTAATGCAAAGATATCTTTCAATTAACAAGTTCTTACTTTTAATTCAGCCCCAATGTCTATATTTTACTTTATTGTTAGTGTTTTATATTCCGATTAAGGAATTATTAGTATTCTGAGATCCTAAAGACTTTCTTCTATGCTATCATATAGAAGCATTATTCTTTTACCTGCTGCATTTGCATATACAATCCATTCAAGACTGGTTTGTTGTATGGTAGACAAAAAGCTTAATAGTCTTATTACTTTTCGTATACCTGTCTAGCTGATCCAGATCCATGGTTGTTAATTACAATAGCATTTTATTAATTATAAATTAATATATAGTAAACTACCTTCTTCACAGTTGTTTTGCTGTTATTCTAAATTTTGTTGCCATATAAATTTTATCATCTTGTCAATTTCCATACTCATATACTCACAATATATACATTCATACATGTTACATATACAGTCTTTTTCCAAAGTGTGTATTGCCGTTATTATAGACATGCATTTTCCCATTTGATAACACATTGAATTTTGTCTTAGAAGCAAAGTGTTAACCACTGTTTTACTGCAAGCTTTCTGATAAAACAGATACCTCAAATGACAAAAAAAGCAACAACTGATGTTAAAACTAATTTTGCAGGAAAAGAATGAACAATGAAAAAACAATAATATTTTCATATAAGCAGAGAAAAAGGTAAAAGATTCCTTCAAAATACATACATACATGAGAGAAATTTTTGTATTGGATCAAAACGGTGGTCCACTCAGTCTCAGACTTCTGTCATAACATTCCTAAGTAATAACGAAGAAAAGGAATATATTTCCATCCCAATACTCACCAGTTTCTCTTAACCGGTATTTATTCTTCGCTTATGTCTAAATTTTCCTATTTTATATATCTTAGAAATGTTCTAAGGCTTACCAAAGCAAGAAGACAAGGTAAAGTTTCATCAAGGGCACTGCCAGTAATTGGTGTCAATGATCCAATTTAAAGGGTTGAGTGAGCAAGTTAAACATGCTCAATAATTTTTCTGCTCATCAAACATTCTTCTATTTGGCAGCACAACTATTTTGTTTGAAGTCAAACTGATGTGAGAATTAATTCGGACTCTTACTTGTATTATCCGTGTGACACTGGATAGATTACTAGTATTGTTCCCATTGGAGGCAGAGTCTAGGTCTCCTCCCTTTGAATCCCATTGCTTCAATAGCTGCTTTGTTCCATAGAATATGGAAGAACTGATAATTTTGCCCGGTTCCAGGCCCAGGACTTAAGAGAATTGTAACTTCCACTTCCTAAATTTTGAAACCCAGCCCCCATGCTCTATGAAAGCTCCTGCATGTGAGTGAAGCTGTTGAGTGTCTCACTGAGTTCTGAACCAGAGGCAGCACCAGCTTGCCAGCATGTCAGTGAGCCATCAGTGAGGCAAATCCTCTAGCTTCAGTCAACCTACCCAGCTGGTGCCACATGGAGCACAGGTAAAGTACAGAACCAAGTCCTTCCTGAATTTCTTACCCACAAAATGTTGAGGAAAATTTTGCTGTTTTAAGCCACTAAATATTGTCATAGCTCTATACACAACAATAAATAACCAGAATAATCGAGAAGGATTATTGAAGAAAAAAACTAAAAATCAGTCTAGAAAACTATTGATTTTGGGGTGAGAAAAATTTCCCACTCCCTAAAACACCCGGAATTGTTAGTTATATGCTAGGAATGATAGATTATATTTATTAATAATTGATCAAAATAAGCAATTATAAATCTGTAACATAATGTGACTTTTTAAATATTTGTGGTATGAATTATAGAATATTTAAGCCTAGATCATAAGAAATAATATAAAAATTAAGTCCCACACATATAAATTCATTAAAATTTAAAGAAAAAAAGCAACACATCATAAACCAAAGCAAAAAGCTATTACTATGTGCATTGTTCAAATGGATTTTGGATTTTGATAGATTAGCATAATAATCATTATCCCTGCAGGAATGTGAGAGGTTCATATAAGCACATCCTCAAACATTTCTGAAAAAAAACTTTCAAAAACTATATTTTTTATATCACAGTTACATTGTTTCTCTAATTTGAGAACATCAGGTATTAGGAGAAGCCACAGCCTTTCTCCTTGTTCCCAAGAGAATATAATTTAATTTCTTTGATAGCTCCACCCTTTGTTACTCTCTCTTTCACTGGATCTTGGAGGATCCTCTGCCCCAACTCCGTGCTCTGTCACTAAAGAAACCAAATGTTAATTTGCATACAGTTTCCATATTAGTTACTCACCTGGTTTCCCTTCTATATGTATAGATTATTTTTCCTTCGGAATTTGGTATCCTTGCCAAGCCCATAAAATATATAGGACAAAGTATATAAGACAAATTACTAACTTTATAATACAATGCTCACAATCTTCAAAGAAATCACTTCAAAGACAGTATATATTCTTTGCAGTGATAACAGATTGCTCACAACATTTTAGGACAGCTCTTTTAGAATATTTATTACATAAAGTAAATACTTTAAAAAATATTTCCAATAGTGTGTAAGCCAAACTGGACAATAAATTTGGCCAAGAATGCACCGATTTTATGAGTGATTCTGAAGAAAATTTCAAGGAATGTGATATCTTTTATAATTTCTGGAAAAATATTTACCTTATATTGGATATAATTTCCTTAAAATAACAAGTGAAATCAATATATGTATAAAGGGGATTGATAGAAAATGATTGTTTTAACTCTACCTAATAGTAGAAATATTCTTTATATTCAAATGGATGCTTGCTGAAAACTAGCCAGAATAAAGCAGACGCTTATATTCTCCAAAATGATTAAAATTAATTAGTCATTTTTCTCACCAGTTTTCTTCTATTAAAGTTTATATTGTTTTCACTTGATTTCAGATGAATGCAAAGCACATATAAGCCTGATATTCCTGAGGATTTTCAAACCCCAAGTGTGATTTAAAACTGCTTTCTGAATAGTAGTTTTAGCTTAAGTGCCAGACTCAGAGCTCTGATTTGGAAATCCCTTTGGCTCAACTTGAATGCATTCACTATCATAAGAAACTAGATGTTTGAAAAATACATTGGAATTCTGCTGACAAGTATTCTATTTAAAAACTCTCATATCAATAGTTCACAAGAAATGCCCTATTGTCTTATGAATATATATTTTAATTGTAATATGCTATCCTTTCTTAACTACTGGTTTATTTGTGAATATGGGAATCTTAATTCTAAAAAGCAATTCTGGGAATATATGAACAAAATTAAACAGATTTTAATTAAGCATAAATAAGAAAGTTAAGGACATGGCTTTAAATTTTTTCTAGATATACACATCCCATACTTGAATATGACTGATTTAACTACTATGAAATTCAGTATAGTGTTAATAAATTTCATATTACTTTCTATATTGTCAGAAATGCATCTCAGTGGACAAAACCACATAATTTAGTCATTTAGGCACCAAATATTTTATTACAGTAACCAGAAAGATAAAGGGAAATTAAGATTGCCATAACCCAAATAAACAGATATTTAAGAGAAGAATGAGTGAGAATGCTGCATCCATACCTGAAAAATAACACCTGTTCCTTGATAATATCCTGAGTATATGAGTGTTCACTAAATTCTTGTCCCTTGAATCAATCTGTCAAACTAAATCATCTTAAATCAGAATTAAACATGCCAGAATGGAATTGGTATTCTGAGCAAATTACTAATGTAAATTATTGAGGAGTTATGAAGAAAGTACATAGCACAAGCATATCATAACATCTTAACAACAAATAAAGTAATACAACAAGTTTTCTAAATCATTGTTTCTAAGCTTTCATTCATTTTTTCGTTTGGTCACTCAGTTAATCACCAAAATGTTGTCAGTTATTAGTTAAATATATATTATCACATATGATATCAAATATATTGAGGAGCACTTTTGGACCACAGTTAAATAAGATAAAGATTCTGCATTTGATGAACTAAGAGGCTGATGTAATTATTTTCTGTGTGTTTGAGTTGGCTATAATTGTAAACCAAAAGCTACTAGTTATGTACAAGTTGGAATATGTGCAAAATTCTTACATATATACAGAAACATATATAAACATTTTTAAAAATGTGTGTATGTATGGTATGTCTCATGTTACACAAAAACACATTATGAACTTAATGAAAAAATAATGACTTTATAATGAATAAACACAAAAGGAATGACATTGCACCACTTTTTGATCAAAGAATAAGAATTTGCCAGGCTCCCATCTCCCCAAAATAAATGAAGAAGGACATAACAGGCAGAAGGCATAGCCTGAGCAAAAACACAGAGAGACTGAGAACATTATCTATTTAGAAATCTGAAATATCCTCATATGGCAAGGGATAAGAACATGCTTGAAGTGTCAGGAGCTAATTGCATTTATTAAGAGTCTATTAAGAATTTGACCTTTGTATTTGTTTCACATGATTATGCTATATCATTTCATCTTCATAAATTTTTATTCTGAGATAGGTTGACATAATCTCCATGAAGAAAACAAAGTAGAACACTCAAATTCCTAGACACTGTGTGATCTGATAATAAGTTTCTCAGATAAGTTTCAATTTTGGTATGTCTGAAAAGTTTCTTTATTCTTCTTACAATTCAATGCTACCTCTGAGGAGATAGGCATGAAATCTTAGGTCTGAGCACAAAAAACCTTGCATGTCAAGCTGAGGGCCAGAATACTTTAATATAAGGAGACAAGAGCAGAGGAGCGTCATGAGAAAAGGCAAGTCTAGATGATAAGTGAGGAGTTGGGGATTAATTCTCCTGAATTCAAAGGGGAAATTGACAATCAGTTAAAGAAATGAGGTAAGAGATAGTAATCCTTCAATAAAGGTGTTTTCCAGGCTGCTCTGACAAATACAACACTATGGGTCAGCTTAAATAGCAGGAAGGAATTTATTGGCTCACAGTTTTGAGGCTAGAAGTCCAAAATCAAGGTGTCAACAAGGCTTGCTTCCTATCAAAATTCTATAGCGTTTTGGTGCTAGCTGCAGGCAATCCTTAAGATTCCATTGCTTTATCTTTGCATCTCATCACATGGTGATGTCCTCTTCTTTCCTCTCTGGTTCCTGCGGACTTTCTGCTTCTCCCTGGGGCGTTCTGTGATTCTGGCAGACAGTTTCTTCACTTTATAAAACCTCCAGTAAACTAAAAGATCAAGACCTACCCTCAATTTAATTAGACCACAACCTAACTAAAAATAAAATCGCCAAAAGGTCCATTTACAATGGGTTCAAATCTATGGTAATGCAGATAATATTAAGTACATGTCTAATTGGGGCACATAATTCAAACTATCACAAAAGAAAAAGGCAGTGTGGATGACAAAGAAAGCTGGAGTTTTAAACACTCAGAAGGGAAAATAAAAGGATTTGTCTAACTGTATTTTAAACATGTAAGAGAATGAAACTAAGAATAAAATCAAATTTCTAAATTAGTCAAAAATGCTATAAGAAAAATAATGGTGAAACTTGGGGGATATGATTTATTTTAAATTTGAGAATGTTGTAGATCACATAAGTTGAATGATTTAGAGAAGCCCTAAGATATAAACTCTAGATTTTGTAGGAGAGGTCTAGGTTAGAAATAGAAATTTATGCATTGGCATTTTTTTTTTATTTTTGAGTTTATAGATAGCCTTATTTATTTATTTATTTATTATTTTTTCTAAAAGATACTTAGATTATATAAAATATTACATAAAAAATATAAGGGATTCCCATATGCCCCTCCCCCACACCTCCCACTTTTCCCTACATTAACAACTTCTTGGGAAGCGGCTGTGGCTCAATCAGTAGGGCTCCCGTTTACCATATGGGAGGCCCCGGGTTCGGTTCCCGGGGCCTCCTGGTGAAGGCAAGCCTGCCCGCAGGGCGTGGTTAGCTGGCCCAGCGAGCACAAGCAGCAAGGGGGGATAAATGAATAAACAACTTCTTTCTTTAGTGTGGTACATTCATTGCAGTTGAGGAACACATTTTGGAGCAATGTCACTAAGGATGGATTACAGTTTACATTGTAGTCCATACTTTCTCCCACTCAATCCCATAGGTTGTGGCAGGATATACAATACCCTGTATTTGTCATTGCAATGTCATTCAGGATACCTCCAAGTCCCAAAAGTGCCCTCATATTACACCTCTTTTTCCCCTCTCCCTGCCCTCAGCATCTCCAGTGGCTACTGTCTCCACATCAATGATATAATTTCTTCCATTGCTAGAGTCACAGTAAGTCTGCAGTAGAATACTGGTAAGTCCACTCTAGGCCATATTTCATTCCCCAATACACCTCTAATTGAGGGGGGGCTTCAATACCATATGGCTGATGGGCGAAACTCTCTTGCTTGCAGTTATAGACTCACTTGATTACTTGGTGTAGTGGTTGTTCAACCTCACCTCCTTGTTAGTTGTCCTGGGTGAGTCCAATGACCTGGAGAGTATGTGTTCCAACTCCACTGAGACTCAGGGTCCAGCTAGCACATGGAGAGCCCAAAGATCCAAGTCTTTTGGGCATAAACCTACCAACTCCAGCACCAACTATAGCTTCAAATAGAAGGGACAAAAGAGACATATGTAGAGAAGTCACAACTGAGTCGAACTCTGACACACTTGGAAGCACAAACTCTAAAGTAGGGTATTTAACTCTAGTTGGATCTGTATCGAATCCACATGTAGAACTGGAAATGTTTTACCAAAGATGGAAAATCTAAGAAAACCATTTAAGAGACAGAAAGAGAAGCAAAAATGATGTGAAAGGAAGAGAAATAAGACAATTAATGGTATTTTTTTTTCAAAAAAGAGTTTTACCTAGTGTTAACATAAGATTAAATAAGGTAGTACTGAGAATTGTGCATTCAATTTAACGTTTAAGTGACTAGTAGTCTTATCACATTTTTACCAACAATTGATATAATAAAGATTTTTAGTGAAGTAAGAAATCAATGGACAGTGGAGAAAATCACTTCAAATTACTTTTAAAAATTATTAGAGAATTCGTGGCTTTACAGAACAATCATGCATAAAATACAGGGTTCCCATATGCTACACTATTAACACTTTGCATTGGTGTGGAAAGTTTCTTATAATTGATAAAAGCACATTTTAATAATTGTGCTATTAAATACAGTCAATGGTTTAACTTGGGATTCACTGTCTCTGTAATTCCATAAAATTTTTTAAAATGCTTTTCTGTTACCATATGTACAACCTAATATATCCAATTTTCACCACATTCATATATATATATTTCTGTGCTAATTACATTCACAGTGTTGTGCAACCATCACAATATTACCAAACTATTTCCATCATTCCAATCAGGAACCCTATACATTTTAAGCCTTAAATTCCCATTTCCTATCACCACCCCATCCCCTGGTAACCTATATTCTAGATTTTGACTGTATGAATTTGCTTAAACAATTATTTCATATCAGTGATATGATACATTTTTTTGTATTTGTGCTTTTATGTCTGACTTATTTCACTCTTATTTCACTCTTAAAGATTCTCCATGTTGCTGCATATATGTGGACTTCATTCCTTTTTATGGCTGAATAATATTCCATTGTATGTATATACTGCATTTTATTTATTTATACATCAGTTAATGGACACTTGGGTTGTTTCCATCTTTTGGTAATTGTGAATAATGGCACTGTAGGTATTGATATGCAAATATCTGCTTAGAGTCCCTGCTTCAGTTCTTTTTCATATTTACCTAGTATGGGATTGCAGGGTCATATGGTATTTCTCATACTTAGTTTTCTAAGGAATGGCCAGACAGTTTTCTACAGCAGCTGCACCATTTTACATTGCCACCAGCAGTGAAGAAGGGGTCCCATTTCTCTGTATCCTCTCCAACACTTGTTATATTCTGTTGTTGGATTTTTAGTTTTAGTTTTAGATGGTTTAACAGCAAACATTCTAATAGGTGTGAAATGGTATCTCATTGTGGTTTTGACTTGTATTTCCCTGATGGCTAATGATGTTGGGCATCTTCTCATGTGCTTTCTGGCCACTTATATCTCTTCTTTGAATATATGTCTATACAAGATTTTTGCCCGTTTTGTAATTGAGTACTTTGTTGTTTTCTTGTTAGGTTGAAGGTTTTCTTTACATATTCTGGATAGAACCTTTCTCAGCTATGTGGTTTTCAAATGTTTTCTCCCATTGTGAAGATTGTCAATTTACTTTCATGATAATGTCCATTGAGATGCAAAAGTTTTTAATCTTAAAAAAAAAAAAACAGCAATTTTCTTCTTTTCTTCTAAAGAAGCTTTAGATTACATAAATGTTACATTGAAAATATAGGGGATTCCCATATACTCCACCCCCATTTTTCCCCGTTAACAACATTTTTCATTGGTGTGGTACATTTGTTACAACTGATGAACACATATTGAAGCATTGCTACAAAACATGGTCTATAGTTTACATTATGGTTTATACTTTGCACAGCACAATTATATAAGCTTTGATAAAATATACAATGGCTTGTATCCATCTGTATTAGCCAGCCAAAGGGGTGCTAATGTGAAATACCAAAAATGGGTTGGTCTTTATAAAGGGTATTTATTTGGGGTAGAAGTCCACAGATTCCAGGTCATAAAGCATTAAGTTTCTTTCACCAAAGTCCATTGCCACATGTTGGAGCAAGACAGCTGCTGACTTTTGCCAGGGTTCAGGCTTCTTGGGTTCCTCTCTTCCCGGGGCTGTGTTTCTCTCTGGGCTTAGCTCCTCTGGTCCTTCCACAAGGTCAGCTATAGACTATCAGGCGAACGGCTCACTTCTCTTTTCCTGAGGCCTTCTCTCCAACATCAAAACTCCAACATCTTTTTCCAGTTGTGTTGCCAGTTGGCACTTGGTATTAATCCCTTGTTGCCAGGGAGGCTCATCCCCGGGAGTCATGTCCCACGCTGGGCAGAAGGTAATGCATTCATATGCTGAGTTTGGCTTAGAGAGAGGCCACATTTGAGCAACAAGGATGCTCTCAGGTGGCAACCCTTAGGCACCCCACAACTACAGGCTAAGTCTCAGTTACAAGAGCAAAGATTCACAAGGGCAGTCATCAATAAAAAGAACACATCAGTGGGTCATCCTCTTATGACAGAGTAGTTGAAATACAGGGGCTTCTTTGGGATTTGGAGGTTGTCCTGAGTACCGTTGTGGCAACGGATGTAGGCCATTTTAAATCAGCACACACCACTCAGAACTGTGTGGGAGAGAGTGTGGTCTACGATGTGAACTGTGGTCTATGGTTGGTGGCAAGGCCCCAGGATGTGTAAGTCCATTCAGGGTGGTGGGCCACACTTGTGGGAGATGTTTGTGTGGGATGTGGTGGGAGGTGTGGGAGGTGGGCAACATGGGAATCCCAGGGTTTCCGTGTAATATTTTCGGTAATCTAAGCACCTCTTAAAATATATTTATATATATATATATATATAAATAACATTTTTGTAAGCAAATGCACATATATGCATATATATTTATATAACATTTTACAAATAGCGGTATGTATTGTGAAAATTTTGATTTTTACCCACAATAAAAAATAAATAAATTAAAAAAAAAAAAACTCCAACGTCAAAACTGCTTCTCAAAAACTGCTCCCTCTGTCCTTTGCCTTGCCTTTTATATTCAATTCCCCCACCCACCAAGGGGTGGAGCTCAACGTCTTACTGACGTGACCTAGTCAATGCCCTAATCATAACTTAATCATGCCCAGATTAACAGATCAGTTTACAAGCATTATCCAATTATATTTTTGGAATTCATAATTACATCAAATTGCCAAACAGCTACATCATCATTGCAATATTATGCAGAACAATTCCAATGTCCCAAATATGCCTCATTACACCTATTCTTCCCTCTCCCTCAGCTCAGAACCTGTGGTGACCTCCATCTTCATATCAATGTTACAAGTTCTTCAATTAGAATAATAAAAGTCTACTTTAGTCCAGAGTTGCATTCCCATCTTATATTTGTTCGTTCCTCAATCTTGAGGATTTGAGGGTGGTGATGCCCACTCTGCTTCAGACTGAGAGGGAGCTTAGATCTCATGAGGCTAATGGATGGAATTGTCTCACTTGCTGTTGTAGACACTCTCTGTTTTTTGGAGATGGGTATTGCCCATCCTAATTCTTTTGTTAGTTGTCCTTGGTGAATCTGATGAATTGGAGAGTAGGTGTTGGCTGCAATTCTGCTGAGATTCAGGGCTCAACTGGCATATGAACAACCCTAATATTTAAGTCTTTGTGACGTATATTTAATGGGTATGGTGCTAAATATAGGCTCAAATAAAAGGAGCAGATAAACCATGTGTAGCAAAATTGTCAATGTATCTAGCTCCGTTACACTGGGGAGATATATTCCAAAGGAAGGCACTGATGGGGTGCTGATTTCCTGGGGTTGTTTGCCCTGCCTACAGTGTCCAGATGTCTCTATATCCTCAGGAGTACCCCTGCTTGAGGCAGTGTTTACTGCATGAGTCAGTGAGATCCTCCTGAAATGTGCATAAGTGTAACCTCTGAATGCTCTACTGGCTAAATTTGAAATTTCTTAGCGATAAAAACTCATTTGTATTTAATATTTCCCCTTTTTGGTCTAGGTCTTTTTCTAAATGCATCACTAGTTGACATTTATTAATTAATCCCTTGGTGCCAGGGAGGCTCATCCCTGCAAGTCATGCCCCACACTGGGGGGAAGGTAGTGAGTTTATTTGCTGAGTTTTGCATAGAAAGAGCCCACATTTGATCAACAAGGAGGTTTTCAAGAGGTAGCTCTTAGGCAATATATATTACTAGGATAAGTTTCAGTTTCACAAGAATAAGTTTCATAAGTACAAGCATCAATATATAGGACTTGTAGTATTGGTCTGTCTTCCTTCGCTAAGCACTGCCCATGGACTCTTAGGTTCTTGCTCACTCTATTAGAGAATACAGAAGGACTCTCCAGGATGGGAATTCAGTACCCATTGGTTATTGTGTGGGTCTCCACCCACTGAGGCAGCACCCCATATCCACAAGAACACATTCATATTCCATTGAGGCATGCCCCAGGTGCACCCATCCCAACACATGCCCCTACCACCAACATCCTGCAGCAGTAATCTTCCCCTGCGACAGTTGCAACCCTTCTGCAATTTAAAACCTCCCCCAAAACAGACCCCAAAATAACAATAAAATAAAATAATAAAATATTTTTTTGTATTGTGCCTCTCATTACCATAAGATCTGTTATTTTTTATGTATAATGACAATTTTTTCTTTATGTTCCCCCAGTGTCTTTTTTTTTTTTTCACTTTATTTTCAAAGAAGCTTTAGGCTACAGAAAAGCACCTTTAAAATATAGGGGATTCCCATATACCATCCCCCAATGTTCCCCCCAACCAACAACATCTTACATGAATATAGCACACTTGTTAAAATTGAACAAACATGGAAACATTTCCAATAATTATGGTCAATGGGTTACATTATGGTTTACAGTTTGCACTGTACAGTTTTATGGGTTTGGACAAAATGTATAATGACCTGCATCTATGAATGCAAGATCATGCAGACCAATACCAATACCCCCAAAATGCCCTATGTTCCTCCCATTCTTCCATCCCAATCCCCTCACAACCTATGGCAACCACTAAGTTTCAATTTTTCAAGAATAAGGTTCATAGTTACATTCATAAATATTGAGGGCTTGACATACTGGTCTGTTTTCATTTATTAGGCTCTGCTTACATACTTGAGAGATTCTTGCCCCTCTATTTGAGAATGTAGCAGGACTCCCCAGGATAGGAGTTTAATATTTTCTTGTTTATTGTGTGGGTCTCCACCCACTGAAATGATACCCTACGACAAGATGAACACATTCATAATCTATTGAGACATGTCCCAGGTGCACCCTTTTCCACCTATCCCTTCACCACTGATGCCCTGCACCAGTGACCCTCCCCTGCCATATTGTCAAAAGAACATTCCCACCACTGTAGTTTCAACCATGGACCAACAAATTCCCAGAGTTCACTTGTTCCTTCCCCCAGTCCTTCCCCCAATTCCATGGATAGTCCAATCCAACCCCTCCACCTGCTCACCCTCACATTCCAGCACAGTCAACAACACTCACATCGCTGCATTACCATCATCCCTTCTTTTCTGACACCATTGTTTTGTACTTGTTTCAGCTTTTAACTTTGTACATTGTATGTCCAAAAACATAGATTTATAATTACCTTTTATGCATTTTCTTTTTATCACTTGTAGGACACAAGAAGTGGATTTATGCACCATGCAATAAACTACAATAATACTGGAATTTATAATTAGCCAAATGGTTACCTTTTGTGCAGTTCTTCAATCCTTTATGCCACTTGAAACCACTGTCTACGGTCTTTTTCCTTTAAGTCTGAAAAACTCTTTTTAACATTGCTCATAGGGCAGGTCTAGTGGTGATGAAATCTTTCAGCTCTTCTTTATCTGGGAATACCTTAATTTCTTCCTCATTGTTTTTTAGATTAAATTTTTTTATTATTAAAGAAGCTTAAGTTTACATAAATGTTACATAAAATATACAGTGTATTCTCAAATACCCCACTCCCCGCCTCCTACATTAATAACGTCCTTTATTAGTGTGGTAAATTTGCTACAATTGATGAACACATACTGAAGCATTGCTGCTAACCATTGACTCTCCCTCATTTTTAGAATAAACACTTGCCAGATATAAAATTCTTCATTGGCACCTGTTTTCTTTCAGCACTTTAAGTATTTCAACCCATGGCAGTCTTGCCTTCACAGTTTCCAACGAGAAATTAGCCCTCAATCTAATTGGCACTCCCTTGTATGTAGCACATTGCTTTTACCTTGTAGATTTCAGAGCTAACTCCTTGTTCTTTGCATGCGATAGTGTAATCAGGGTGTATTTTTTTCATTTTCTCCTGCTAGGTTTTCTCTGGGCTTCTTAGATGTGCATATTCACATCTTTTGATAAGTTTGGGAAGTTCTCTGTCATTATTTCTTTAAATATCCATCCTTCCCCTTCCTTTATTTCTTCTCCATCTGGGACTTGCATAATGTGGACATTGGTACACTTCTTGGTGTCCCAGATATCTCTTGGACTCCTTTGTTTTTTATAATTCTTGTTTCTTCTGCTCCTCCTCCAGACTCATTTTAATTGTCTTGTCTTTGACGTCCTTCTTTCTTTTGCCTCCTCCAATTTGCTGTTGTGCATTTTTCATTTAAGATATTGTGTTCGTCAACTCAGTCTAACTGTCCCCTATGGTGTTCTTTACACTCCTTTTGTATTCTCAAGCTACTTATGCCTGGATCACATATTCTAGGAGTAGGGCACACCAGAGAGGAGTCTCAGAAGACAGTCTTTTCCAGCCAAAACATGTTGACTTTCAACATGCTAGATGGCAGTATTTCTGTCAGTATGAATCATGTGGCAGAGGTTATGCCAATCTGTGGTGATAATTTAGATTGCAGGGATTCTTAACCAGGGGTCCACGGACCCCCAAGGGGTCTGTGGAAAGATTTCAGGGAGTCTAGGAGCTTGAATAGAAAAAAAATCAACTTATTGTCTTTATTTTCTCTGACCTCTAACTGAAATCTAACATTTCCTTCACTTATGAATGTATGCAATAAATAAATTATAGTAGTATTCATTTCACCTGACTGGCAAAGAGGTCCGTGGAACAAAAACTGTTACGATTCCCTGCTTTAGAGTAAGCAAGAAGTCAATTGTTTATTATATAAGCGAGTAGATTCAGGAATTTCTTTCTAATACATAATAAACCTAGTTTTATCTGAGTGACACAGAAACATATCAAAACTTATAAAAAAGTTTTGTGTGTGTGTTTCTGTGTGCTTTCAGTATATGTCTGCATTTGTGTGGCTTATGTTATAAAAAATTTACTATATTAATTTTATAAGATTTCCTGTCCTGGTATAGAAAGCTTTATAGAAATAATTTCATGTAAAGTAACATTACCGTTACTGCCTTAATTTTAGAAATTAAGAAGGAAATTTATTGACCAATCTCTATCAACAAATTGGTGCAAAAATCCTTAACAAAATACTAGAAGAATAAATCAAGCAATACAGAAGAAAAAGGATAAATTATCAAGACAAAGTGGTTTTTATGCTAGATTTCCAAAGCTAATTTAACATTTGAAAATCAATGAATGTGAAAAAATCATACAATTGTTTCAATAATTATAATTCAAGAAAAATCATGGTAAAAGCTTTTAGCAAACTGTGAATGGATGATAAAACTTTTAGCAAATATCCTAATCAATACAAAGTTATCAAAACTTTCCCCTCTAATTGTAAACAAGACAGAGATACTTGTTTTCATAATTTCTATTGAACATTGTACTGGAAGTCTTAGCAAGATGAATAAGGGGAGAAAAAGAAATAAAAGAATTAAAGATTGAAAAAGAAAGAAATGTGCATTATCCATAGCTCACATGATAATTTATCTAGAAAATTCAAAAGAATGCATTATAAACAAAGTACTGTACTATATTAATGAATTAAAAGTTTAAATGTACTTATGTCTTTTTCTCCTAAATTAAGCTATACCTTAAAATTTAAATAAAAATCCCAGAAGAGTTTTATGAAATTGATAAAGTAATTCTAAAATTCATGTGGAAGAACAGAAAGGCAACATTAGCTAAGACCATTTTAATGAAGAAGAATAAAATTGTAACATGTAAAATATCCAAACCTACTATAATTCTATCTTAATTAAGACAGTGTGGTTTTGGAAGACTGCTAAAAGAACTGATCAGAGTCCACAAACAGACTCACATATATACAATTTCTTGATTGACGAGAAAGACAACATTGGAGTGGATTAGAAGGGGGATGATATTTTTCAATATGTGGTTCTGTATTAACCAGACATCAGTATGGAAGTAAGATGATTCCGACCTCACATCATAATATAATTAAATTCCAGATGGTTTGTATACCTCAGTGCGAAAGGTAAAACCATAAAGATTTTGGAGGAAAATGCAAGGGAACATCTTTGATAACTTATTAAAGATTTCTTAAGTAGGTCACAAAAACCACTAATGATAAAATAAAATATTGATACATTGTACTGTGGACAAAAATCTCTGTTCATCAAAAGAAATGACTAATTGAGTAAAAAGTACTTCTGTACAAAGTAATTTCTCTGACCACAATAGAATGAAGCTGGAATTAGTAAGGCCAGAGAACCAGATTAGGCACAAAGATATGGAAGTTAAGCAACACACTCTTAGACAAACAGTGGTCAAGGAGGAAATTGCAAAAAAAAATAATTTGAAATGAAAAATCATTCTCGAAATGAATGAAAATGACAACACAACATATGAAAACCTAAGGGACACAGCAAAAGCTGAGAGGGAAATGCATATATCAAGAAGAAGAAAGAGATAAAATCAAAGACCTAACTGCACACCTGGAGGAATTAGAAAAAGAACTACAAACTAACCCCAAATGCAGTATGAAGTAGAAAGGAGGAAATAACAAAGATTAGAGCAGAACTAAATGAAATCGAAAATAAGAATGCAATAGAAAAAATAAACAAAACCAAAAGCTGGTTCTTAGAGAAGATCAATAATATTGACAAACTACTAGCTACTAACAAAGAGAAAAAGAGAGAAAATGCAAATACAAAAAAATAAGAAATGAGGAAGGGGACATCACCACTGACCCCACAGAAAAAAAAGAGTATCATAAAAGGATACAAGATGGACAATTTAGAGGAAAAGGACAAATTCCTAGAAACACACAAGCAGCCTGCATTGATGAAAGAAGAAGTTGATGAGCTCAAAAGACCAATCACAAATATGAGATAGAATCAGTCATTAAAAACCTCCCAAATAAGAAGAGCCCAGGACCAGACAGCTTCATAGTTGAATTCTACAAAACATTCTAGAAAGAACTAACACCAATCCTTCTAAAACTCTCCCAGAAAATACGGGTGAAAGGAACTTTGCCTAACTCATTCTATGAAGCCAACATCACCCTAATACCAAAGCCAAACAAAGCACTAGAAAGAAAAACTATAGACTAATTTTTCTAATGAACCTAGATGCTAAAATCCTCAACAAAATACTTCCTAACATATTCAATGACACATCAAATGAAGTATACACATGACCAAATGGGTTTCATCCTTGGTATGCAACAATGGTTTAATATAAGAAAATCAATCAAAGTTATATACCACATAAACAGATTGAAAGAAAAAATCACATAATCATCTCTATAGATGCAAAAAAGCACTTGACAAAATGCAGGACTGGTTTCTGATAAAAAACACTACAAACGATAGGGATAGAAGGAAACTTCCTCAACATGATAAAGGGTATATATGAAAACCCAGAGTGAACATCATATACAATGGTGAAATCCTAAAAGCTTTCCCTCTAAGATTGTGAAATAGACAAGGATGCCCACAGTCACCACTCCTATTTAACATTGTGTTAGAAGTACTTGCTGGAGCCCTTAGGCAAGAAAAAGATATTTAAAAACTCAAAATTTGAAAGTAAGAAATAAAAACTTCACTATTTTCAGACGACATGATCCTATACATAGAAAGCCCTGAGAAATCTACAACAAAACTTCTAGAGCTTATAAGTGAGTTCAGTAAAGTTGCAGGTTATAAGATCAATGCACAAAAATCAGTAGCATTTCTGTATGCCAATAATGATCAATTGGAGGAAGAAATCAGGAAAAAATACCATTTACAATAGCAACTATAAGAATCAAATACCTAGGAATAAATTTAACTAAAGATGTAAATGACTTATAAGCAGAAAATTACATAACACTATTAAAGGAAATCAAAGAAGACTTAAATAAATTGAAGAATATTCCCTGTTCATGGAAAGGACAACTAAACATTATTAAGATGTCTATGCTACCCAAACTGATTTCTACATTTAATGCAATCTCAATGAAAATAAACACAGTATTTTTTAATGAATTTGAAAAAACAAACTCTTGAAATTTATTTGGAAGGGCAAGAGGCCCCAAATAGCCAAAGATATATTGAAAAAGAAAAATGAAATTGGAGGAATCACACTACCTGACTTTAGAACATGCTACAAAGCTACAGTTTTCAAAACTGCATGGTATTAGCGCAAGGATAGACATACTGACAAGTGGAACCAAATCAATAGTTCTGATATAGATCCTCTCATATACAGTCATTTGATATTTGACAAGGCAGCCAGGCCCACTCAACTGGGAGAAAATGCCCTCTTCAACAAATGGTGTCTGGAGAACTGTATATCCATATCGAAAAGAATGAGAGAAGAACACCATCTCAAACCTTATACAAAAATTAACTCATGATAGGTAAAAGATCTAAATATAAGAGCCAAGACCATAAAGATCTTGGAAGATAATGTAGGGAAACATCTACAAGACCTTGTAATAGGAAATGATTTCATGAATTTCACACACTAAGCATGAGCAGTGAAAGAAAAAGTAGACAAAATGGACCGCCTCAAAATTAAAAACTTTTGCACCTCAAACAAGTTTGTCAAGAAAGTTAAAAGGCAGCCTACCCAATGAAAGAAAATATTTGGTAACCATATATCTGATTGGAGTCTATTATCTATCATATATAAAGTAATCCTACACCTCAAAAATAAAAAGCAAACAACCCATTTAAAAAAATGAGCAAGTGATTTGAATAGACACTTCTCCAAAGAAGAAATACAAATGGTTAAAAGGCACATGAAAAGATGCTCAACATCACTAGTTATTAGGGAAATGCAAATAAAAACTTCAATGAGATACCATCTTACACCCATTAGACTGGCAACCATTAAAAAACAGAAGACTACAAGTGTTGGGGAGGATGCGGAGGAACAGGAACCCTCATCCACTGCTGGTGGGAATGTAGAATGGTGCAGCCACTGTGGAGGACAGTTTGGTGGTTCCTCAAAAAACTAACTATAGATCTGCCATATGATCCAGCAATTCCACTGCTAAGTATATACCTAGAAGAATTGAAAGCAAGGACACAAACAGATATATGCACACCAAGTTCATACTGGCATTATTCACTATTGCCAAAAGTTGGAATTAACCCAAATGCCCATCAACAGATGAATGGATAAACAAAATGTCATATATACATACAATGGAATATTACTCAGCTGTAAGAAGGAATACAATACTAACACACTGGACAACATGGATGAGTTTTTGAGGACCTTATCTTGAGTGACGCAAGCCAGGCATTAAAGGACAAATATTACAGGACCTCACTGATATAAATTAAGCAAACTGAGCAGACTCAGAGATCTAGAGTCTGGAAGCTAGGTTTACAGGAAATAGAAAGGGATAAGAAGGTTGTAAACCCATGCCTATATGGGCAAAATCTATGTAAAGGTGGAAGCATGTAGTTGTACAGTCAAGGAACATGATAGAGGTATAGTGATAATATTGGGTTGGGTGATGCAGATTTGACAGGGGCCAGGATGAGGAGTTTCAGATGGTCCATGGAACCGGGGGGACGGTTGGGGTAGGGAGCAGGTGAACACTGGGGATTGGTGGGTACATGGTTGAAATTACAATTTTGGGAATGCTCATTTGGCAATATGACAAGGAATGGTTCCTGGTTTAGGGTGTTGGATGGGGGGCATTCGGGCCAGGGCACACCTGGGGCAGGCTTCTAGGGAGCATGTGTGTGATCATTTTGGCATAGTATGTTGCATCAGTGGATAGAGACACACATAATGAGCAGGAAGTTGTTAGACTCCCATCCTAGGGAGGCATGCTATGTTCTCAAACAGAGGAATGGGAGTCCCTTGAGAGCATTGGCAGTGCCTAAAAGGGGAGGACAGACCAGTGTGTCAATCCCTCAGTGAAGATGCAAGTAACTATGAATCTTGTCCTTCAAGGAGTGAAGCCTGGTGGTCACCATGGACATGAAGGGGAGGGAGAAGGAGGAATAAATAGATGGAACAAGGGGCATTTTAAGAGTAATAGAAGTGTTGTGCATGATCTTCACATACAGAACAACTGTCTTAAAATGATGAAAGGCAAAATGCAAAAAAAAAAAAAAAAAAGTTTTTCCTTTCTTCAAATATTTTTTTCATTATTTTTTAATATCCTAATTTTTAAAAATGTTTTATTTTTACTTTATATTAATTCTTTCTGTATTTTACTTCTTATGCATAAAACTACCATTAATATTTCATTTTCTTATTGTTTGTGGCTATTTTATTGGCTTCATTTTTGAAAAAGTTTTAGATCACAGAAGAGTTACAATTATGATGGGGAGGATCATTGGTGTGGGGTGTCAGAGTGGGGGGATATATGGGAGGAAGTTCACCTGGGTATTCATATAAGGCAAATAAATATGTTCAAATGCACATAGGGCATTTTCATAGTAGGTGGAGATTCACACAATAATCAAAAATATCAAATTCCCATCTGAGGGAGCTCAGCTACATTCTCTAATGGAACAACAAGAATGACCCAAGTACAGGGACAATGACTTGTGAAGGAAGATGATCCATTGAAGGACCCTTGATATTGATGAGTATGCTTATGAGCCTTTGCTCTTGAAATTGAAACTTAGCATATAGATGTAGGGTGCCTAAGTGTTACCCAAGGGGAGCCTTCTTGTTGTTCAAATGTGGCTTCTCTCTAAGCCAAACTCAGCATATAAAAGCAATAACTTCCCCTTAGTGTGGGACATGACTCCTGGGGATGAGCCTCCCTGGCACTGAGGGATTACTACCAAGTACCAACAAGCAATGCATCTGGAAAAAAAACAACAAAAACCAAAAAAACATCTTGACCAAAAGGGGGAAAAGCTAACAACAAATGAGTTTGTATGGCTAAGAGAATTCAAAGAGAGTCAAGAGGCCATCCCAGAAGTAGTGCTTATTCACATCTCAACAGGATCTCATAGACAGCCAAAGTAGATATGACCCCAAATAGCAAAGCTCCTCAGGGATATGGAGATATCTAGACACTATAGTCAGGGCAAACAGCTTAGGAATTGGGCCCATGGCCAGTGGGCCCTAATCTGATATTTGTGTTCCCCAGTGTGACTGAATTACCACTGGGTTTCCCTATGCATGACTTTTCTAGCCTTCTATTTGAAACTATATTCAGTACTAGAGTTGGTAGGTGTACATCCAAGAAACTTAAATCTTTGGACTGTCCATATGCCAGCTGAGCCCTGAATCTCAACAGAGTTGCAACACCTACTCTCCAGTTCAATGGATTCACCCAGGACAACTAACAGGGAAGAGATGATGGATAAACACATACCAAGGAACTGAGAGTGCCTACAACTGCAAGCAAGAGAGTCCCATTTATTGGATGTATGGGACAAAAGGCCCCCTCATTTAATGGTGGAGTGGGCTTCACCATCCCAGAGTCCTCAGAATTGGAAAATGAAGTATGGACTAAAATAAACTTACTAGTATTCTACTATGGACTACTTGTGAGTCTAGCAATGGAAGAAATACCATCGTTGTGGAGGTAATGACCCATGGATGTTCTGGGGTTAGGGAGAGGGAAAAACAGGTGTAATAGGGGGGTATTTTCGGGACTTGGGATTCATATAAATGACATTACAATGACAAATACAGGCCATTATATATCCAGCCATAATCTACAGAGTCGAATGGGAGAGAGTGTAAACTACAATGTAAACTATAATCCATGCTTAGTGGCAATGCTCTAAAATGTGTTTATCAATTGCAATGAATATACCACATTGATGAAAGTAGTTGCTAATGTGGGAAAATGTGGGAGGTGTGGGGAGCAGGGCATATGGGAATCCCCTATTATTCTCTGTAACGTTTATGTAATCAAAATATCTTTTAAAAAATAAAAAAGTGAAAAAAATTATTTGATAATACTGCAGATCCTAGCCATATTGACTTACCTAGACTGCATTTTATCATAGAATTAAAAACTGATATTGTTGTTTATACTGTTAAAAATAAATCTTACCATGGAATTTATCATATAGATATTTAATAAAATAAAAAATGACAATTTTTTTCTCTACAAATTCATGTCCAGAAGTGAGATACAACATGTAATCTTGTTGTATTCTCCTGAATAATCCTATTCTAAATCTGCTCAACAAAACATCAAAAAGTTTTTTTTTCATCCACGTGCTATTCATCTCAAAAAAGTCATTTCAGATCCAAGTGTAGTAATAGAGAAACAGGCAGGAATGTTCTATAAGCATGAACTCTCTCCTTACATCCTACTTTCTTTAAATGTTGTAAAGAGAGAAAATACATGGCTGACCTAGATTTAATGTTTCATAAAAATCACTGATGACACTTCCATCTCTCCCCTACCACCAAAAATCAAGAGGTGTCTTCCCCTTAATTGTAGAAATATTTTTAATATCCTGACTTTGCCAGCCTATCCTAATACATTGTATCTATTTCCATTTTACTAGTATAATTATTTTTCCTTCAATCTATATCAAATATGAAAAATATTTAAGAAAGTTAATCAGGTAACTATTTAATTAAACACATGCTTACTTGCCATTATCTTATCACATTTATTTGCCTTCCTCAGATATTATGGTCCTGTGCTGCCTGTCATCCAAAATCTAATATAGGTTTTACGCAGATGTTCTGTTTCCGTCGTGTTTAAATGAGATGGAAAGTCTGGTACCAGTAACTCAACAAGGCTGTAAGTCAAGTTTACACTTGCTTGTTTGATTCATTTTGAAAATCCTCTCTGTCACTTTTTATAGTTCCAACCATATTTTAAAATTTGTTTCTTTGAATATGTTGATCATAGATTATTTTAAACACCATTTCATATAAATAAATATATTTTATCTTTGTAGATCTGATAAATGTTTTTTTCTGTTAATTCTCACCAGGTTCTGTGTTTCTTATTACCTTGTATACTTTGTCATTTTTGATAGTTTACTGGTCTTTGTCATTGAAAAATAATTTTGGAGTTCTCTGAGTTCTAGGAGAGTAATCCCTTCCCTCCAGATATCCCTACCTCCATTCCTAATACTCTTATATTCCTTGACCAGGTCGTGCAAACTACACCAGTACATCTATACTAGAAGATCAGGTCTATGACCACAGGAAGGCTGCTGCTGCTGCTTCTTTCTCTTCTTTCAAATTCCATCTGCTTTCCCTCTCCACCTTGTGCCAAGAAATCCCGACCCACAATTCTCAGCATTTGTTCACACTACTTGAAGGGTGTAGTCCCTGGAATCCTAGTTCAAGAATAGGGAAGATGGCAAAACTCTGGACTCTGGTCTCTGTCTTTTTGGTGTCTTTCAGAACAAAGTAGAGCTGTTCATAGTATTATTAAATGCCCTTAGGGAAAAATTAGATTATTTTTTCACTTTTTTTCCTTATTTTCTTTTTATATACTTTATGTGAAATTTAGCTAAGGAGTTTTGCATTAATTTTTTGGATTTTTAATGATTTCAATACAGCATTTTTGTTTGCTTTTTTTTTTTTTTTTTTTTTTTGACCCAAGCTTCTTAGCTTGTCATTCCTAGAAACTTGAATTCCTCTGGGGTATTTTTAAGAATCTTATAATTTTATTGAGAAAATTTTTCTAAAGAAATTAAAGTACTTTCTAATGTCAGTTAAGTTCAGAACTTGAACATGAAGGAAATGGAATGTATATGCAAAAAGTTCATTTTTAAAGTTTTAGTGTAGAAGTCATTAATGTGCATCAATTGCCTTTATAATATCCAAGGAATAGGTTTATCTGATGTATATAAACATAATTTAATGATTTTCAAAATTATAATCATAAATTTAAAATATAATTTGCACATATAAGGGAAAACCCTATGTTTTCATTCTGACCTTTGCAGCAATTAATATTTCAAGTCAAATTATACTCACAAACAAGCTCAATTAAAAGAAATCTTTTGTTAACAAATGTATTACATTCTAAACTTGCTTCCTCGGTTTCATATAAAATCATCACAGATAAAAAGAAATAAATATATTATAGTTGTCTGTCATTGTAGTATTTCATAATAAATATCTAAATGCATGTTATTTACCATTTTGAAAATTACCTAGTTTATTGAGAGGGTTTTCTTATAAATGTGTATCCATCTCCATGAGTATTTGCATTTAAAGTGTCAGTGCAACATATGTAAGCCAAAGAAAATTTAGCTTTGTTTAAGTTACAATGATAATTTGAAATCATTCATTGATTGGATAAAATGTGCTTTAATTGCTCATATATATCTGAATAAACTGTGCATTTACTAAAGTCCAATATATGACAATATATTGCTTCACCAGCAAATATTTCTACTTGACAGGGAAAAACTTGAATTATAGAATGATTGTATAGTCCATAATTTCTCTAGAAAAGGCTCCTACAAGGAATATTTATTTTGGGCCTAAGAAGTTTGTTCTTGTAGTTTTCTAATTCCTCTGTAAGCCAAATCCTTACAATTATAACAATTCTTAGTACTCTAATATTGCATTTAAATCACTATCAACATGAGCAGAACAAATCTTATTTTTGCATCATATGAAACATGGCTTCTAGTGAAAAAAAGTCTAAAAGCCAGCAATTCTATAGGCAAAATGTAATGGATAGAGAACAATTTGGGATCTTTCAAGTGAGAAAGACTTTATTGGGCTTTAAGTCTGTTATCATTCAAATGATTTGAACCATTATAACCATACTTTCAAATGCTAGCAGAAGTCACAAGAGAGAAAATAAGAAAACCACATAATATAGCTCATACCAGAAAGTTAGCATTTTCCTAGCAGCAAATTTTTGTTATGCTCCACTTCTTGAGATATTGTTAGGGAATTGTAAAAGGACTTGCCATGAAGAATACACATGGTATATGAAAGTAACATATTATGGAAACTATGTTGGAAAAATGAATCCTTTTCAGATTAACAACACCATATCAGCAAGACATTAAATAAGGAGGCAAGCCAAAATAAGAAACTACCTAAATATCCATCTCCAGATATAAAATGTTTAATTTATTAACCTCATTCACAAAAGAAGTAAATATACTCTCATAAAATAAGGACATATTTCATTTGCAAAAAAAAAAAAAAAGTCCTGTAAAATGGTAAGTGTATTTAATTGAATAAATGCATTATGAAATTTTCTTCCCCTATGAAAATATTTAAATCAATTATTTGGGGCAGGGAAAAGATGCCAGAAAATAATTTAAATTATCATTTGATTGTTGCCACAAGATATGATCAGTTTATTGAAATTAAAAGTAAGTTTTTTTTAACTCAGAGGACCACTATAAGTAATATTTCATAAATTATTGAAGTGTTTTTTATTAGAGTTGCTGAGGGTTTATAGAACAATCATGCCTAAAATACAGGATTCCCATACACCACCCCAGTACCAAAACTTTGCATTAGTGTGGAACATTTGTGACAATTGATGAGAACACATTTTTATAATTGTATTATTAGTTAAAATCCATGGATTAATTTAATGTATAATGTTTGTGTAGTTAGTTCCATGGATCTTTTTAAAAAATGTATTATGTTATAATATATACAATCTAAATGTTCACTTTTAATCATATTCAGATATATATTTCAGTGCTAATAAATTCATTCAAAATGTTGTGCTACCATCCCAACCACCCATTACCAAAACATTTCCTTTATTCCAAATAGGAACCCTATACATTTTAAGTTTTAACTTCCCATTCCCTATCCCTATTCCATCTCCTGGTAACTTGTATTCTAGATTATGACTCTATGAGTTTGCTTATTCTAATTATTTCATTCAGGGAGATCATACCATATTTGTCCTTTTGTGTACCCATTGTTTTGCTCAACATGATGTCTGAAAGATTCATCCATATTGCCTCATGTAACAGAACTTTGTTCTTTTTTACGGCTGAATAATATGCCATTTTATCTATATACCACATTTTGTTTATCCATTCATCAGTTTATGGACACCTGGTTTGCTTCCATCTTCTGGCAATTGTGAATAATGCCACTATGAACATCGGTGTACAAATATCTGTTCTAGTCCTTGCTTTAAATGCTTTTGTGTATTTACCTACACAAAATTGTGTATTGGTGTACAATACCCATTCTAGTCCTTGTTTTAAATGCTTTTGTGTATGTACCTACACAAAATTGTGGGATTGTCAAGCTTATGGTATTTCTATCTTAGCTTACTGAAGATACCATCAAACAATCTTCCACAGTGGCTACACCATTTTACATTGCCACCAGCAATGCATGAGTGTTCCCATTTCTCCACATCATTTCCAACACTTGTTATTTCTAGTTTTTTTTTTTTGTTTTTTTTTTTTTGCATATATATCACTTTATTTAGTCATCATAAAAACAAATGATAGGCTCCAGTATGTTATTCTATTTGCCAAATAATTTAAGGAACTTTCTTTTTTTGCTTTAGAAATTATTAATTTTAGCAATTTTATTGAGATATATTCATATACAATACAATCCATTCAATGTATCCATTCAATGGGATTTGGTATAATCAGAGTTGTGACACAGAGAGCAAATAGGTGGGTCTTTCTTTTATATCCATTCTACCAATTTCTGCCTTTTGTCTGGAAAGTTTAATCCATTTACATTTAAAGTCACTACTGATATTGAAGGTCTTTCTTCTGCCATTTTGCTATTTAATGTGTGTATGTCTTATACACTATTTGCCCTTCAAGTCTTCCATTAATGCTTACTTTTTTGTTTACTTGATTTTTGTTGTTGTTGTACCATATTGAGTGCCTTCTCTTTTCCATTGGATACATTGTTCATATATTTTCTTTGTGATTTCCATGGGCTTATTGAGTGTGTGTATTCATGTCTTTTGCTAAGTTTGCAAACTTCTCTCTCATTATTTCTTTGAATACTCCTTCTGCCCCTTTGTCTCTTTCTTCTACTTCTGGGACTCCCATACTGTATATATTAGTGTGTTTGAGGATGTTCCAGAGGTGTCTTTATTTTCACTTTTAATATTTTTTTTTCTCTCTGTTCCTCAGACTGACTCATTTCAATTGTCTTGTCTTCAAGTTCACTGATACTTTCTTCTGCCAGCTCCAATATGCTCTTGAAACCCTCCTGTTCATTATTCATTCCAGTTATTCTGGTTTTCAACTTCTGTCATTCTGTTTGGTTCCTTTATAAATTTCTATCTCTTTACTCAGAGTCTTATATTGCTCATTCCTTATTTTCTTGATGTCCATTAGTTCTTTCTCAGTTTTTTGATTCATCTACTACAGCATTTTTAAGATCATTTTTTTAAAGGTGTTGTTTGGTATGTCCACATTCTTGTCTTCTTTGTTGATATTTTCTGGATTTTTATCTTTGTTTGTTTGGGTGGGCCATCATTTACTGTTGTTTTTGTTTGTTTGTTTGTCTTGTACTCTTTTTGCACACTGACATTTTATTATTTTAAAATATTAACATTGGAATTTAATTCCCAAGATGTCTGTTTCTTGATTTTGTAATCAGTTGGTTATAAGACAGAGATTTATTTTTATGCTTCTCCCCACCTATCTGGAGGGTCTGCTCAAGGTGAATGTAGTGTGCTAGGCTTTCCCTTTCTTACTGGGCCTCTGTCCTGTCATGTGTTTTTACTTGTTAGCTGTTTTGGAATTCCCCTGTTTACAGGAATTTTCTTGTCCCCTCCATTTCCCAGGAGACAGATCTCCCTCTCTGGGTTTTTGAAGCCAGTAGGCCTTTATTTTAAACTGTCCTCCTTATACTTTTTTACACTCTTTTAATTGTCTCAAGCTACTTTTGCCTCAAATTCTGGGAGGAGTGCATAGGAAGAAATTTCCTATGTCAGAATTGCCCAGCCAAAACAGGGTCCAGGACCCACACAAGGGGTACAGAGCAGCTTCAAAGTGCCCTTGGAAAGGGATCATGAAGGGTACCAATATCTTCTCTGCAGCTCCTTCCAGACAAGCTTCCTGGCCTGCACAGCAAATGTAGCCATTCAACTGTCTCCCACAACCCTGAGGAATCACAGCATGTCTATGAGTCCACCACTGCCTTGTCTTAGTAAGGCTGATACAATGGCTGCCAACACCTTTTCAGGATGGGTTCAAACAAAGGCTGTCACCTCCTTTGTCTGGGGTGGTTTGAAACAATAGCTGCCCTCAGAGCTGGGCCCCAGCCACCTGAATTTCCTTATTAATGGCTGTCATCAGTGATCTGCTGTTACACCCCTGTTCTTGGGGAAAAATATTTTCATGTCTCTTTCTGTTACCACTTAGCTAGCCAGGGGTTAGACACCTCAATGAGAGTGGTGAATGAGCACTGGTAGCTACCGTGCAGAAAGAGCAATTCACTATTCTTTACCATAATTTATCAGCCTCTTCCTCTGTTTCTTCCTTGCATGCTGTATAGTGTTCTCCTGTTCTCTGGAGTTTAAAATAGTTGTTTCAGATAGTTCCTGCCTGTTTAATAGTTGTTTCGGTGGAAGGAATGATTCCTAGAACTCCCTACTCTACCATTTTCCCATATTCTTCCATCATAGAAGCTTTAAAAGTTGACTAACTGGCCTAAAGAGTTTCTCAACCCCATAAAATTTAGTTTTTACATTGAAACTATTTGAAAATATATTTATTTAAGGAATTCTCTTTTTTCCTTTATTTTTAAAGATGCTTTATATTACATAAATGCTGTACTGAAAATATAGAGGATTCCCATATACCCCACTCCCTTCCCATTCCACACTTTCCCCATTAACAACATCTTTCATTAGTGTGGTACATTTGTTAAAATTGATGAATGCATATTGAAGCGTTGCTACTAACCATGTCTATTACGTTATGGTTTACACTTTGTACTGCACAATTTTATAGGTATTGACATTTAACTCAACTTTCAAATAAGGCTATGTATTCATAGCTTTGGAAAAAAAAATGTATCCTACCAATGGAGGATGCCTGCTGTTTGCTCAGTGATTTGGTTAGCATTCTCAAAGAAATAGTGAAGGGACTCCTTTGAGAACTTAGGGCTTACTCAGATTCAGTGCATGGGGTGAGGAATGAGAAAATATTGCTCTTGCTCTCAACTCATCATCTTTAAAGTTATAATACACCTTCAGTTTTTAAAAAATCCCACATGATAAGATATGCAGTAACAAAGTAGATAAAAAGACAGATATACTTTATGTAGTGAATGGAAAGTTAACTGTCAATATTATAATACATTAATTTTCTATTAGCTTCATCATGATTTATTTCCTCTATGCCAAACACAGAACATTCTTTAAATATATGATTTAAAATGAGGAAACTCTATTTTTCCACTTAATGGGGAAATGCCTTCATTTTAAGATGGGTAAAAAAATATAACTATCATAATAAAGATTGAAGAGACAAGTGAGACATGTGATGCTCTACCTAACAGGTCTACAGAGCTTTCCCATGGAAGTCATGGACTTGAAATAGGAACTAGAGAAGACTAATTGGTAGACTTATCAAATGTGGAGAAAATTGCCATATGGCAGGCACAATTTTCCCATAAGCCTTCAGTTTGAGGACACTAGGAACCCAATAAGGAAGTGAAAATTCTTTCAGGACCACTTGAAAAGGAAGAATTCTTTATAAAAGCCAGATTTGTGTGTTCATATACAGACAGAAGTGTATAGATTCCAGCCTCTGAAAACCTACAGTTAGCTAATGCAGTCAGGCATGGCCTAAAACAGACAGATAAAAGGCAATGTGGCTTATATTTGTCATGTGACTAACAGAGCTTGCGAACGAGCAGAGGTATAATATTATAGCACATCTAGTTATTTTCTAGTTGGGAATGTTAAAATGTTAAATCCCATAATAAAAACACAGATAATTCTTTATTAGCATCTAACAGTGGATTCCATCAATTAATGTCCTTATATGCCTTCTATATGCATAAGGCTTAAATTGTTTATCTTCATGGCCTGCAATTTCCCAGATCTCTATAATTATAACTAAATATATATCTGTATCTCTATATAAAATCATCTCTTGATCATCTAAAACAATGTCCTACTTTATATATGAAACATTTTTCATTACTATGCCCCTCCTACTGGCTCTTGTCTGAGTGTTGCCTTGCTCAGCCATTGTACTGGTAACATTTTTGTTGTGATTTGTTTTATCTTTCTCTTCCTTTTGCACACTATATCTGACGCATCAGCATATCTTCTGGCTTCTATCTTCTCAATTTTTCCTGAATTATCTTACCTAGACATGGCAATAGTATCCTAAGAGGTCTTCATTTTTCTCCATTGTATATCCTGCAGTCTATTTTCCACATAATAGGCAGAGTGGTAATTCTAAGACCGTAAATCAAAACACATCATTACCATGCTAACCTATGATCACATTGGAACAAAACCCAAATCCTTACTCTATCTGAGAACAAACAAACAAACAAACAAACAAACAAACAAAATCCCTACATTTTCCTGAGGCCTTCCTGGAAATCATATATCATTTCTGCTTTCGCAAGGCTTATGTACTTTCCTTTCTTCATTAATGATGCTTTCATTACCATATCAGTACATTTGTACTGGTATTCAATGCCAGGGATGCTCTCCCCAATGACTTGCTTCTCACTTCAGGCTTTGCTCAAACGCCTCCCCGACTAGCCTCATAAAAGCAGCCCAATCTCCTATCACTCTTTATGTCCTTACTCTGTCATACTACTTCCTTAAACTATATTATGTTTGTTTGTTTATTGATTGATTGATGGTCTTTTACAACTAAAATATAAGTTCCAAGCTTTCATCAGCTTTCCTATCTGCTATTTTTCCATAAGATAATGCTTGGCACATAGCAGATAATCAAAATAAAATTAAGGAAAAGATAAATGCAAAAAGTGAGTTTTTATTTATAAGATTAGGTAATGTGTTAGAATTCTTTTATAAGAAGAACTGCAGGCACAATAACTCAATGTTCCATATTTTAACATTTTTCTCAAAGTTCTAGGCCATGCAATGAACCAAATAAGTATAAGTATTGAAACAGATAAAATTTTATACTTCAAAGCCCAAGGTTATAAGTTAACATCATCTTTAAAATATTAGAAATTCCCATGCATTGGCCAATTATATAATTAATACACAAGGACATGTTTTCTATATGATAAATATACTTGTAGAAAATACAATAAAATAAAGATACAAATAAGGTATAATAGAATAGAAGAAGGGCAAGATACCTTCAAAAATTATGATAAAACTTTACTAAAAGACAGAAGTAAAGATTTAAGTAGACTGAGGTATTTTTCTTTTGGAAAGAAAACCAAATTTATCAGAATCTCATTACTGTTGATAGGGCATAATTTCATAAACTCTTTTTTGATGTTTATTTCAATTATTATCAAATATAAAATATCCATTCCCTTTGATCAAGCAATTTACTTCTATAGATTTGACCTACAAATATGATTGTAAAGTGCAAAAAAATATTTATGCACACAGAAATTATTCTAATATTTTATGAGAAAAATTTGAAGACATCTTAAATATCCAACAAGAGGGGATTAGTTATATAAATCATAATATAGAAATAATCTAGTAATATTATAGAAGGAATAAGAAAATTAGACCATTTTCTCAGTTAAAAATACCATAACATTATTAGATAATCTTTAAAATGATTGTGCATGTTAAATATTATATATACACATAAAGGAAAACACCCATAATATTATCTTAGTTATGAAAAACTGTAGCTGTAAAGGTGTATTATGTAAATATGTGCATTTCATAAGATCTAAATAAACATGTGCATTTAGTAAGATCTAAAGTAAAGCTCACCAAATTGTCAATCATGATTATCTCTGAAAGGTCGTATTTCACATAATTATTACTTTCTTTCATGTCCTTTTCTGTATAATTTAAGTTTTGGATACATCTATCATCTTTAAAATATTTTATTAATTTAATGGTGACAATTTAAGAAGAGCTAAGAATATGTTTTATTTATATGGTTAAGTATTATTTATCAGAACAGAAATAATTATCAGAACAATACAGCACCATATGGTTTCAACACTAGCATCCAAAATAGATGGCACATTAATTTTTAAGTTTTTAATAGAAATGGAAAAGGTTTTCTCCTTAAATTATATTTGCATTTGAAGCTTACTAATTATTTAATAATATCTTTATATATAATATTTTATAGTATGTATGTATCTGTAAAAGTTATATGCAAATCAAACAGATGTAAGAAACATTTCTGCAAGTATATGGCAAAAAATAAACACTATTTTGAAAATGCTACAGATCTCTTATTGCTGGCTTCAAAGAGCTGAATGTTAATGATTTTTGTTTGTTACACCCTTAGCAAGTAGCAAAATTTGGAAATTTATTAAACTCATGTTTAACTTTCAAAAAGATACATATAGCTTTATATATGAATCTTTGTAGTAAAAGAATATAAAATATTTTCTATTATTTCTGTACATGTTCTTTCCTCTAATTATAAACTGTTTATAGTTTTTTTTTCTAAATAAAGGGTGAATCACAATATTATGAAAACAGAAACAGAACATCTCACTTCTTCATTTGCATTTTATAATTTCATCTTAATCTGTACCCTCTAAAATTGCACTTTATCCTTCTCTTTCACATCCAATAATTTTAGAATAATATATGATCAGGTGCCCACTCAGTGAACATTCATTTTGCACCACCTGAATGCTCAACGTTAAGATACGTACAGTGGCCAGGAAAAACCTGAATTGAAAACTTAATTCTAAAACAAATAAATGATCTAATAATTTTACTAAAATTTAATAGATATTTTAATAGCACAATGTATAAAGTTTTGTTGTAGTACAACACTCATGATAGGGAGTTACAACAATATCAGTCCCTGGAAGGAAATATATGTATTCCTATAGAAACTATGTATAACAATTATGCAAAAGTTGAAAGAGCCAATTTTTCTCCATATCATAGAAAATATAGGAATTATAAGAATTCAGGTGAAATATTTTTCACTTAAGTGTTTTGGACTAAGTTTGAGTTGCAAATAGAAAAAGTTTTGTCTCTTCCAAATTGTATCTCTTTAAACCTGTGACAAAAACTTGAAAACCGCCCTCTGGTGACGTCTGAGGACTTCCTCTGCACCATCTGTGCCTTTGAAATGTCAGCACTATAAGTATCCGATCCTGAGAACAAGCTGCAAAGAGCTAACAGAAATAGACTACTAACTTTTATCAGATTCAGCCCACTGCTTGCCATAGATTGCTAAAGAAACAATCTGATGTGCTTTACTTCATGAAAATTGTCTTCTTCAGGCACTAGAAATTCCTGCGAATTTCTTGAGACTGTATTAAAAATTTTTGGATAACAATTAAATTGTATATAAGTAATTTTTTCATTAATTTTTGGCTGAGATAGTATACGGAGCCCAATTATAGGAACACATTTAAAGCTCATGAAACTTTGAAAATTTTGTTATTGGCCAAAGAAAAGAATGCAATTTGCTTTGTACTTGAAAAAAGCAATATTCACAAAATGGTTTCGTCAACAAAATGATATAATTATGTTCTGTATAACACTATGTAGATGATAAAAAATACACAGACTATTCGGTCAGCTCTTAATGCTAATTTTACTTGCAATCACAATTAGAAAAATATATATTTTTTTGTTTATCCATATTGTGAGAGTTTATACAAAATAATATTTATTCACATAAACATCCATGAATGGGTTTTAAAACTGGGCCTACAAATATCTTGAAATAAAGATATATAAGGTAAAGTGTGAAGATGGTATTTTATAATCAAGCTTAGGAGTAATTCTATTGTCAATGTAGTGTTATATGATTTTAAAAAGATATTTAATATATGTTTCTCAGAAAGAAAATATTTTCATTTAGTGGCAACTATATTCTCTATTATCTCCATTAACTCCAATATTAGATGAAAAAGGAGAGGTTGCAGTTTTGCTTTTGTGTAGAGTTAATATGTGCTTCCAAACTCTCAACTCAGAGTCATGTAATATATCAGTGGGGGCACAAATTGTGAGTTGCCTATTATTGAATTTCAGTAGTATGAGAAGCAATGCTTGTTTAAATAATCATGTTGTGTTTTTTTTTTCTTTCAAACTTGTCAGTCATGGCTAAAATGCTTTTTCTAGTGCATTACCTAGTTTGAAGATTTGTTTATATATTCTTGTACAGCTTCTGTTATTCGTACAGCTTTGTATTTTGAACCAAAGTTGTTCTGTACATGTAAATCCCCTATATTTGAGAATATCTATTAATTTTTCTACTTATGAAGTTAATATTTATTTCTATGACAGTTGGGAAAATTAATGAAAATATATTAATATGAATTTTTGCACTTTGAAAATGAATCTAAAGCAAGGATTATAGGAAGAACAATATTGATAATAAATGAACCAAATATTATATCGGTATGAATACTTTTTTACTTAGTTGAATGACAATGTCTTGATGGATTCTCCAATCATTTTTCTAATTATGTAAAAGTGAAATTTGAATAAGTAGCATTACCTAAGGAAATTGCACTAACTCATTGCACATAACTGCTGTATATTCAGTTATAAAATGTTCAATAATTTTGATTTTAATTAACTTTTGTTGTTCATAGTTAAATTTGGACACCTTGGATTTATAGAAAATATATAATTATTCCAAATATTCAATGGAAAAAATAGTTGACCTCTGTGGGATGTAAAAATTAAGGCAAAAATATACATTAAAATTAGCATGTATCATTTAAAGAGCTCAACATTGTTCATATCTCAAAATTCTAAAGAAATTTGATTTTTTATTCAATATCTTCAAATCCATTGTGTCTTTACTACAGAAAGAGTTATTTCTTACATAATCTTCAATGATCTTATTAGTTATTTTTTCCAAAATGTGCCAGAATATATTTTTATTTATTATCCTACACCTAGGACCATAGCTGTTTAAATATGCTATAATTTCTCAACCTACATAAATCACTGCTCTAGTAAATATAGATCTCCCATGGCTCAAAAGAGGACTTCTTTTAAAATGCAGATTTAGTTTTCCCTCCTCCTGATTGGGTGATACCAAGTTAATTAATTCTTTCATATTATGCTCATTTACTAACTTCATTGAAGACTGTTCAGTGCACAACAATGCAAAAAGAGAAACATCCATATTTTACCATCATATAATATTTGAAATCAATGAAAAAGACCATATAAATTATGATGGTGACAGTAATGATCAGATATAACCAACATTTTCAATAAATGTACAATAATTTAACCATAAAACTTTTTCCAACATGAAAAGCATGAAAATTTTTATTGATGTCAGCACTTTTTTTTTTCAGTTAAACTAATTTCAGGTCTTTCAGTTGAGGTGATAAGACAAATATCCACCAGATATTTCCAGGCAAAAATACCACAGCAAATCATCAAGAAAATGAAGCAAGAAATATTGCGTGCCAGGGAATAGCACATTCAATATGGTGGGGTGTTTTCCTAACAGACAAAGCTTCCATAGAGGAAAAATAACTCTGGAGGAGATACATAACAAAATGAAAAGGAAAACGAACCATGTGATGTCTCTGCAGAGTAAACACAGGAAGGGAGCTTTAAAGAGGAGTTGAAATTTGGAAGGCAAAGGAAGAGCTCCTAATTTTTTAGGATTTGGCCTGAGAGAATGGTGAGGGTCAGACTGATACTTTGTGGCTGAAGCTCTTATAAAAAACCTAAAATCATTCTGGCTTGATGTATCAGATGACAAAGCCAAGGATGGCCACTGCAGCAGAAAAGTGAGAAGGGGATCCCAGAAAAAGAGTCCCAGTTTCTCTGTTTATATTCCAGCCAAGTATCTGGCTAAACCCAGAACCTCACATTCATAAAATGCATACTGTCAGCTAAGGCTCTAAAAAAATTGAACTGAGATTTGAAATGCCATTCACCACAAGGGAGTCAGAGTTTGTGATTTTTAATTTTACCAATTTAGTTGCCTTCTCAACAAAATTATTAAAACTCCGTGGGGGAACATAATTTAATTCAAAGTCTCTAAAACCTATCAGAGTGTCTGGATACTATTCAAAATTACTTGACACATGGAAAAACAGAGAAAAGACATTGACAGAGATGAACTAGATATTGGAAGTGTTACATAAGGACTTGAAAGCAGCTATTATATCTATGCACAATGAAGTAAAGAGAAATACCCTGTAAGGAATGAAAATATAAGAAATATTAGTAGACATAGAAACCATGTGAAAAGAAGCAAATAAGTGATTTATAATTGTAAAATACATATCTGTTATTTAAAAAAAAAACTTTACTAGAAGAAGACTTTCTAGTTTCAGCTCTTATAAGTACAGATCTTGGAAGCCATCACTCTTGTCCTTACAATCAGAATAATATCTGGACAAATTAATAATCAACGACTTTTTTGGACCCATCCAAAAACTGAGGTTACAGAGCAAATTGCCATCCTGAAATCCAGAGGGAAAGGAGCACCCAGAGAGTTACAAAAAACAAGATACGCTCACCTGAAATAAAATTATTTATTTTAAAAATTGTCTTATACAACTTTGTATCCCATTTTCAATTATCACCTTTTCTGCATGTCATCTCACAGTTATGGAAGTCTAGAGAAAATCTTGTGTCCCTGTCTTTCATATCTTAATATCAGTCATAAATTACATATTGAATAAGTTAAAGTTGTTTATTTTATATATACTTATTATATATATATTGTTTAGAAAGATAATGCTAGATTAGTTAGATAATAGATAGATATAGATTAGATAGATAGATAGATAGATAGATAGATAGATAGATAGATAGATGATATACATTATATTGAGCAAAAAAGATCTTGGTAGACTTGAGGCAGAAAGCTACATTTTTCTCCCCCTCCTAAATCTTTTCATTCTCCTGTTCCTCCTCTTCTTGCCCTTCTTTTTCTCTTTCTCCTTTTTCTTTCTTCTCTTCCTGATGTTACACTTTCATATCCACATTCCTTAAAAAAGCAGGGGTCCTGGGATAGAAGAGAGTCATTTGAAGATGTAAAAGGAAGAGATTAATCTGGAACAACATCGACAAACAAATCAACAAAATAAATTCTAAAATAGGTTCGGCATTCTATAAATCTATAAAGAATTATAAAATTTAAAATATATGTGTCTTGGCCAAAATCATTATATTATATATTTTATTTTATCATGTGTAATATAAAATGCCCAAATTATAAACAAAGTAAAGACCCTTAATCAGTGCCATATTTGAGATACACAGTTATCAATATATATACATTTAATTAATTAATAAAAAATATACTATCAAGGCTTTAAGCATATAGTCCAATATTTCACTTATGAACTTGTACAGACAAATGGAACAAATCTGGAGAGCTATAAACTATATTGCTAAAGTTTATCTGTAAATGTGGGAATAAATTATTTAATTTTTCCTTTCATTAATTGCATTTTAACTTTTATAATAAATATATACCACAGTTGTACTTACAAAATGGGTTGAAACTGAAATGTATATATCTTTAAACATGAAATTAAAATCTATTCCAGTCACAATTTGATCCATTTTATCAAATTCTTCTCATTTTGAAAGAGGAACTGTGGTATGCCAGATTCTCATAATTTTACATTACTTTCAGAGTATTTCATATTTCTGAAGATAAGGAAAGGAAAGAGAAGTGTGAAAGACAAAGAAATTTAGTTTTTATCCCACTGATAATTATCTGTGGTGAAATAACAGAAACTTTGACTTTCCACACAGCATCTTATTATAAGCACATGACTTACTGTCATTCTTGTTTCAACAATAGCCATTGCTACATGGGTATGTTTTAAAATGCAACATTTGATCTTTATCAAGCAGTGTTCTAATTTAAGTAGATTATTGAGGATATAATTATGCCTTAAATTTTCCTATGATATATGAATAAGGATTGGCTTTGTCTTAACCAAATTAGTTTTGTTTGTTTTTGTTTGTTTTATGTAAAATCATAAGGAGTCTGGAGGCAGACAGTCTATTGCCATGGCAACTTTTCAAAGAAATTTTCCAGGTACTAGGCACCAGGCACCTTTTGGCTTCATCTCATGTCTTCCTAATTCCGTGTATATTAATAAGATGTATGCTTCTCTCCAGGCATTATGCTTGTGCTTCAGGCAGGGAAAAGTAGGAAGGAGAAACAAAGTAGGAAGGAGAGACAAAATGCACATGTCAGGTGAGCCTTCCCACTTAAGTAGTTCTTCCGTAATCATCAGTTAATATTTCACTTGCCAGAACTGTAGCACTTGCCCATCCGCACCTGCATGGAAATCTCTGAAGCTTACTGTTTTAAGCTGTGATGAGTGCCAACCTGAATAAAACCTCTTGGTAAGGAGGGAAGAGAGTATAATCTTTTGGATCCTTGCACCCCAGATAAAAAATGTTCTCAAACTTGGTCCATTCCTGTGGGTGTGAAAACTTGTAAATGGGACCTTATGATAAGGTTATTTTGGTTAAAGTGTGGCCTGGCTGAGTGGGGATGGGTATTAATCCTATTGCTGAAGACTTTATAGGAAAGGTCACAGAGAGACAAAGTCACAGTGGGGGCAGCCAGAAGCTGAAGGTCAGTGGAATCTAGGAGAGAAAGGAGAGGCCACCATGTGTACTGCATATGACAGGGAAATCAATAACCAAGCCAGCCCGTAGTGCTAGTCTTCAGAATGAAATAGAGCCTTGATGAATCCTTGATTTTTGCTTCTCCTATCCTCAAAACCATATGCCAATAAATTCCCATTGCTTAAGCCAACCTATTGTGTGATATTTGCTTTAGCAACGGTGATACTAAAACAGAGAGTAGGAAGACAGAGCACACAGAACAGTGTGTGTCACAGATATGTATCTGGTAGGTATTCATATTTGAACTCCTAATTCATGGTTGGGGAAAATCAAGATCACTCAAATACGACCAGAGAAAACCTACAGGTTTTGATGAGACAAGTTGTAATCAATTATATATAATCAATCTATAGAATGCACTTAGAATATATGGCATAGCACAGTAAAACATTCACAAAAAATCAGAGGAAGAACTGTGTTCTGGACTAAGCACTGTGATTAATTACTTTGTGTTTTGACAAATCAAATTTTCTCCACTTCAATTTTCTAACCAGCCTTAAAACTAGACAAGTTATAAGTTCTGTTTCTTACCTAAAAATGCAATGAAGTAACAATAATTACAATCATTTACGTCAACATCACAATTTATTGGACATTATTATTTGAGCAAGCTCCTGGTAAAGCAAATAATTACTATGAATGCATAACTAATATGTTGTACATATATGAATGCATACGTATCTATTCACATAATTATTTATTTTATAATATTTATCATTTATTTTCAAAATATCTTGAATATTTTGTAAAACAGTAGTTTCCTTCAAATATCAATGCTGAAAGCAATTTTAATTATATTGGTATTATGGCAACACACATTTTAAGATATGTACTTTAGACCTTTAGAAATAAAGCAAGCATAACAGTCCATGAGGTCCAAGAATATTTATTATATTTCCTTTACAAAATCACAGTGCAAGATGACAAATGGACCCCATGCAAAGAAAACATATATTTGAAATAAACTTTTTAATTGAATTCACCATAGTTCCAAATAAACCACTTCACTTGAAATATGAGCACAATTATTCTAGCCCTTAGCCCCTAATACATCAATAGTCAAGTGAGAGTATAAGTAGCAGGATACTGAAAGTATTTAATTATTTTCATTTAACGATATTTCTATAATGGGACCCTATAAGATCAATCTGTGTTATCTCCACCAATTGTTTGAAGAATTCAAAAGGAATACTTTGAGAGAGTAAGAGCATTTGATTTAATTTGCCAGAGGTAGTGATGAGCCCAACAGGTAAAGTTATGGAGATACCCCTTGACATATGTGAACTGAGAACAAGTTGGCTGTGACGTCTATCAGATTGATTCAACTGATCCAGCTGGCTGAGTGCCTCTCTCTGTAAATGAAATATTTAATTTGACATGATCACCTCAGCTATAGGAGGATCAATTTCCCCAGGTAGAATCTTCACACAGAAGTTTCCTTCTGCCCCAAAGAATCTTGATTGTGACTTCTAAGATATTCCTCAAATAAAATTTGAAAAGTAGTTATTAATATAAAAGGCCCTCCATTTAAAACTACATAGTTTGTTCTTTCATTTTACTTTCACTTGGTCATCAGGTGCCAAAGAGGCAACACATCTTTGCACCAACTAATAATAAATCCCTCTATTGTGTTTTGACCTCAAACACCATTTTGTGTTTTTCTACTTTAGTATAGTTACAGATATATTCTTAACTCCAAAGCAAATGTGAGGCAGTATGTCTCTTGCTGCTGCCAAAGTCATTTTCTTTAAACCAGACCATCAGAGGGCCAGAATAAGTCTGCTTGGTGTTCAAAGGGCAGTGTGCACATAGAGTTCCCCATTTGTGTTTGACCCCTCCTCCTCACCCCCACAGACATCCTTAACCTTAGCGTTTCACATGCTATGAATAGAATAATTTGGGCAGGGATTTTTCCCAATGTCTTTGTTACAAACTCAGACCAAAGGCAGGGATAAGTATGCCTCAGCAATAACTGGAATAAGAGCTATGCCTACTGATACTTATTGGAGTTCTTCACTAGCAAGCCAAGGGTTCCTCCTTTTATTACCACATGTTAGTTTTCACTCCTCTTTCTACACTTTATGTGAACAAGTAGAGTCAACTCTCTCTTTCTTCCAAAATTCTTGAAAATATTTGAATACAGCCCACTGTCAATATAATGTTTTTTAAATTTTTTATTGCAAAATCATAAAAGCATCCATCTCTTATTTCACAGTTCCTTTGTGATTTCAAATTAGGATGTTGGAGACAAGTGACAAATAGACTTTCATGTGCTGGAACTAATTTATCATATATATGGAAATGCTCCCTCTTTCCAAAGACATAAAGTCTGTGGTAGTTTGAAGCTGTAAGTACCCCAGTAAATCATTTTCTTAAATCTAAGCACTCCCTGGGGTGTGAACCCATTGTAAATAGGACTTTTGATAAGGTTAATTCAGATATGGTGTGGCTCAGCCCATTCAGAATGGGTTTCAATCCTGTTAAAGCAGAATGAAACCCAGACAGAGTGAGAGAGAGCCACAGTAATCAAGAAGTTGAACATCAACAGAACAGAAAGAGAAGAAAGAGAGACCAGGAGATACCACCATGTTCCTTGACATGTGACAAGCTAAAGCCCAGGGTTAACCAGTAGCCAGGCCCAGTATGTCACAGTCCTTGGGGAGAAAGCTTTGACTTGATGAGACCTTGATACGGACATTTTCTCAGCCTCAAAACCAGTAAGCTAAAAAATTCCCATTGTTGAACCTGATCCATGTCATGGTATTTGCTTGAGCAGCTTAGGAATGTAAAACAAAATCAAATAAAAAATTGCCAGTGAGATCATCTCAAGGTCCTGAATTTACAAAATTAAGTAGGATATCATGAAAGCACATTCAAAAACACCCATTTTTTGTGATCTATTAATTACAAAATATTCAAGATTTTTTAAAAAGTTAAATGTTTGCATTACAGGTTGATGCAATATATTTGCTTCATTCACACATCATGAAGAATTAAACTTGGGTATTTATTTATCCATAAAATGTTAAATGATTTTTACTTAGATGAACATATTGGCAAAAATATGACATACATATTTTAAAAGATATTGTTCCTGATTACAAGTGATGATAGAATATTACTAAGAGTAGACAAATATATATCACCAATACAATTTTGTGTAAGAAATTTATTGAATAAAATAAATGTTGAATTAATTGCTCCAATTTATATGCATTTAGATAGTATTAAGAGAATTAAAAACCACTCAGTTTTCTAGAGGAAAAGTATTTAATAAAAGGTAATGTCAACATCAAATTCATAGAATATTATACTTGAAGTCTTAATTTTTGAATATGAATATTTGGTACTGTTACTGAAAAATGCAATCTCCTTTTTACTTAAAAAATAGGTGAATGGCTGAGAAATTTGTTGAGAAAATAGTACAAAAATATTGTCTCTTCACTTATATTATATTGGTCTGAGAAGCAAAATTATTGCTCTCGAAAGTAGAGTCTGTTATTTTATCAGCTAGCTAAGCTGGTAGAACATTTAGAGACTATGGTTGTTGGAAAAACAAATTTCTTTGTTTTTAGCTATACCTGCCAATTTGGGCAGTGTGTTGCTGTGCTGTGTTAATAACCTTTAGATTCAGCCAAATTAAAAAGACAAGCTATATGCATTGCATAGCTTACCTAAATATTAGTAGAAATACATAATCTTAGTCATCTTAAATATCCCAGTTTCTATTATGATTATCTCACAGTTTTCTTTTGTGGAAAAAATCTCACTTGTATATTATAATTTTACAATAAAATTTAAATGCATGTATTTTCAGACAAATTTTTAACCAGTTTAATATTTTAATTGCAATAAATTTCTGGTAAAATGAATTTTAATTAATAAAATACATTAAAATGTGCCTAAAGATATAATGTGCTTCTCCTAGGGTTGATTATTATTACATTGGTGATCCCTAATGTTGGTAGTTTTAATTTTCTGTAATATATTTGGAGAAAATAAATTTAAAACATCCATAATCTCCTATTACACTTTGGTGAGTGACTTTCATAATATTTTATCCCTTGGAATACATTTAAAAGGCATTCAGCTTTATTAAATTTTTTAGTCTACTGGCTATCTGGAGAGTAGCTATTTTACTATCATACAGATAACATATTGTTTCCATAACATATTGTTTTACAGCCTGCTTGAGCATATAAAAAATAAGCCTTTGTGGAAAACTGTTATAATGTGTATAAAATGCATTGTAGAAAAATCATAGCTCCACTTATACCCATTATATATACACCTGGAATAAAATTGCTATATATGAAAAGACCGCTCCTGATATGAAACATGAAAGCCATGAAGTTACATACTGAGATAAATATGTGAATTACTGACTAATAAGCCCCATGACCAATGCTTGTTGAATTGTGAAATCCCCACCACCAAAATACATAACTCGTGTCCTAACACCTGGTCTTCTGAATGTGAATACATTTGGAAATAAAGTTGTTACACATGGAATTAGGTAAATTAAAATGAGACCAAACGGTCCCTAATTCAATATGACTGATATCTGTATAAGAAGAGGAATTTGTACACAGAGAGACAAAAGTCTGTGTGAAGATGGGGGAGGCAGAGAAGTTTGTCTATAAGCCAAAGGACCACAAGGATTACCACCGCCAGAAGCCAGCAGGGAGACATGAACAGACTTCTCCCTATTCAGATGGAGCATGCTTTTCCAATATGTTGATTTTGTTCTTCAAAGCCTTCAGATCTGTGAGACAATAACTTTCTGTTACTTTAGGCCATCCAGTTTGTGGTATTTTGTTCTGGAAATCCCAGGAAACCAAGACACCTTTTGATGTTGCAAGCCAGGATATAAGTGCTTTATTTATGGTAACTTTTGAAACTTCATAATGATTTAGAAAATATTATTTGATTAATACTATTTTAAAAAGTAGAAAGAGAGGCTCAGAGAAATTTAGTAACTTGTCCAAGGCCTCACAATTAGTAAATGATGGAGTCTAGATTTGAAATTAGGAATGTGCAGCTGAAGTGTACACAAAGCATTGTCTAAAATGGAGAGTGCAGTGGAGTTCTTCTGGGAAGCCCATTATAGTAGTAAGGCTCCTCAATGGCCCCAGAGAACATAAAGACAAATGAGGGTCGAGGTGGGGGTGTGGGAAAGCACTGTTGGCAACTAGAGCTTTATGTGAAAGAGTTGGAAAATTATGACATATATTAGGAGATTAACAGCATAGATTTTCCTCCAACAGCTGATTGCATGACATTTTCCTAATTAGTCACATGGCGGTCTGTATATCAGGATAGTGTCACAGAGATTTAGCAAGTGGGGCATATTGCAAAAGAAACTTACTTTATTTTTCAATAACATTTACTCTGAATATTAATTGCCCCCTTAAAAAAAAGAGAAATATCTAAAATGTTTTTAAACTTGGACTTTTTTAATCCCCAAATTTCTATTTCATTTACTCCCAGAGAGATTAAAAATTTGAAGTTTCATAAATATCTTTACTATTTGGAGCTTCTATCACTGTTAATAAATGCTACTGCTAATACCATTGAATATCCCTTTATTTCAGTGGATTATTGGGTCACTAGAATAATATAATACACTGATTTTATAAAAGATTAATTTGGAAACCAATAGGTTTAAAAATTCCTGCAATATAATTTAAATTTCCCAATGTCTATAAGGAAAAGATTTACTGTCCTGAATGAAAAATAAAATTGCTAGTGTTGCATTCATTTTTGTAAAATATAATAGATTTAACTGGATTGCAGATCTCTTCTTAAAATAACGCAACGAGGAGCAATGATATTCTCTTCTTGAAGATTTGTAAGCATTGAAAATAAGGAAATTATATCTCTTGAATATTATAAAGGTATGTTAGGAAATGTTTTGTATATTAAAGAATTATTTATAATCCATATATTAGAAAATATTATTTAATTATGGCAATTGTTTATGACATTATTATGGAAAATAATGGAAATAATATTCCTTTTTTTTGAACATGTACTATAAGCTAAATACAGCATTTTTTTTCTGTAAATTGGATTCATGATCTTGTGTAATCTTTGGGAAAATTCAAAAAATATTCATTCTTATGGATAGGAGATTATTAATTTTTTTTTCTCTTTTGTCTACTAAAATGCTCAAATCACGAGGGAAGATTAAGGTAAATTTTAAAAGGAATGTGGAGATTCAGATGTATTGCATAAGGATATTGGTAGAAAAAGCAGATAATAGTCATGTTCTGATAAGAAGAATTGCATGTTATGGGGAAATTAGCCTTTGCCATCAAGCCATTTTTACAAAAGCAGATTTTTTTATATTCTTCCATCTTTGCCATTACTATGCTCATAATGAACTTGAAGGAGTCAGATAAGAATATTCTCCCATGGACTGAAAGAAGGCATCATTTATTTGTGCTACCCAACCCTGCATATTGATAGAGTAAGAATAATGTTCTTCTGATATGGTGAGATTTGAAATGTGAAAAGGAAAAATGAAAATGAGAGACACTTAAATTTGCATGTGAGTCCCAATTTCCCCTCCTTTTTTTTTTCCCCCTACATAGTCTTTGGCCCACAGATGGGAATTTGTGTTATATCATGTAAAATACCGTAAGGGTAGAGATGGGCAGGAAATCGGTTATGCCCTCTTATTGGGAATCTCGGAAGAAGTTATCTAGAAGGTTTCCACATCATAATCTGTTGCACTCATGTCACCACAGAACTTCGGTAGTCCAGTGTGTTTGGGCATAAAGAATTTTATGTCTCTCAAAACCTGTGAGCTTACAACTGAGAACAGGTGTACCAGCAATATAACCCTTTTTGCAGAAATGATGTAAAAAAGCTGAACAAGAACTGCTGGTTTAGTGTAGTAGTCAAATGGTTTCAGATGGTAGGATTTAGGGTCTGTGGTCAAAAAGAAGAGAGGAGAGGTTGAGCTAGGTATGTCAGAGAGTGTCCCAGGCCATGACTGTTTTCCGAATATGATTATAATTAATAGCACCTCATTTCACTCTCAGTTATTCCTGTTTGGATAATAAATTGGATAGTTGTATTCCAAGAGCTTTGCATTGAAAGTATAGAAATAAGAAGATGGGAGGGGTGATATTTGGCTGGTTCCAGAATTTTATTGAAAAGATATTAAACACTACACGTTTTAGTTTCCTAGGCTGCTTAAAGCAGACACCATGTAATGGGTTGGCTTTAACAATGGGAAATCATTAGCTTTCAAGTTTACAGTTTTGAAGCTGTGAATGTCCAAATCAAGGCATCATTAAAATGATGCTTTCTTCTGAAACCTGGCTGTCAGTCATCCTGGACCACTCTGCCACATGGCAAAACACATGATGGCTTCTGCTGGTCTCTCCCTTCTCTACCTGATTCATTGCTTTCAGTTTCTTGCTTCCCTGTGTTTCTCTCTCTGTATTCATCCAATTAAAAAAAACTCCAGTAAGAGTATTAAGACCCATCCTGTGCCACACTTTAACTGAAGTAACCTCATCAAAAGTCCTACTTATAATAGTTTTACTCTCATAGGATTGGATTACATTTAAAAACATATTTTCTGAGTTACATATAATTTCTAACCACCACAGTACCTAAAAGGACTATCAAAATTAATGTATCATAAATATGTTTTTAATGAATAGGAGAGTTACTTTTTTCTCTCTCATTTTATATAGGTGATCTTGGTCAAACTGGATTAATTATGGATTAAATAAATAAATTAGCATTCTAGGCACATCAGCATCATAGTAAGAAATCATTTTTTAAGTGCACTCTATCACACTATTTATAAATTTGAAAGATAATGGAATAAAATAGTGTTTTTTTAGAGGCTTCAAAGTATCCATGAGGTACTGGAAAGCATTACTCATAAGGTGGTTTCAGCAATATCTGTCCCCACTATTATGAAATGAAATAACTATTAGTTCTATTTATTTTGTTGCTCATTGTCTCTCTGATACCAAGAGACAATGTTAGGTACTTCTGGAACCAATATGTGCCTCTGTTTTTTCTCATAAACACTCTCATAAAGGAAAGGATGCCTAACACTTTTATCATTGTTGAATTTAGTCCTTTTACAAATGTAGCTCATATTCCAACCTCAAATAAATATGGAAAGGAATTAATTTTTACACATAGACTTTTTTTTCTTTATTAGAGAAGTTGTGATTTGCAGAACAATCATGCATAAAATACAGGGTTCCCAAATACTACCCCACCACCATCTTGCATTGGTGTGCATAAGTTATCTTTTTATATATCTTCTTATTAAATCTGAAGAAAAACTGACAAACTCAAACTCCAAATAAGAACAAATTATCATCCATTAAAAATGTTTCACAATTATTTTAAAGTAAAAAATAGTTTGTTTTCCAAATATAAATACAGAGGACAATAAACTGCTTTTCTAAAAATGTGATAACTTGAATTACTTTGCAGTCTTCTTAGAATCACCTTTTTGGCATTATTAAAGTTATATTAATATTTATGTTATAATATTCTTTCAGTGTCATTTTTCTAGACCTAAAGTATGAGAAGACAAGATAGTTCTTTCACCTTTATGTTTAAATTTAACATTTTTTGTAAGCAAACAAGTATCATAGAAGTCTTTTGTTAGCTTAAGATAAATGTTAAGGCAACCTTGACAAAATGTCAATGTTATCAGAAGAAATTCAACATACGGTTTTGTTAAACTGTACCTGTACATATGTGTGTATTCCATTCACTAGTAAAGTTGTGCCATTTATAATTTTATTCTAAGCAATCATTGAATGCAGGAAAATGATAAAATATTTAAAACACACGTAAAATTTTTATAGAGGTACTTTTATAATTTCTTGAATCTTATAAACATTATATGGAGTTTGGAAATTATTATAGTCCAAGTGGATATTTTCTACCCAATGATAATATTGCTTTTGATTATAACCTAAAAGTAAATGATATTTGGTAGTATTTGGAAGGTAAATATAAAGCAATTATTCTCATACACCATAGTATAACTTCCAGTATTTGTGCATATAATACACAAACACACACCCTACACACACTTTTCAATTATTTGTTTATACAAAGCAGTTAAATTTCACCTGGTTAAATATATGCACACATTATTTTTAAACTACAGATTGGATCCAATTAGTTTACTAAGGATCATTTTTAAATATTCTGAATGGAGTAATATTACCTTAGTTTAAATATTTTGCATTACCTTAATTTTTTAAAAAAGCCTAATTTAAAACAAATACTTGTTTATCATGTTTTGTAGGAATTCCATGTAAACATCACGAATAATGGTAAATTGAAGTTTGTTATATTAATAAAAAACACAATATTTGTTTTATTATCAATAATAGCAGAATATTGGGTAAATGATCAGTAGGAACCTATTTCATTTCATGCAGACATTAGTAGTGGTAAGATTAAATATTTTTCACTATTTTTCTTTAATATTCATCATACCTTGAATCCAAATTCCATCCTAAAAAGGGTAAATACCATTCATTAGAACTTTGCAAATAATTTTTTAAACATAAAGGGATACTTTTCAATAAGAAGTTGCTCAAGAATACTGTACATACCAAAAACATTGTTATTACTTAATCTGATTTACAATTTCATTTGTAATTCTCACGTGTTCAAATCCATAAGTAAAGGGACATAACCAGCAGGCAAATTGACAGAAAACATGAACAAACAGTTCACAAAGGAATAAGCATAAATGACCAATAAGCATTTGAAAATTTGGGCAACATCATTAATCATCATCAACTTGTAAATTAAATGTAATATGCTTTATCAACACTCACTAAATAATGGATAAAACATAACAGATCAGAGACACCAAATATTGTGAGAATGTGGTACAGTAAAAACTCTTAATTATGATACTTGAAGCATAAATTGTTAAAACCACATTCACAGAATGTTCACAAGTATGTACTAACACTGAACTTGTGCATGCTCTATGACCCATCAGCATTCCATTATAGGTGATTATACTCTCGATAATGAACAAATATTTTCAACTAAACATGTGGACTAATATGTTCTTAGAAGCACTATTCATAATATCCCCATTTCATTGAATGAATGAATAAGTCAATGAAATGACTACATAAGTCATGAAAGTAATACATAGTGAAATACTGTACACCAATGAGAATAAATGTTCTACAGCTATACTTGACAATGCAGACTTATCTCATAAATATAATAATTAGTGAAAGAATTCAGATACAAGAGAGTACAAAATATATGATTCAGTTTATATAACATATACAAATGCACAAAACTAATCTATGCTGTTAGAAGTTAGGATGAATGTGTGTTTGGGGTTGAATACTTGCATGAAACATAACTGTTGAATATACTGTGTTTCTTGTTCTGGGCACTTGCTATATAGATATGTTTTGTTTATGAAAATTCAATGGACTATACATGTATGCTATGTTTGGTTTCTATTATGCATATTTTATTTGAATATATTTTTAAAGTTAAGATAAAATCAGAAACTTGAAACTTACTGTGGCAGCTTGATAATATTTATGAATTCCAAAACCACATATAGATTATGTTTGTAAGCTGGTCTGTTCCTCTGGGCACAATAACCCTTTGATTGTATTAGAATCAGCTTGACATCTGATTAAATTATGTTAAGATTAGGGCTTTGATTCAACCATGTCATTAGAGTGTGACTCAGCATTGAGTACCAGCCCCCTTGGTGTGTTTATGAAACAGACGCTTACATGGAAGCAGACACACAGAGAAGCGGGTACAGAGAAGAAGAACACACAGGAAGAGACACAGCTCATTAGACATAGCAGAGGCCCTGGAAAGAGAAATGAGCCTCATAGTCTACAGCTGAACTTGTGAAGAGAATAGAGTAGCTGAGCTGGAAAAGAAATGAGCCCTGGGGAGAGAGACAAGGCTTATGCCAGCCTGCAGTAGATATCAGAATAAGCTGGGACCATGGAGCATTAAGAGGGAAGAGGAAGGCCAAACCCTCCCAGATGTCGCATGCTATAATGTGTCAACCTGTGGCAATAGACTTTGGGTGAAAAAGTAACTCTTATGGTACCTTGAGTTGGACTCTTTAGTGCCTTGTGACTGTAGGCTTCTAACCCAAATAAGCATTCTTTATAAAAGCCAACAGAGTTCTGGTACTTTGCATCAGCACCCCTTTGGCTGACTAATACACTTACAAACTAATGAAAAACAAGTAGACTACAATATAGACTGCCCTGAACAACACCCCACACCCAGATGCCTTCCTTAGTAAATTCTACTAAATGTTTAAAGAAGAAATTGCAGCAACTCTATACAAATTCTCCCACAGAATAGGAACTCTTCACAATGGATTTCATGATAGCAATATGACCTTATTATCTAAACCTGTAAGATCAATACAAGGAACAAAATTAAAAGTCAGTTTCCTTATACATGTACACATATAAGTAAAATGCAATATAAAATTTAAAATATTAATCCAAGAATATTATATAAAATGAATTGAGCTTATTGCAGAACCTAAAATTCATCAAAAATTAATCAGGCATTTGCTCACATTAACAAAAAAAAAAAAAAATGTTACCTAATAATCAGCTCAGTAGTTTTAGGAAATGTATTTGTTAACTTCATGATCCACTCATCAAATTGATAAACTATATTTAGATAAAATTAACAGAAAGCATACAACTTTATCACTGAGATCAGGAATGAGTCAAGGATGCCCACTATTACTACTATATTCAATAGCAAAACAATTCGAGAGGACTTTCTCTACCAGATATAAATATTTAGTATAAAGTAACAGTAATTAAGATAGTACAGTAAAACATGAAGATAGTCAAACAGAGAAAAGAAATAGAACAGTGGGTCAAGTAACAGATTCATATTCATAGTGTCACCGTTTTTTAAAAACTTGCCATCCTATAGCAATGGTAAGAGACCTTTCTCCCTCCAGGTAAATATTTTTGAGTCACTTGCATATCCAAATGGAAATAAATGAGGCTAAATTCTTACTTCATACTATCAACTATATAAATGTCCTATGGTTTTTACATTTTAATATAATAGGTAAGGTTTAAAGTTTGTAGACCTTAAGATATAATATCTTAATTTGGATTTGTGATACATTTTCTTAACTGCAACACAGAAAACATTAAAGGTGAAGAAAAATATCTATATAATAAACCAAATTAAGTTTATAAATTTATATCCATCCAAGGACACTTTAGAAAGAATGGAAATGTAAGCCCCAAAATGGGAAAAATATTTGCAAGACATATAATAATCAAAGGACTGGAATTAAGAAATGATTTAAAAACTTACAAATCAATAATGAAGGGAGAAACAACCTATTTGAGCAAAGGTTATACAAGCACTTCATAACAAAGAATTTCAAAATGATTAATAAAAATGTGAAAGAATATTCAAAGTCTTCATAAACAGGTAAATGCAAATCACTACAAACACTGAAAACTGGCTATATTATATTATATCATATTTTATTTATTATGTTATATTTTATGTTACATTGCCTTGTAATATTATATATTAACATATTATATAATATAGCCATTCTGTGCCAGCTCATATGCTATCCTATAGTAAATTGTATTATATTCATAATTATATTAATATAATAAAATAATATAAAAGCATTGGCTGTGATGTTGAATAACTACAACTCATATATATTATAGATGCATGTAGTGCTATATAAAACTACTTTGGAAAACAGTTTGGAATTTTCAATTGAAATGTATCATAAGTTTCACAACTCAACACCAAAATGTTTTTACAAAATGTTAATAATAGTGAGTAGTCAATTTTGGAAAAAATCCAGAAATCCATAAACAGTAGAGTAGAGTAGAAAAATAAATTCTAGCATATTCATTAAATGAAATACTATACTTCTATGTAAATCAAGAAATTACAACTACAGTAAACAATCAGTAAAACCAGACCCCCTTTCCTCCTCCCAAAATTATAGTACACTTTACATAATTTCTAAAAATATTGATTAAACTAAACTAAAGGTTAGGTTATTGAGATAGTGTTTGCCTTTGTGGATGAAGAGAGAAAGGGGTAGTGTTCAGATGTACAATTGTGACTTTTATCTGTAATATATCTTTTTTTTTTTTTTAAAGATTTTATTTATTTATTCATTTATCCCCCCCTTGCTGCTTGTGCTCGCTGGGTCAGCTAACCACGCCGTGCGGGCGGGCTTGCCTTCACCAGGAGGCCCTGGGAACCGAACCCGGGCCTCCCATATGGTAAACGGGAGCCCTACTGATTGAGCCATAGCCGCTTCCCTGTAATATATCTAAACTCATACATTTTGTTTGAAATACTTTTATGTTTATTTCAGTAAAAAGCAAAGAGAGAGACAGACAAGGAAGTGGGAAGAAGGACAGAGTAGAAAAGGAAGTGGAAATAAAATTAGTAATACTTTCAAGAGCGAGTTTTCACAAGTACTTCAATTCATTGAAGGCTTTGATTTTAGAAAGGATTATGTCTTTATATTGGAGAAACAAGTCGTTTTAAAGATAACACATAAGGATTTTAAATAATTATATTTATATTAAAAACCTAAGAGTATTTTAAAATAAGGCTGCTACTCTTCATACCTGTAATTATTTCCTTGAGATATTCACTATATATGGACCATTTTATCCCTTCAGTAAAATACATGAACTGGTTCTGAAAGTCATTTCGGTAAAAGCAGTCCCAGTATCTATGTTGGCTTTTGGTAAATTATATCATTCTATTTTTAGGATTAACAATGGAAGCACCAAAAGTACTATTAGAAATAACCCGGAGGTGGATTCAAAGAGGATTTCATTTGTGTAAAATGAGAAGGAAAAATATTGACACAAAAATGATACCTTTTTCAGTATAATAATGTTCTCCTGACCAGAAGGAATAAAACTAATCCTGCATTTGTGATGGAAACCAGAAATCTTCCTCAGAAGTTTAAATTGCATAATTCAGCTCCCCAGATGCCTGGTAAAAGTTATATTTTGCTGAAAGGTATGTTATTATTTAGCTTTCATTTTCAAATCTCTAAAGTTGTGAATAAATTTATGGAAGCTACTGCTTAAATCTGGTCATCCGGAAGACTGCACTATCTCTTGGTAAAGACGTTTGATTGGGTAGCATGTAGAGATTAGGTCTGAGTAGATCTCCAAAAATACACTTTGGGGATGAACTTATTTTCCTGTGGTACATGATATCCTCCTTGTAATCACCATCGAACCCAGCCCCAGTCTCTTCCCCAACCCTACTCTCCAGAAGACAAATGCAGTGAAGCTCAGATCTTAATGTCCAAATCCTCATCTTTAAATTGTTAGAGAAAATCCTGTGTTCAATCAGGTTTAGGAGACTAATTTATGTTTTGTCTCCTAAATTTCTCTTCTTTTCATATATTTAGGTTTTGTGGACACTTTACTGAGAACTTTCTTTCATACTGAAATCAACTAAGTTGGTCTTTTCTTAAATCTATGCTTAAATTGACTGGCCCCATTTTATGTGATTGCTCAATTTCCCCTTTATGTAAGTTCTTTTTTAATTAGTATTGTTGGGAGAACTGTTTAATCAAATATTATCTGTAAAATACATCAGATTAGTTTATGTGTAGTATAGGGTTTAAGAGTATTGGCTTAAATCAAGACTCTGAAGTTATAAATCAGGCCCTACCCTTACTAGCTGGGTTGCCTTGGGGAAAGTATTGAATTTCTCTGCCTGAGAGTCTTAATCTATAAATAGGATTATAGGATGATGGTTATATAAACTAATCCATGGGAAATGCTTAAAGCTGTGCAAAACATTTAAATTATCAAAAAAAGGCAGGTAATATCTTTATGTAACTCTTTAGCTCTGGAAAATGTTTTTACCTATATCTAAGCATTGTTGGTTTGCTCTCTAGGCTCTATTTTATAACGGTCACTGAATTAATACTTCTGCTCATTAGCAGCAATCACCTTGCAAATTCTTTTTAGGCTATTGTAATTTTCTCCCAAATATTTGCCCTATGTCTGATCAATCAGTTGTTCAGTGAGGCCAGGTTAATATCTTAAAGGAATATTTTACAAAATATATTTCATTATAAACTTGTTTCATGTTTCATGGAGGAAAAAATGTTATGTAGTATAAATTCAGTGAGCATAGCATATTATATGGTACTCTTGGAGAGTTGTATGTACTTTAGCAAAATACAGGTCCTGGGAAGTACCACAGTTAAACTTTAACTCAGAATTTCACAAATTTATTTTAACTCAAAACTCTTATCCAAGTAAGATATATTATTATTGTAGATTACTGCTGTTCTGAGGAATATGCTATAAAAACACTGAAGCTGCTCTAACTTTAATTAATAATTTTATCTCAGTATATAAGGCAGGGATTTCTAACCTATTCTGGACATTTGGGAGTAATGGAGTTACTGTTTATATCCACAAATACAAATGAGCATCAAATAGTATCTATATATCTAAATAAATAATAATTTCAAATGTGTATGTCTGTTTTTATGAGAAATAATATAGTAATTTAAAGATGTGCTTTTTAATATATACTATTTTAATATTACATGATTAATAAAATAGAATTGAAATCATGTGATATCCCACAATATTTTTTAGTTTATAATCATAAAGGCTAAGAACTGGTTATGAGGAAAAAAAGAGCTAAGGCTTGAAAATCAGCCAAACATGAAGTGAATCTCTATTTCTGTGTTAAACCATGACAGAATCCACTGTCTACATGATTTGGACACATTATTGAACTATTTTGAAATCACATTTATAAGGATGTTCTGAGCACTAAATTTGTTAACATTGGTGAAGATTTCTTAACGCACAGCATTAACCACATAATAAAATGTTAGCCCATCTATTCTTTTCTTTTGCTTCTGAAGTGTAATTTTATCAGAGCACATACTGTTTTTTATCTTTACACCCATATCATATATAGTTATCTCTAAATAGTATATTGTAGCTCCCTAATTAATATTTACTAAGGTGAACTGATTTTAAACTTTGGATGGCATAGAGTTATAAAAAGTTATTAAAATAGAAATAAAATTTGTTGCAAATCATGTTACTGAAACGTATGTTTATAGGATTTTAATTTTCATTCATTAAATGATGTATATTTGTTTTCGTTGCTTTATGGAAATATAAGTTTTTTCAACTTCATTTGCATAGGTACTTATAAATCTACATCTGTTTTATACCAGCTTGCAAGAAATGTAATTTTCCATGTGCATTTGTCATAGATATTGGAAACAGGTGCAAACCTCACCTGAGCACTCTCACTGTTCAAACCTCCAGACTGACTCAGAGAAATAAGATTACTTCTCCATACTCTTAACAGGAATCCATCTTTATGTTTAGTCTGTCTCAGATAAATGAATTTGTCTATCTGAGGAAGTCAACTACATATAGGCAACTAGCTCCCGCTGACCTGATGGCTTTTTTTTTTTTTTTTTTTAATGCAAACTCTAAAATGAATGCAAATCTATGAGTCATAAGAAGACCATATATTAAACTCCCCCCAAAAGCCAACTAGCACAAGTAAGATGATTTTTCCTTAGCAGGACATGGGCTCAAAATTAAAAAAAAAAAAAAAATTAATAGTTTGTAGTAAATTATTATCATCAAAGTAATTTTCTAAGCAAAAATATGAAATATAGAATTAGAGTATTTATTATTCAGGATTCATGGTTTCAAACAATACAATCCTCTCTTAATAACTTAAACAGAAATAGAACTCATTAAATGATACTTGGCAGTTTACAGAATTTCTGATAAAGACAAAGAATCAGAGGGAGGCAGCAATAATGCCCAACATTCCAGGAACTTCTGTATTTAACATGACTGTCATTACTTGGTATTGATGACATTCATGATCATGTATCAGAAATTTTGCCACTGCCATCCTTGAGGAACTGGATATTATTATCACAGTGGTTGCCAAAAGATTGTTCTCCTATTACATATTGATTACTCCCTTATCTAAAATGTGGTAGGTTGAATTATGTACCCCAATGAAAGGCTTGTTTTTAGGCATAATCTGCATTGTTGAGTATATAAGACTTTTTGAAGATGTTATTTTTAGTTAAGGTGTGGCCCAATACTGAATCAAGTTGTGACTTAATCTGCATTGCTGGAGTACTTTACAAGCAGAAGAAATTTGGATGGAGTTCGTCAGAGAAGTCCACACAGGAAGAATCAAAAAGTCAACAGGAAAGGGAAGATCAGACACAAGAAGAAATAAATCTCCTTATGAAAGGAGGCAGAGATGCAAACTAAGGAAGCTCAAAGATTTCAGCAAGCCAGGACCAGAACACTACAGAATTCAGAGTGAAAGCATGGTCTTGGCAATGCCTTGAATTTGAGCTACAATACTCCAAAAACATGAGCCAATAAATTCCTACTGTTTAAAACAACCCACTGGGTGGTATTTGTCATAGCAGTCCTGGAAAACTAAGAGAAAATTTTCTTGGTTGCATTTCATTGTGGAAAATTGGGTTAAATGCCTGCATTCCAGCTGAAAGAGCTCCCGTGGATGTGTGTTTTCTGGATATTGTTTAAAGAGGAAGGGCTTACAGTGTGAGAAATTATCAGGATTTAGAAAGAGTATGTAATGTATAGTGGTAGATTTAAATAACAGATGAACTCAACCAAGTAGAAAACAATATCATATAAAGATAGATTTGATTTCTGAGAATTCATGATCTTTTTCCAAAACAATGATTGATTCTTTAGAACACTGAAGGATTTATTTTAATTATATATTGATCTATTAAATGATTAAATATTCATTAATGGTGACATTGTAATGAATGTTAGTGTCATAAAGATAATTACTCTTCTGAAATGTTAATATAGCATAATGAGTTAGATATACAGTTTTTATTTCTAGAAATATGACAAATCTATAATAGTGGTAGATACTGGGAAAATCTGAGAGAAGGTTTCTTATGCCTTCATTGGAATGACAGAATAATCTTCAGAAAAAGAAGCATTGGGGATATGGCATCTGGTAACAAGGAAAACTTTAAGTGTACTGGATAAGAGTGAAGAGGGGGGGGAAAAGATAGTTTTGTCAGGATAAACATCATGCAGTTGAAGTTAGAAAGTACCCAATTATGCTAGAAGCTCATCATTGCTGTATTACACAGTGATTTTGGGGGTGTTACATGATATTAGACTACAAAGTTAATCTGGGACCTGATCTTGAATTATATTTTACATAATACAAATCAATATGTCAAATATTTTGAGATATTAAGAAAATTAAGGTAGACTCAACATTATGAAAAATGGGATTTATTGAGGAAATGGTAATTACAATAACTATTAGTAAAATAATAGAACAAATGTAATTTCAATGTCTACAGAACGTGATAAAATATATGCATGGCATTCAGGAAGTGAGCAAGCTCAAATTTTGACACCATCATCTATCTAGTAGGTTCATGATTTAGGATTGGTTTAACTTACTGAGTCTACATTTCTTCATGTTTAGAATGAAGAAATCTCCTCCACCACAGAAGACTGCCTGCATTTAATGGAGCCTATATTGTGAAGTTACTTGAGACAGAATAATTGATTCTTTTCATCATGTGCCCTTCATTCTTCAATGCAATCTGTATACAGACCCATTAAACATGTTATTTCAATGGATACCAATACTTCAAAATGATGATAGAAATTTTAACCTGTACATTTGCAAGTACATTCTGTCAATCTGTGAACTCTGCAGTCATTTCATGTTCAATATTAATTTAAAAATCACTATGGTTCTCTCCTCTTCCTTCTTCCTGGTTGATCTCTATGTTCAAAGCAGACTTACTTGGATTTTTGTAATTAAGATGTAAGAGATGTTTGGCTCTGAATTGGCTTCTGTACATGTTGATTTCTTTGACATTTAACTTATGCTGTCTGAGCCCTGGAAATAAACAGATCTCCACACAGAATCACCTAGGCTGGCTGTGGTTTTTCGATCCAGAGCCTGGAGATCTATAGCACCTTATCTGTCTCTGTTGTGGGCCTGCGATCCCTGCAGACCTGCTGAACAGCGATTTTTTTTTTTTTTTTTTTTTTTTTTTGCCAATCACTAGTTCTTCTGTGAATCAGAAAACATGGCTTTTGTCTAATTCTATTCTGAGAAGGAGAGGACCTAAGTTTTTTTTTTTCCAGAGCATCCACCACTGCAGTTTACATGGCCACTGAGACGCAATACTCTCAGGGCTTGCCACACCCTTTCTGCAGCTTGGCTTTGGATGTTCCACTTCTGATCTCATGGAGAATCAGAGGGATAGGTGACATCCTAACCAAGTAGGTAAAATTTCAACTGCAAAACCCATGTAGGGGAAGAGGATGTAGCTCAAGCAGTTGAGCGCCTGCTTGCCACATGGAAAGCTCCGGCTTCGGTCCCAGGTGCTTCCTAAAAACAAACGAAAAAAACAACTCAGGGTAGCCAATGTGGCTCAGTGGTTGAATGCCGGGTTCCCACACATGAAGTCTGGGGTTCAATCCCCAGCCCCGGAAGCTCAAAACAAACAAAACAAACAAACAAAAAAAACCTCAAAAAACCCAGGTAGGAGCAGCCTCATATCATTGAAAATTCCTCCTGCTTCAACTTAATTTCAGGCAAAGCAAGTGGTGCTTCCCACGGGTTTCTTTTTCCTGAGTAACACTTTTTTTTTTCACTCTTTGCCTTAAAGAAGCCCTAAGAATTCAGACACAGTCTCAGGTAATCACAACCTAAAGGAGACTACTCAAAAAATAGTAATGATTTTTCTGGATGGGTGGTAATTAACCAATGAAAATGTATTTTTGATTCATGTTGCTATCTGAACTTGGACATATTAAAGCAATTCTTTTCTTCTCATTTCAAGACCAAACACATTGGCCTACAGAGAAAAATAGCCCATTAATTCCACTTTATCTCATCATCCAAAACTGAAGGTTAATTCCAAGGAGAACTTTAAAATAATGCCCTCTGAACATACTGTTCTATGTATAGAACCCTGAATGTGGTGTACTGTTTTATTTCTGTAATTTTACACATGCTGTTCACTCTACATCTAAAATTACCCTAGATTCTGTCACTTCTTCTTCAAGTCCAGGACTGAAGTTCAAAATCTTATAATTACCCATGTCAATGCTCCCTACCTTCTTATCCTGTCATTGTCTATATTTGACTTCATAGAAGAACTAGAGGACATCAAAAGAAATACCATATTCTACCATTGCCAAATTTATACCTCTTTATACATTCACCCTTATACATTTCTATTTCTATTCTAATATTATACATGTGTTTTCCCTTATCCTAACTAAGCCTGACTTAAGACTAGGTGTTTCAAAGACCTCAACTCCACTGATCACCCTTTCTCTTGTTTTTTTTCCAATTTCTCTTGCTAAGTTGGTCCTAACCAGCATTTAACCACACAATATATACAAAGTAAAAATAACAGATCTACCTCCAGCCCCTTTTTCGCTTCAACTAGTCACTTCTCAATTTCTTTACAGCCATTCTTTATAAAATCTATTTTCTCACATTTTGCCCATAACACAACCAATTTTAACGTGGATTTGGCCCTTATCACTTCACCGAATCTATTCTGCTAAAGGAACTAATGGTAAATAATAATCAGCTTACACTGGTCAACATTCTTCATCTCTCAACAACTTTTGACATTGTTAAACATTATTTTTTGAAACATGATTTTTTCAAAAGTATCACCCATACTCTTCTGGCCTTTCCTTTTCCCTTTTCCACAGACAAGTCTTTTCTTGTAATACCTTAAAAACATCTGCTCTCTCAGCTTTGTCACCCATTTGAGTAAACAGCTGCACCATGCCATCAGTCACTGAAGCCAGACTGGCCTACTGCTTACTACTATCCTACCTAGTCTCTGCATCCAGTCTTTCTCTTTTTCCCACTTATCACTCATTCAAAAGTCCAGTTAAAGTTTCCTCCCATCTGCAAAACTTATTCTTAACTCTTCATTCCAATTAGGTTGCTAAGGCAAAAGATGGGTAATCAGATTTATAAGCCCACAAATGGTCTGCTTCCCACCATCCCAAAGTCCCTATCTCTTCAGGTTCATCTCTTCTCAAACTTCTCCCCATATTGAGATTTTAATTAAATGAAATTGAAAGCATTTTTTCTTTCACATTCAGACTTTTTTTTTAAAGATTTATTTTTCATTTATTTCTCTCTCCCCACCCCCTCATTGTTTGCACTTTCTGTGTCTGTTCATCTTCTTTTGTTTCTTTAGGAGGCACTGGGAACCAAATCCAGGACCTCCAATGTGGGAGGGAGGCACCTAATCTCTTAAGCCACCTCCATTCCCTGTTTTATTGTGCCTCTCTTTATGGTTTTCCTCTTATGTTTCTTGTTGCATCATCTTTTCACATCAGCTCACTCTGCCTGCCCATCATGCCAACTCGCCGTCCTGCTCGTCTTCTTTAGGAGGCACTGGGAACCTCTGCTCCCTGCTTTATTGTGTCTCTCATTATGGTTTTCTTCTTGTGTCTCTTGTTGTGTCATCTTGTTGTGTCAGCTTGCTGTGCCTGCCTGTCCTGCCAGCTCACTGTCTTCTTTAGGAGGCACTGGGAACCAAGCCATGGACCTCCTATGTGGTAGGCAGGAGCCCAGACACTTAAGCCAAATCCACTTCCCTTACCTTCACAACTTTTTAAAAGCTATCTACTTAGTCCCAAGCTAAAATATTTCTACCTTTCCCAAATTTTAGGATGTTTTTGTTATCTGTAATATATTTAAATATAATAAATACTTATGTATTTCTATATTCCCCTTTATTCTATAAAAATTGTGATAGCATGGAAAATATTGTTCATTTCCTATCACCAGAGAATGGCCAACATCTGCTCCAGAGTTGGTGCACAATGTTATTGAACTAAAAACTATTTGTTAAATAGGCTTTAATTTTTAGAGCAGTCTTAGTTTTACAGAAAAATTGCACATAAAATACAGAGTCCCCATAACCCCTTCTCAACTGTACACAGCTTCCTGTCTTATTAACATTTTGGGTAAGTGTGGCACATTTGTTACAATTGATGAACCAATATTGATACATTATTATTAAAGATAGTCCAGAGCTTACATTAAGATTCACACTCTGTGTTGTACAGTTATACAGCTGTTGACAAATGCATAAAGTCATGTATTCACCATTACAGCATCATACAGGGTAGTTTCATTACCCCCAAAATGTCCTGGGTTCTCCCTCTCCTCCCACACACTTCCCATAACCCTGGCAACCACAGATCTTTTTACTCTCCCTATAGTTTTGCCATTTCCAAAATGTCATGTAGTTTGAATTAGAGTATGTAACTTGTTCAGACTGGTTTCTCTAACTTAGCAATATGCACTTAAATTTCTTCCTTGTCCTTTGGTGGCTTGATAGCTTATTTCTTTTTTTAACATTGAAAACTTTTCCACAGTTGGCTTATCTTTCCATTTTTGAAGGATATCTTGGATGAAATATATCTATATTGATCTCTTTCATGCATGCATCAGTTAAGATGCTTTTCCTTTACTCTATTCTGCATATGCCTATTCAAATTAATATTCTAAAAACACATGTCAATTGAATAATAGAAATAATTGGAGACCTTTCAATCCTGTGCTAAGTTGAATTTATAAAACAAATTCATCAAATCTCAAATTTCTGTTCTCAGAGATTTTGTTGTGGTTGTTGTTGGTTTATTTTGTCCCATGCATCAAGTCCTAACTCAAACATTGTTCTATGAGAATTCTCTCTGTGATTAATCCAGTTGATGCAATTCCTTCTTTTGGTGATGATTAAGTTTTAAACTTTTTTCATGGCATTTACTTTTGTCCTTTGTCAAGAGTCACAGTTTTTTTCAATTATAACTCCTATTAATTTCTTGTCAATATAATTTGCATGTAGATATCTATATATAATGCATAAATATATATGTATGTAAATCTGCATATTTGAAAAGTCTGTCCTTCCTTCATTGAATTTCTCTTGCAAATTTTCCAAAAATCAGTTGATTCTTTTTATACATTGTTGGAATCAGACTGCCAAAATATTTTCAAGTATTTTTTTTTATAGTTTTTTGAGAAATATTGGTCTGTACTTTTCTTTTTTTTCTTCCTCTTGCTAGTTTTGATATTAGGCATTAATCATAAAAAGTGTACTCCACTCTTTCTTTGGAGGAGACTGAGTTAAAATACAAATTCGTGTTCATATTTTTTTTATATGATTGATAGAATTCTTCAGTGAAACCATGGGGGTTCTGGAGATTTCTTTTTCATGAGTTTTTAAGTTACAAATAATTTTTTTTAGTGTTATAGGATTTACAAACATAATCCAATATCTATTTTTGGAATTCATAAACAATACCAAACTGCTATACTCCACCCTCTGAATTACAAAAAGACACTACAATATTTTAAAAAAACCTTATTTCAGTAGCAATGTGGAGTACAAAATCATATCACAATCAGTTAATAGAAATACAGTTGGTTTTGGAGCAAAGTCCTGCCTGTTTGTAGATCTTGGAAACTTACAAAACAATTTATCTGCTTCTAATATACAAAGGAACAGACAAAGGATAAAGATTTGCAATACCATAAAGAAAAATTGAAAGGGAAACATGAGTCTTGGGTCCTCTGCCATTCAGTAAACCTACAGAGCATAATCCATTAGATTTCAAAGTCTGAGTCATTGGGATGGTTTCTCCTCCCTGGGCCTTCATGGGGACCCACCCTTTCCACAGGCTTGCCCAATGGCCATTTTCTTGGTTCCACACTCATCAAGCATCTGGGTGTTGACTAAGCACCAAGACTACCCTCCAAGAGCATTAGGATGAAAGCCACATTTTATCCAATCTTTGCAGTATGATCTCAGACTCCTTAGTACAGTGAAGTGAGACAACATCCTCCCTAACCTTTGGCCTACATGCCCAACTCTCTCAGAGCAATGAGTTGGTGACCTGGCCTTCCCTAATCCATCCTCTCAGACCATGGGGTGTTGACCTTACCCTCCCTAATCCTTGGGGAATGTGCTCCACCTACTCTGTACCCTGGGGTGGCAAAACTCTCCCTGAACAGTGGGCGGGAATATCCCTGCTTGGGAAAACTCACCCTTTCTGTACACATGCGTGGGGGTACTTCTCTTGGCCCAAGGAGATGTCTTAATTCCAGATCTCAGCTTCTATGGTTTTTCTCTTAAAGCTGATTTCCCTTCCATATCTCCCTTTGATGTTCCTTTTAGTCCAGGATGACAGTGGTTTTGTTCATATAACAAAAAAAACCTTTTTTCTCAAAAAGGTTGTTGGTTAAGCATGCAGGAATCAGGGGTCCAAGCCATCGGACAGTAAGACTTTCCACAAGATTTTCCTGCATTACTGCACTTCCAATCCTGATTTAAAAATTCCATGTTTAGTCAATTCCTCAAATGGGGCTTGATTTCTAGAGACTTGGAATTTCAGGAGTCAGTTTCTGGTTTCATTGTCCCCAACAATTCAGTTCTCAGCTTATCTCTCGTCTAGCATTTTACTATAAGCTGCAAGGAGAAGCCAAGCTGAATTCTCTGAGTTTACTTTGGAAAGGGTTTCAACTAAATACTCAGGCTTGCCATTTTCAAATTCTGCCTTCCTTATAACATCAGGAGTTAATCTTTCTAAGATCTCTGCAACTTTAAAACATGGTTTGGGGAAGCCGCTGTGGCTCAATTGGTTGGGCTCCCATTTACCTACCATATGGGAGGACCCGGGTTCAATTCCGGTGACCTCCTGGTGAAGGCAAGCCAGCGCGGGGTGAGCTAGCACAGCAAGATGATGCAACAAAGGGAGTCAAGCAGACAGAGAAAAGTGTAAAGCAAATGGACACAGTGAGCAAGGGGGGGATTAAAAAAAAAAGAAAAAAAAAAACAACATGGTTTGCCTTACCTCCAGTTTCCAATAACAGTTTCATCAACAGTCTCCTCAAAGCACTCTAAGCCTTTTCTATCAAACATCTCACCGTTATTTCCTTCTCAGGGCTTATCAAAGATAAATTTATCTCCATATTACTACCAACAGTCTCTTCAAAGCAATCTAGGCCTTTTCCATTAATCATCTCACAATTCCTCCAAAAATACCCCCTACCTATTTACAAAACTCTTCCAGCATTTTGGTAATTGCAAAAGCACTACCCCACTCTTGGTACCAAATTCTTTATTAGTCAGCCAAATAGGTGCTGAAGCAAAGTACCAGAAATCCATTGACTTTTATAAAGGGTATTTATTTGGGGCAGAAGCTTACATTTCCAAGGCCATAAAGTATAAATTACTTCCCTAATCAAATTCTGCTGTCACACGTTGGAGCAAGATGGCTGCTGGTCTTTGCAAAGATTTAGCCTTCCTCTTCCACCTAAGGATCATGGTCCCAGCTCCTTCCTTTCTCCACTGTAGGTTAGCATAAGACTTATCTCTCTTCCTGGGGCTGGCTTCCCTCTGGGCTCAACTGCTCTGTTCTCTCCACAAGCTGTAAACTATCAGGCAAATGGCTCAACTCTCTTCCCAGGGGGCTTTGCCATGTCCAACGGAGCCATCTTTCTTTCCTCACATATCTGCTTCTCTGTGTGTTTACTTCTCAGGGCTCCAGCATTAAAACTCCATCTCTCGCCTTTGCCATGGGTGGGGACTCAATGTCCTACTGAAGTGGCCCAATTAAAGCCCTAATCATAATTTAATCAAGTAAAAGTAAAACCTCTGAAGTTAATGCAGTCTAATATGCCCGGAAGAACAGACTAGTTCACAAACATAATCCAATATCAATGTTTGGAATTCATAAACAATATCAAACTGCTACATAAGACTATTCAGATTGTCTATATGATCTTGTATGAATTTTGTTTGTGTGTGTGTGTGTGTTTAGTTTAGGTTTGTTTGGTTTTGTTTTAAAGATTGGTCCATTTCTTCTCATTTGCTTCACTTTTAATATGCTGCTCATAGTATTCCCTTACTATCTGTTTAAAAATAAAAGAACAGTTTTAGATCTGCAGAAAAAATTGCAAAGATATTACAAAGTGTTGCTATATATTCCTCATCCAGTTTCCCCTATTATTAATATCTTATATTATTATGCTATATTTGTTATAATTAATGGACCAATAATACATTATTATTAAAGTGTCTACATTAATAAAATGTATTTAGTTTCTACCTAATATCATTTTTTTCTAGGATTCCATTCAATAAAACAGAATACACTTAGTCATCATGTATCCCCAAACTCCCTTTTTGTGTACAGCTGCTCAAACTTCCTTTGTTTTGGATGACCTTAAAATTTTTGAGGAGTACTGGCCAGGTATTTTGCAAAATCTTCCTCATTAAGGATTTTTCTGATTTTTTCTCATGATTCGGCCTAGAACATGAGTTTTAGGATAAAGACTAAAGGAAAAGTGCATTTCTCATCACTTCACTTCACATATATATAGTATCAACATGACATATGACTTGTAATAGATATATTAATGGCCCCCAATTTGTCCATGTCGTAGTCACTCAGGACCTTTAAATATATTTCCTTACATTTCAAAATGGATTTGCTCAGGTCATCAATATATGGATCTTAAAATAGGGAGATTTTTCTGGATTATCCAGGTGGGCCCAATGTAATCACAGGGCCCTATAAAACCAAAGGTTAGTCAATTTTATTAATCTTTACAATAAACCAGCCTTTAGTTTCCTTAATTTCCTCTATTATTTCCCTGATGTCAATTTCATTGGTTCCTCTCTAATTTTTTAAATTTCTTTCTCCTTCTTGTTTTGGCTTAATTTGCTCTCTTTTCTGTATTTCCTTAAGGTAGAGTCTTAAGTTATTGATTTTACATCTTTTCCTTTTTCTCATACATAAATTTACTGCTGTAAATTTCCCTCTAAGCACTGCTTTCACTGTATCCCACAAATTTTGCTCAGTTATATTTTCATTTTCATTTAGTTTAATTTTTTTCACTTCTTCCATTCATGATTTATTTAGAAGTGTGATGTTCAAAATAAATGAGAATTTTCCAGCTATGTTTATGTTGATGACTTCTATTTATTTCTATTGTGACCTGAGAACATACCTTGTTAAATTTCTATTTTTCTTATACTGTGTTTAACGGCTCAGAATATGGTTTACTTTGATGAGTGCTCCTTGTGAACTTTAAAAGCATATGTACTCTGATATTGTTGGATGGAATATCTTATAAATACCAGTTAGATCAAGTTGTTTCACAGAACTTTTCAGGTCTACAATATCCTTGCATATTTATTCCTTACTGAAATCTCACATTTACTTTAAAATGAATGGTGATAAATTCTCATCTATACTTCTGGCTCTGTCTATTTTTCCTCGCATTTCTGTAATTGTTTGCCTCTTGTATTTGACACTCTGTTATTAGATGCATAGATTTTTTTGGATAATTATGCTTTCTTCATGAATCTATGCTTTTAAAAAACAAATATAATCAAACAAACAATAAACAAATAAAAAAAGAATTGATGCTTTTATTAGTATTTAATGCCTCTCTTTGTCCCTGACTGAGAGGACACCCAGATACCAAGGGAGAAATGGAAGGAATTATCCTGTCCTCAGCTGCAAACACTCCCCATTAGTGTTAGAGTCTATTTTATTCTTGATATTGGTGATTTGTTTATTTTCTCCTCATATTTTCCAGATATGCAGGGTTTTATCAATTTTATTGATTTAAAAAATACAGCATTTTCAATTGGTTTTCAGTATTGCAATTATGTTTTTAATTTTAAAGTTGTTTTTGTCTTCTTATTTGCTTTGGGTCTCTTTTGCTCTTCTTTTCTTATTTTCTTAGGGTAGGAACTTGGTTTATTGATTTGAGGCCCTATCCCATTTCTAATTTTACCTTTTAGTGCTATAAATCCCCCTCTTACCACTGCATTAGATACATCTTACAAGTTGTGATATTTTGTTTTCATTTTTTTTAGTTTCATACATTTTTTTTTTTTTTTCATTTTGACTTTTCCTTTTGGTCCATGTATTATTAGAATTGTGTTGTTTAATTTCCATATTTTTAGACTTTTCCTTATTGCCTGTCCAATATTGATTTCTAGTTCAATTCCATTAAGGTAAGAGAATATACTCTATTATTTAAATTCTTTTACATTTTTTGAGGTTTGTTTTATGACTCATTATATGCTCTTCTTAAGGAATGATCCATGGGCATTTGAAAAAATATTTGTGTTTTGCTTTTGCTGAGTGGAGTTTTCTATACGTGTCAATTAGATCTATTGGATGAGTGATTTTTCCACATATCCATTGTCCTTGCTGGTTTTCTGCCTAGTACTTGTATCACTTCCTGAGAGATGATGTCACAGTTTCAAATAACAATTGTGGATTTGCCTGCTTTTCCTTTCAGCTATATCTGCTTTTTACTTTACAGGATTTGAGGTTCTATGGTTTGGTGGGTCCATATTTAGGATTTTTATATCTCACTGTGGGTTGACCCTTTGATTATTTTGTAAATAATCCTCATTGTATCTACTGATATTCATTGTTCAGAAATCCATTTTATCAGATATTGAGATTGACACTATTGCTTTTAAATTTTGATTAATATTTGCATGATTTATCTTTTTCCATTATTTTACTTTCAATGTACCTGTGTTGTTGAATTTGAATTGAGCTTCTTATTACTGGTATATATTAGGGTCATGTTTTTTTTATCCACTCTGCAAATATCTACCTTTATATTGTTATATTTATAAAATTTATACTGAAAATAATCACTGATGTATAAGTGCTTATGTCTGCCATTTTATTATATATTTTTATTTGCTTCTTCTCATTCTCATTCCTCTGTTTCTTGTCTTTCTGTAGGTTACATTAAAAAATCCATCTTCATTTATTTATGATAGTTTAGAGATATCTTTATATATCTTTTTTTGCAGTGGTTCTCTGATTATCACCATATACATGTATCACTTAGAAGAGTATACTGCTATCAACATTTTATGTCTTCCAATAAATTGTTGAAACTTCACTTTTTTTTTATCTTCCTCACCTTTAATTATCATGTCTTGAGTTCGAGATCATAACTGTAGTTTAAATGATCAAATATACTTTATAAAACTCATGAGGAAAAGGATAATCTATTGGAATACCCTATTTTGTATCTTTGCTTTGTTCTTTCTTCTTTTTCAGTTGTTCCAAGGTTCCTTCTTTTACCATTTCCTCTCTATTTAGAGGACCTTCTTTAGACATTTTCATAACTAGATCTAGTAGCAATAAATTATTTTATTTTTCATTTATCAGAGAGTATCTTAATTAATCTTCATTCCTGAAGAATAGTTTCACTAATTCACAGCAGAAAGATCTTTTTTCTCAATACTGAGTAATGTTGTGCCTTCCTTTTATGGCAACATCAGTTCAGATGAAATGTCTGCTCTCATTCAAAGTAATTTCCCCCATAGGTAAGGTGTCATTTCTGCTTGGTTTATATTGCTGCTTTCAGGGCTTTTTCCTTGTCTTTAGTTTTCAAGTGTTATCATGGTTTGCATTTCTTTGGGTTTTATAAGTTGCATGGAACTGTATATTTGTGTGTTTTACCAAATTTGAGAATTTTTAGCCATTATTTCATCAAATACTCTACTCTACTTTCTGTCTCTTGTCTTGCTGGGACTCTGATGTTATGAATTTTGTATCTCTTATTATTGTCTCATAGGTCATTGATGCTTGGTCCAATTAAGTGAATTCTACTGCATACTCCTCAAGTTCAATGATTTTATATATTGTCCTTATACTCTACTATTCAGTACATTCAACATATTTTTAAATACATTACTTTATTTTGAGTTTTATAATTCCAATTTGATTTCTCCTTTAAAACTTCTAATTCTTTGCAGAGATAGTATATTTTTTCCTTTGTATCAAGGGAATTTATAATTTATAGGTGAAGTCTTTTTATGATACCTAATTTAAATTTCTTATCAAGTAATACCAACATTTCACTGTTGGTGTCAGTTGATTGCCTTTTTCAGTTAAACTGAGTTTTGATGTGACCTATATTAACTAGTAATTTTTGTATTATATCTTGGACATTTTTTCTACTATATTAGGTTACAATGGGTCTGATTTAAATATTTAATTTAGAAGATAGTCACTCTGTTTATTTTTAAAATGTTGGCCTTCTTTTGTCATCTGTGATTTCAATGGTATCTAATTTTCTGAGCTTTTGGAATAGTCTGCTTGGTTTATATTGTGCTGCCAGTGCTCCCATTGTTCCAGCTGGTGCTTCCTGAAGAGTCAGAAATGGTTTCTCCAGGATCAGCAGTTTGGTGTCTCTCAATGGGAGAGAAGTATGGGGGACATATAAGACACTCTGCTGCTGTGCTTTTCCTTCAGTCTTGACTCCCAACCAGCTCTTCTTGTAATCACTTTTCAGAGCTCTCTTTTGGTGGTCTCTTAAACCATTTTCAGAGTTTAGGATTGTGCTTATTCAAGAGGAAGAGAGAAAAATGGGTCTAAATCATCTAGTCTGTACCAGAAGTTTCCCTGAGCTTCTTTTCTTCCTTTTAAATAAAAAAAAAAAAATTTACAAAAATCTACTTTTTTTCCTAGAATGTTTCAGATACCATATATACAATATACCATACTGTATCACTTCTGCAAAACTTTATTTAGCTTCATGTAGAAAAAAAACAATATTTCATATGCACAAATGTGGAGCTTGGAACTCTGTTGGCATTATTTACAACTTAGGAGTTTATTATGACAAGGGACAAGTGGAAAACCCCTATGCAGGACCATGATAAAAAAAAATTAATCATATTTTTCCATTAAATCAATTAGTTAGTTCATCAGAAAAATAATTACAACAGACAAAATTTATCACAAAATCCATTATTTATCTGTTGGGAGGTTGGGCATTTAATATACTCTTTGATGCAGAAATGTTTCTTTAATATTTAGAAAATCCTTTCCTTTTTTTCCAACAAAAATATATTAATTAAATGGACAGAAATTTCTTACCAGAATTTTCTTCTTTACAAACTTGATGTTTCTATTAGTCACTAAATAATTTATATTTATACTTATTTATTTTAAAATAACATGTTTTTAGTATGCATACCAAATAAATTATTTTTCATAAGATAATATTACTGGAGCTGTTTATTTATATTTGGATATTTAGTATCAAACTCTTAAAATGGAGTGAAACCTCGAAGTTTATATCCAGAAGTCACTATTTTTCACAACTGCCCCCGACATCCAAAGCATGCATATTTGCATGTACATAAACATGTGTAAACTTTATACCACCTATGTGATCTTGCTCATGTGAAGTTAAAAAGACCCAAAAGCATGAAACATGGAATTAATATTGTTGAATCACCTGGGGAATTATTTGGAATATATTTTCTTTAACAAAATTGGATTTACCATGAAAATAATGGAGGTTAAGCATTATGATTTCTCACTTGCATAAGCACCTTCCAAGGCCCTATATTTCTTTTTGAAAGTTAGCATTCTTTTTCTTAAAATAAGCCTTTCAGTTTGTGTAAGATTTAGGCTTTACAAAATCTAATGCACAACTAATTCTCAGACCTTAAAAGATTTCATTATCAAAATCCTGACTGCTGAGGCCTTAGGACCTGCAAATACCAACACTTTCTGAAATTCTTGGGCAGGATTGGAAGCTAGTATTTTAAATTTTAGGATTTTAATTGTAGGAAAGTTAAGAACAAAGAGCAATTCCTTAGGCTATTATTGTCCAAAATACCACCCCTGGTCTTTTCCCAGAAGATTACATCATAACTGAGAAGTCCTTCATGATGCATGAAATAAAGATGCATATTGTTTTGGAAACAACAAACAGAGAATAAGACAATCATGCTAAAGAGACACTAGAATTCTTTAACTCAGAAATTTCCCTGATTTAAATCATATGAGCTTTTACATTAAATGAGTTAAAATCTCAAAATTAAGCTCACATCAAAGTAATCATATCAAATATGTCATATGCTCTATGTAAATATATAGATGTCAACTTACTTATAAAAATGTGTCCCATATTAGTTTATATTATATTAATATCCTTAAAATATGGTAGAATACATCCTACTATATTTATATTGATTGAAAGTGTAATTTGAATTTTTATATAGTACTTTAGCTTTGAGAAAAGTTTGAATATTTGTTTGACTAATAAATTAAAGTAAAACATAGGGAATAAAATTTTATGATTTCAATTCTCTGGCTTCATGGGTATGAAAGAAATGCTAAGTCTTTGCCAATGATTTACTCTGACTATCCTCCAACCCGCCCAGTTCTAAGTAAGTCCTTGTCCTTGAGGTTCTTTGCATGTTTATAATTAAAATTTGTGGTGAGGATGGATTCTATAATATTTTAGAATGAAGGACTAAAGAGGGTTCATTTCCACTTATATAAAATGTCTCCAAAATTAGGACATTTTTTCTGTTCCTGGATTTATCCCAAGAAGCTGGAACAGGTTCTGGCACAGAGGAGGCACAGGATTAATAGACTTTGATTCAAATGATTTAGACTTCCAAACCTAAGCCTCATGCTGCAGAAACATTTATCAGAAAGACATATTAGAAGGGTATTTTCCCACTAGTTACTAAACTATATGTAATTTCCAAAAATAAATTGACTTCCCTTGTGTTTATAGCTGGTTCAGGGAAACACTGAAAGTGGTATGATTTGACTACCAAAGATCACCTAAATCTCCAACACTGAATATTAGCTTTGTTTGATCTACTGAAGGTATCACAGAGATAACCAACACCCAACTGAGTTCCATTAATGCATCTTATAATTTTGCTGATTACCCACAATTTTAATTTTTATTATAAAGCAAACTTGAGAAAGGGGTGCAATTAATCAATCTCATTTATCAATTTTTGAATTTTTTATTCAATGAATTTATCTGGAAAGAGATTTTGTATTTATTTTCTTTTTTATACTTAAGCACACGCTATAATCCTGAGAAATGGCAAATATAAAGGTAATAAAGAACTACAGAGTAAAGCAACTACTTAGGTAATGTACTAATTTCTCTAATAGACTTTTTATTACTTATTCTCTTTCTTCAGCCAAAATATATCCACTTTCAAAAAAATTGTTCTTTTCCTTTTTGCCTCTTCATATCATTGAGAACAGTGACTTCAAATGTAATTAAATTACAAAAAAATAAAAGAGAGAATATGTCTTCAAAGTTTTTGGCCAAAATAGCTATAATTTGAAACTTGGTCAGAATTCAACTGAATATTTTACAAATTCTTCATAAGAGCTAAAGAGTGAAATCCACCTTTATTTGAAGATGAATTTTTTCTCTGTATAAATTTTCATTAAAATTTCTTGATATTTTAGAAATATAATTTGAACTTGTGCTTATCAAACCATACTAAGCAAAACTGGCCACTGACAGACATACAAAATTTAGAAATTTACTCAAGCTGGAAGCATTGCCTCTCACCAAAATACTGCAATGAAAAAATGTCATTAAAGTATGTTCTTAGAAGAATGAAATGTATGGAGAAAGATTAATTTGCTTTCACTTACTTATAAATTCTGTCTATGGACAGAAAATTCAGATCTACTAATTAAATCAGCTATGTTTATGATGTATGGCTAATTTAAAAAAAACTAAAAGTAAATAAAATACACTTGAGGTTCTAATATATATATTAAGTCTTCAAAATAAAATTTAAAGAACAATACTAACACAGTGGAACTCATCAAACTTTAAAAATATATAGTGCTTAACAGGAGACTCAGATAACAATGAATATATAGTATTTCAGTTCCTGCAGCTATTTTAAAAATTAATCCCTCACAATTAGAAGAGTAAAAATACCATTTTTCTATTCATCATTTACATTAATCTAATTATTATTTGTATAATCCTAATATGACCTGTCACAGAACTGACGATTTTTTTTTTGTACAATCTTGGAAGCCCTAAGAGAATTGTGTGCTGAGTACAAAAGGTAAATGATACAGGCTGTTGTGCTTTCAGAAAAACTAATACCTAAAATTAAATAACAACAGAAAAAAATCCAAATCTCACCAACCAGTTTAAAATGAAATTAATATGTTGCTTTGCGATGACTCATCACATCTCACCACTCATGCAATCTTACCTTTACTGAACACACATTACAATGATTTTATAAGTTGACTGCTGCTTCTCCATCTCTTATATTAGGGAAGTCAAGGACAAGTCTAGTGGTCCACTTCCAGCCCAGGCCTCACTTCTCCCCCTTTTACATAGTGTGCGGATATTTCAATATGTTTCCATTCTGCACCCAGGGAGATATTAGGTCTATTGAAGCAGCGTGACCTTACTTTAAACCTGGAAACCAGGAACTAGCAGTCTTAGCTGCTTATCAGGTAGGGATCCCTCCTGGCAGGAGCTGTCCTCCTGGGTTGTATTGTTGAGGCAGACTGAATAAAGAAAATCCAAGCGGCACTTGGAGGAGGCTGATGAACAAAGTTTTATTACGTGCAGGCCCAGAGGAGAGTCAAGTTTCCAAAAAAATTTGAGCCCCGTGTCTCAATTTCATAAGTTTATATAGGAACTCTAAGCAGAACTCTAAGTGGGCAAATTCCTAAGTAAGGGGGCAGGCTAGGTTACAAAAGGGAGAGGAGCAGGTTACCTTATTTTCCTAAAGCACAGGGCTATTAGGGAGGAAAAGAGCCATTATCTGTTTAGAGTTGTAAATTTCATTTCAAAGGGGCAGGAGGAGAGTGCTTACCATCCTAGATGTGGATTCCATGGAGAAAAGGGGAGGAGGGGAGAAAGGAACTGAGGGGAGTTTATTTTCCTAAAGCTGTGGGTTTCTGCCAAGGGGGTTTAGGGTCGCAGCACTTCCCTTATCAGTATAAATACTTGGGCTTGTCCTTGGGCAATACAGATTTGTCTCTCTTCTCCAAGGCAAATAGAGGGTCTTTCAGAGCCGCCATTCACCTAGCCTGACAGACAGCTGGTCCCCCTATGAGGGAACCCTCTGTGATTTTATAAGTAGGAAGTAGTCATTTGCTGAAAATTCATGTTGTGCCTGAGCCTGTGTTTCCTCAATGAACGGTACAGCAACTGACTGCACATCTTTTCCCTACTCCTTTCATCTTGGTTTCTCATAACTTTGGCTGTTTTCAGGTATCTGTTTTCTTCCCTTTTATTTTTTTATCATTCTTATCCTGGATGGTATTATCAAACCTAATTTACCCCAATTGCACTTGTAACTGAGGTATTTAAATCCAATTCTGACCATATTTACAACCATGCTGATCAAATATGGCTGAAGAAAAGCAAACGAATATAGTAAATACTCTCACTTTAAATTCATTACCACAAGCTTCAAATGCATGTCTTTTTTTCAAAGATTTATTTTATTTATTTATTTCTCCCACTCCCTTGTTGTTTGCATTTGTTGTGTGCTGGTCTTCTCTCTTTGGGAGGCACAGGGAACCAAACCTGGGAACTTCCATGTTGGAGGAGGCATCTAATCACCTGAGCCACCTCTGCTCCCTGTTTTGAAACATCACTCATTATGTTTCCTCGCTGTGTCTCTTGTTTGCATCACCTCACTGCATGCTTCAGCTCGCCACGCCAGCTCCTCGTGTCAGCTTGCTGTCTTGCCCATCTTTCCCAGGAGGCACCAGGAATAGAATCTGGACCTCCCATGTGGTAGGAAGGAGCTCAGTCACCTGAGCCACATCTGCTTCTCCCAAATGTGTTCTTAATGCAATGGAGCAGTTACAAAATTTCCCGCTAGTTCATGCACTCTGACATGTCCTAAAAACATCCTATGCTTCCTCTCTCAGCCTCAATCTTAGTTGATGGTATTGTTCTCTACTGTGCTGAGAAACTCCAACCATCACCTATCTCCAACTACCATAATCTGTCTTTATACTCTGCACAAACTATGCATTCAATCCTTCTACTTGCACACAGATATAATCACTCTTGCTGTCTTAAGGTAATCTCTTCATAAATATTCACCTCTTTCTTCCATGTCATAAATTTTAATCTCACTACTGTATTCTCCCAATTAGCATAAAGTATATAGTTTATGCCCAATATAATATATTGTCCTTCCTTTCCACTTCATCCTCCCATTCCTCTGCTGTCCTTTTCAGCAAAACACCTTATAGTAGCTGTCTTGATTTTTTGTGTCACCACCTTTCACTCCAATCATCTTAAAATTATTCTAAATAGATATTTGCTCCCATTACACTACTGCAATTTTTTGTCCAAGGTCAGCAATAAACTGTTTTGTTCAATTACAACACCCTCATTCTTGTCACTTTCTACCACCTCACCCTACACTTTTTCACATAGCATTTTCATCACAGTTTACGATAATGAGTTATTCACATTTTTATGTTGTTTGTTGTCTCTTACCATCCCGTCTATATTCCCAGTGGCTAGGAAAGTGCCGAGCTCAGAGTAGACCCTCAATAATTATTTGTTAAAGTAATTATTTATATAAACATCTTCTATATCTACACTTTAAGACCTCAATTATATTCTAATTATGAAACCCTCTTACCAATCCACTAGCACATTTAAATTCATTTATATCTACTCATCAATTTACTTATTCATTTATTTATTATTTATTGAAATCATGTATTATTAAATTGTTATTAATTTCTCATTAATTGTTTATGATTGTCAATAGCTATTAATTACAAATAATTGCTGGTTAATAATTAATTGACATTGATGCTTTTTATTCATCATTTATTTATGTTTAATCATGACTCCTTTGGTGTAGAGCCAGGACTTTTTTAAACATGAATACATTAATTGGAGTCCTGTATGCATTATTTATGAGTTCCTCTTTCAAATTCCTTAAAGAAGAATCAGACACACTTCAATTGTTTCATTTCGTAGTGTTCTCTACTCTTATTGATTGAATCATATCTCCCCAAAAGACATGTTCAAGTCTTAACCCCAGGTCCTGTGAATGTGAATTCATTTATAAGTAGTATCTTTGAAGATCCTTCTAGTTAAGATGAGTGCAGTAATCCAATATAACTAGAGGCCTTGTAAGCAGAGGATATTTGCACAAAATTGCTGGAGAAGTCATGGGCATACTCTGTGGGTATTTCCTAGCCCTCATCTAACATCCTTTCTTTTCCCCTTTTGCTTATATGCAGGTGTTCATTAAGTTTCCATTTTTCCTTGTTTGCATGCAGGTGATTGTTATGTTACTATTTTGAAAGAGACTTTCAGGGAGACGTCAAACCTTAAACAGCCCCAGCTGCTTGCCAAGGTCTGGTGTTTACTTGATGAATGGCAGTGGTGGGGGCTGCCCCTGATGTGTATAGATAAAAATCTAACTATTCATGCAGCACGGATGGTCATGTAATGGAGGCAGAGATTGAGTTATATCTGTAAGCCACTACCTGACTGCTAGAGTTTTCTCCTGCTGACACCTTAATTTTGGATTTGAAGCCTCCTAAACTGAGAAAATATATTCTCGTTTAAGTCAACCATTTTGAAGTATCTGTTATAACAGCCTTGGCAAACCAAGACAGTTGCCGACTAGAAGATCTTGCTTCTTCAACATTTTCTGAGCCAGGTTCTCTAAATACATTTTCCTTTAATCTGTTAGCACCACATTATGTTTTTTTCCTCAATAATTTTCTGCTGAAATTAATTTTTTAGGAGGTACTGCGGATTGAACCCAAGACCTCGTACATGAGAAGCAGACACTCAACCACTGAGCTAAACCTCCTCCCCTTAAATTAATTTTTAAACATCTGAAACCAGGTTACTTCCAGAGTGCTATGATTTTTACCTATCTTTATCATTGTACTGCCTATTCCTAATTCAATGAAATTTCCTTCCCTTACATTTATCAGTTCCTTGGAAAGCACAGAACTGTAACTCTTTTTCACATATATTTTTGAGGTTCATGCAGCATTTAATTAAATGGTAAAATTCATACTATAAGATAAACTGACATTCACAATTTAAGAACCAAGAAAACTGTTAGCTTCCTATTTCTGCTATAACAATATACCACAGATTTAGTGACTTAAAACCACACATATTTTCTGTCTTACAGATTTTGAGGCCAGAAGGCTGAAATGGGGTCTTACTGGGCTGAAATCAAGGTATAACAGAGCTGTTCCTTCTGTCTGATCTTGGGGAGAATATATTTCCCTGCATTTTGCAGCTTCTAGAGGCCACATACATTCTTTGCTGGTGGCCCTTCATCTATTTTCAAAGCCATGAGTGTAGCATTTTCTCTCATCTCTGACCTTTGCTTCCATTGCATATCTCTCTCACTTTCACACTCATCCATAATATCAGGACTCTTGAAATTAGATTGGACCCACCTAGATAATCCATGATAACCTCCCCATTTCAAAATTCTTAACGCATCTGGAAAGTCTTTTTGGCATGTCAGGTTGTATACTCATAGGTTCTTGGGATTAAGATGTAGACATCTTCAGGAGACATTATTGCATCAAACTGACCATACATATGTCTCATATTTTAGGAATAAAAGTACACAGAAGAACTGTACAGTACAGAGTAACCTGGAAGTCTCTAGTCGATACCACGTTTGAGTAGCAATAGGAAGTTTTAAAGAGGGAAAGGAGAGTATCTATTAATTTGTCATCAGCTAAATGGAGGTCCATTCAAAAGATCATCACCTGAATATATAATCCATCATACTCTATTGGACTTACCCTGTCATGTTGGAATGCTAAGCTCGACATTATGAATTTGAGGTAGATTCTGAATATATGGAAAGTGATGGTTGATGAAATTGGAGTGAGGATGATTTTGCTTCCTGAAGCTGAGGACTAAGTAGATGAGAATTCCTTTAATTGAGGTATCGGATATATGTATTTGAAACTACTCTGATTCACCCCTGTGAACATATTGTGGCAGTCTGGAAGTCTAAGCAAATGGTATACAAATGAACAACTTCATGGTTACCTTAAAACCAGAGAAATCTGCCTTCCACATGGGAGGCCCACTGTCCTATTTCACTCTTTACAACCTAATCTAGGCTTATTGGTTTGTTCTCACTAGTCAAATCATTATCATATTTAGACAGATATGTTACCGGATTTTGCCTAGGTTCTTTGACTATTCTGCAGAAATGAATTTCAAGAGCACATTGGGTTAGTTAGGCCAATAATTTATTAAGGTAGGGAGGGAGGAAAAATGGGAGAAAATAACAGATCATGGGTCCCAGAGAGAGAAAGGGGCTGAAGAGTGATAAAGAAAGCTGGTTTATAGACTACAATTTCCCATTATAGATGATAAATGCTCCGGTTTTACTTGCTTGTTGATCCGTGCAGGGGGACACAGCGAGAGCAGGGTACAGAAGCCAAGAAAGAGTGGGAGAGATTTGATCTTTGCTCTTGCTGCTTTTTAAACCATTAATTTTCCACCCCTTTGCTAATGGCATGGGAAGAGTTCCAGGTGTTGGCTGTTTTGATTGATAACCCTACCCATCAATCCCCTGAGTGGGCCCAATGATAATGTTCCTGGAGAATATAGGAGGCTTCTCCTGGCTTCCAGAGGGACTCTCATTCTGCATGGCAGAAATCTTGCAGGGGTCTTCCAGAAGCCATCTTGGGAGTATCAATGTCCACATTGACTTCTTGCCAGGTTCCAGATCCATCTATTGATTCCCTATCTAGCCTACTTAAGATATTAAATACAATTACACATCAAAGTTGTTAAGACATGGTTATTTGGTCTAGATCTCAGAAGAATTATCTGAGATGCATACAAATATTTTCAAATTATTTAAATATTGGTGTTATGCAGTCATTAATATGGCTTTGAGGACATGAAACACCTTCCATAATATATTCAGTCATAACTCTAAAAATATGCTTCTTTCATCTGCATAAGACATCATATTTTATTTCACTTTTTAATGATCTATGTGCATGTTATGTATATCTGCCTAGACATTAAGAATTTTAACTTAACTGCTTATTTCCTGTAATAAATGGCAACTTAGAGATATTCAAGAAATAATTGCTGAATTTGGGGGTAATTTTGTTTTATCTTTGAAATACTTCAAAGCTTATTTTATGCAAAAATAGTAATTGAATTAACTTATGGTAATTGACTTACCTATACAGAAAGTAATATCACAAATCCTTATAATGTTTAACATAGTACTGTAGAATCCCATCCTATGATAAAAAAAAATAGCATTTTCTATTAGCATGTACATTAAAAAGACAATATTTAAATCAGTTGTCAATTGTTTTGAAGAGTGGGTGTGCTTCCTTTTCATGACTTGATAAATAAATTAGCAAAAAATTTTATCAGTGTATGTCTAGTTTTAATAAAATTTGACTTATTTATGGTTATGAACTGTTCTTTAGAATGGCAAAACATCTAGTACACAGAAAGTAGCTCAACAGTCCATAAATAACCACAATTAAATCATTTAGCCTAAGATTTGCAATATAATTATATATACATATATCTGTTTTGTAAATGTTTTATGCCACTAGACTGTAACCTCAACAATATATTATGAACTCTACATCGATTTTAAAATTTATTTTAATATTAGCAAAAATGTTATGTCTAACAAATAGAAATCTCTCAATAATTGATTGTTGATTGAACACATTGAATGAATGATAATTTTTACTTTTTTACCTTTATTATGCAATGTTTAACTTGAAAGACCATATCTGTCTCCTTCAGACATTTCCTAAATTGCTAAGTACCACCATTGCTCAATCCCCACAACAGCACCATGAATGTTCTGTGCAAACTTTCTGTCAGGACAATGCCATGTCCTCAGCAGAATTAAAACGTGCCATAAATCTTGTTAATATAGAGCCTGTACAATGTATTTTTTTTCTCATGAAGAATCATTTTTGAAAATGATGCTAATTATAATTTCTTGGCATCCCTGGCATAATACAAGAAATCAAATCTATCTCATTTTCTTCTCTAGTTCATGCTTGCTCAAACTAAATAAATATACAAGTTAATGGAGAGAATGCCTTTATATTGAGACTTTGAGAAGGGTCGGATAAAATATGTTATAACTGATTACAAAATTCTTATTATGTAATATATTTTATTTACTAATATAAGTATTTTAGTTATAACTATTTCACAAGAAATCCTGACTATTCTAAGACCAAAGGCAAGCTTTCTCAAACATATTACATTAGATTAGAATGCTTATGGCTGAGAATTTGTATAATTTAATTCTTAACCCTTATTTACAAATACATTAATAGATGCACACTGCTAAAGTGATTTAGTAAATAGTACACCAATAATTAAAAACAATGCTAAAATAATATTTAATTTTCCTGACCTCTATTTATGTCCTTTTTCCATGTAGTTTAAAGGGTAGGAATACAGTTTGTGTGTTTGGTGCAAAATTAAATGAACACAGGTTTTTGGTTTTTTTTTTAATCCCAGGCTTTTATTACCTATTTATGCACTGGATTAACTGTTTTTCAAATTGTATCATTTTTAAAAACACAGCAGCCTTCTTGTTTTCAAAAGTTTGTGTATACAAGTAAATGAGAGAGCCTACAACTGCAAGCAAGAGAGTCCCATCCACTGGCTGTAGGGGATCAAAATCCCCTCTCAGTTAGAGGTGGAGTGGACATCACCATCCCAGAATCCTCAGGACTGGAGAATGAACTATGGATTAGAGTGGATTTACTGGTATTCTCCTATAGATTTATTGTTATTGTAGCAATGGAAGAAATTACAACATTGATGTGGAGGCAGTGGCAAGGAGAGGAAATAATAGGTGTAATACTGGGGCATTTTTGGGACTTGGGAATTGTCCTGAATGACATTGCAGCAACAGATATAGGCTCTTACATATCTTCCCATAACCTACAGAATTGTGTGGGAGAGAGTGTAAACTACAATATAAACTATAATCCATGCTCAGTGACAATGCTCCAAAATGCATTTATCAATTGCAATGAATGTACCACATAAATGAAGGACGTTGTTTATGTCGGAAAAAGTGGAAGTTATGTGGAGCTGGGCATATGGGAATCCCTATGTTTTTTTATGTAACATTTATGTAATCTAAATATCTTTTAAAAAATAAAAATATATATTAAAAAAAGTTTGTGTATACAATCATATATAATTCTTAGTATATGAAGAGCACATTTTAGATAATTTCTACATGATTTGACAGTAAATGCTTTTTCCTTATTAAGAGAACTCATTTTTCCAGTAACTATAGAGTGTTAAGAAATTGGAATGAAAGGACATTTTGTATATGTCCTTCACTGTAATGGTGCACTATTCTTACTTAATCACCACCATAAAACAGATTGATAGTCAGGAAATGAGTTAATTTTCTACTTGAGTTCTATCAGGAGTATTTGCCATGGATATAATATTAGATATATGTATTAAAATATCCAGTCATCAAATTTTTAAAATAATTAAGTAGTATAATTTTAATCAATTTCAAGATAAAATAAATAGTATGACTAGTATTTACATTTGAGAACTCTTATAAATTTCAGGGATAACATTTATAAGACAGAAGCTATGCATCCTTTTAAATAGATATTCATACTTTCAATGGGATAACATCTATAAGAAAGTAGCTATGCATCCTTCTAAATGTAGTCTTCTAAAAATTCATTTTAGAAACACATAAGTATTTATTTTGTCCTTTATGAAACCTAAATTTTAATTATGGATTTTGCAAATTAATGAGAAAATATTGCTTTAACAGAGGTCAGGCTTATATACAGAGAAATAACAACACGATCGTCCTGAATTCTTATTAAAGTATTACTAACAATAAATGCTATTACCAAAGCTTAGAGAAAATGAATGGTATAACAAACCACAGGTGCATTTGATAGATAAAATTTCAGAATAAACAAAATTATGATAGAATGATAGAATAAGAGTAAAAAAATCCAAATTTTGGTGTATTTAACTTTTGGTGTTTCATAAACATCTTACTTTGTTTTCTGTATCTTGAATTTATTTTCTTTCATTTAATGAACCTGCTTTGCCTCTTTCTTTCCTTCCTTCCTTCCTTCCTTCCTTCCTTCCTTCCTTCCTTCCTTC
>JAKSZT010054334.1:22841562-22876657 GCA_026826555.1 Tolypeutes matacus
TTCCTTCCTTCCTTCCTTCCTTCCTTCCTTCCTTCCTTCCTTCCTTCTTTCTTTCTTTCTTTCTTTCTTTCTTTCTTTCTTTCTTTCTTTTCTTTCCTTCCTTTCTTCCTCCCTCCCTCCCTCCCTTCCTCTTTCCCTTCCTTCTTTCCTTCCTTGGTATTCATTCTAGTATATTTTTTGTTTTTTTTTTCTTTTTTCTTTTTTAAAGCAGCAATCTTAATAGAAAGGGTAGGTCATATGTAATCCATCAATCTAAAGCAGTTAAAAACACATTTCAGTGGGGACTTATTTATTTTACATGAAAATTTGGAATAATAATTTCTTATGAGGGTAATCAAAGTGAAAAATGAAGCTGCTTCAATTAACCCAATTTTGCAACTGACCATCAAATTACATCCATATTTGTTTTACATTATTACTGTAATTGGTTTTGGTAACATAATAATGAAAGCAAAACCTTATCCATAGATTATTTTATTCTATTAAAATAATTTAGACACTTGAAAACAGACAAGCAAGAAATTCATATTCAAGTTGGGGCCATAAAAAGATATGGATATATTGTGGATTGAATCATATCCTCCCCCCCCCCAAAGACTTGCTCAAGTCCTAACCTGAGGTCTGTGCATGTGATCTTATTTAGAAATAGAATTATCGAAGATGTTATTAGTTACGATGACACCAAACTGGATTAGGGTGGACCCTAATCCACTATAACTTGTTTCTTCATAAAAGAGGGGAAAATGGACACAGACAGACATGGGATAATGTCATCTGACAACTGAGACAGAGATTGAAACCCAAAGATTGCTGGCAAACTACCAGAAGAATCTAAGAAGAGGTGAGGAAGGTTTCTCCCCTTTAGATTTCAGACTTCTAGCCTCTAGAACTAAAACTGTAAAACAAGAACTTTCTGTTGTTTTAAGCCGTCCAGTTTGTGGTACATTGTGATGGAAGCCCTAATAAATAAGACATACAGCATTAGTAAATTTATTCTGGAAACTGAAAGAAAATAGGTTTCTTGTGGTTTTTAAACTTTCATTCTTTTGAAAAAAAGGATTTTTACATGTACATTACTAAATTTGACATGTAGAACAATGTGATTGGAAAACACAAATTTAGATAATTCTCTGCTTCTCTCTGTGGAATATTGTTAGTTTCAAAACTGAATTTACATTTGCATGTTGAGCACAAAATTCATTTTATATGTAATTCCAGACATTTTGCCTTTACAAGCAGGTTAATAATATGAAATTTCATATTGCCAAAATGAGCTCATTATGTTTATGAAAATATCTGCAAAATATGAGTTATCATCTGATATTTGAGAAGATATTTATATTAAAGAGGTATCATAAAGATTAAAAATTGAAAGAAAATATGACAGCTTGTGCTACCTGAAATATTTTGAAATATTGTCTGGAATAATTAAGTATCTTCATATGAAAAATATATTTCAGTGTTACTCACCTTTTTTTTCATTATTGCCTCATAAAGAGATATTACCAGGAAATTAATGAGATAATTTAAATTATAAAACCTAGAATAAGGTTTTATTTTTTACATTTGAGGTTTGGAGGGCCACAAATCATTGTATGATGTAAGATATTTTGTCTGCTAAGAACAAACCCCTTGGAGATGAGATCATCTTGTTCAGAAGCCCTAGTATATTCTTATTCTATCCCCTTTCCTTGTTCTATTTCTATTTTTCTAAATTGTGTTTACCATCATCTAACATTCTATAGAACCTATTTGTTTATTTATTTAGACTTCTCTTCACACGACAGGAAGTTTCATGTAGTATCCATTGCTTTCTCTGGATCTCTAAGATCTGAAATAAGATAGAAAAGAATTGTTAACTATTTCATAGAAGACACATTCTTTATTTCTTCAAATAAGCCTTCATATAAGCATATATGCACACCTTATCTTGATCATGTTCATTCAGTGGGTTAGGCAGTTAACCTACTGTGGTATAATTAGAGAAGTTCATAAAATACCTTCTTAAAATAGCAAATTTGAATTTAAAACACTTTCAATAGAGAGATATTCAACATTTTCAGTTAAACTTTGTGTTTTTTTAATAATGAAAATCATTTGGCTGGGGTTGCCCATCATCAACCTTATAAACAAAAACTAAAATATTAATTTTATCTGAGAAGTGTGACAACCAACATCAGCATGCCAGAGCAAATAGGACAAAGAACTGAGACCACTTATGTCAACATGACTTAGTTTGTTCCAGGAGAGCTTTGTCTATGAAAATAAAGCTATAAACCTATACCTAATAATATATTTCACATCAGGAATTTCTTTCAGAGAAATTTATCTTAGATAATACTATGCTTACCTGGGTAAAGCGTTAACCTTTCACACAAGAATTTACTTATTAAGATTTGCTTCAATACTATCTCTTCTCTATGTGCACCAGTCCTAAACTACTGTGTCACAAATATGCCTAATTGTAATCAGTTCCCCAGTTTGGAACACCCAATTTAAACTACTTAAGAACAGATGCCAAAACCCTTTAAAAATTTCCTTTGACTTTCCATTTTTGAGAAACTGCTGAGATTCAGTCATGGTTATAGTCTTCCTTACTCCCTTACTGTAATTCTAGAGAAATTACCCCTAAACTGGTAAATATTTCCATCACACACTTTTTCTATTCCAGGGCCAAATAAGAAATTCAAAGCACTTTTGCAGTTAAGATTGAAGGTTCAGCCAAGTGACATAAATGATCCTGCATTTGGGTTGTGATATACCTTCTGAATGTTGGGACATGCAACTTTCCCATGAAACTGAAGAAGCAAAGCCTTGCAAAGCTGCTCTTGCTAGAAAGAAGGCACGACCATGCCCTCTTCTCTTTGGTTCCTTTTCTGCTATTACTCTTTCTCACTCATGTACTCAGTTTAGTCTAGGGACTGCTTCCGTTTGGGAAATGGCAAAAGACTTCCTGTTTCCTAGAATTGGAGCAAGCTACCTTGTGCTGGTTAATTTACTATTTTGCCAGTTTCTCTCTGGACTAGGCTTTCCTCATCAATGAAATGGTAAGATGGAAGATCTTGGTTTGGTTTTGGGGAGAAAAGTAAAAGATAGAACCATGCAGAATTGCAAAAAACAAAATTTTCCTTTAACAGTATTTTGAGGTAATAATAATGTGTGAAATAATATGATATACTGACAAAATAATTGCAGACTTTATTTAAAAATATGTAATTAAAAGCCTTTGAGAATTTTACCCTTAAGAATTTAGTCATTAATAATTTCAATACTTTATACAGAAGCACACATGCTGATAGGTTTTATGCTTAGAAACACCGTAATGAATATTGATAAAACTGGTAATTATTAAGAGCTGTTTAAAAATACCTAAAAACACTAATTAGCTTTCTCTTTTTATTATTTACTATCCTTGTTCCAAAGTCAATTTTGATAACATATGATTATATCTGATATAATTGATTATTATATATTTATTTATTCATGTTAAATTTATCTATAGCAATTGTATTAAGAGATGGTTAATACAGAATTGTTTCTTAGTAAATCACAGAAGACACATGTAATAACAACAATGTTCTACTTAAAACAAAATCAAAGAAACAAAATGATTTTTTCCTTAATTTCTCAGACAAAATACATAAAGATTTTGGAAATTTTATTTGCTGTATTTTATTAGTTTCATGCACATGAGACTTCTAAATTTTAAAAAGTTGAAAATAACTTGAAGTGTTACAGTTTATGAAACTTGATGTTACATTATTTCACCTTTAAAAAAAGTTACATGATTTTTGAAAGTATACATTTAATTAGATACTTAACATGAAAAAAGGAAAATGGTGATATTTGCTGAAGCAATAAATTTATATTATTATAACTCAGAAAAACCAAGCTAAATGCACACTCTCATTTAATAAAAGAAAAACACACCACATTTTCTATTGACCAATTTACTATTTTATTTCTTATTAGCGCACTTGATCTGTTAAGAGTCAAGTGAACTATCTGCCTGTAATCATCTAGGAAGCCATATTAATTTTAGATTTAATAATTAGGCATACTTAATTTGATTCATTGTATATCATTATATAATGAATATACAATTATGTAAATCTAGAGGTTATGTATTTAGTTGAAGATTACTAACATGCTTCATTATTTTTTAAAAGACTTTATATTTTTAGATCAGTTTTAAGTTTACCAAAAAATTGCACAGAAAGTACAGAGTGTTCCCATATACCCTCTCTCGTCTGTGCCCCTTCAAGCAGTTGCCCCTATTATTAGCATTTGCATTAGTCTGGTACATTTGTTACATTTGATTAACCCATATTGAAACTTTGTTACTAGCTAAAGCCCATAGTTTACAGTAGGGTTCACTCTTTGTGCTGTACAGTGCTATGAGCTTTGACAAATGCATCATGTTATGTATCTACCATTACAGTATCATACAGAATAATTTCAATGCCCTAAAAGGCCTTGTGTTCTACCTTTTACTTCCCCTACCCTCCATGGTCCTAAAAATACTGATCCTTTTAATATCTCTATAGTTTTGATTTTTCGGAATAAAATACAGTTGGAATCATACAGTATGTAGCTCTTTCAGACTGACTTCTTTCACTCAAAAAAAAAAAAATGCATTTAAGATCCAGGCATGTCTTTTTGTGGATTAATGGCAGCTTAATTTTTATCACTCAATAACATTCCATTAAATGGATATACCAGTTTTATTTTTTAATTCATTTATTGAGAGATATCTTGTTGCTTCTGATTTTTCACAATTATGAATAAAGCTGCTATAAGTATTCCTGCATAGATAGATTTTTGGCTGGACATCAGTTTTCAGCTCTTTTGGGTAAATACCAAGAGGTGTGAGTGCTTGATCACAGGTTAAGCTGATGTTTTAACTTTGTAAGAATCTGCCAAAATGTCTTCCAAAGTGTCTGTGACATTTTGCGTTCTTAGCAGCAATGAATAATGAATGATAGTTTCTTTTACTTGGCAGGCTCACCAGCATTTGGTGTTGTCAGTGTTTTGAATTTTAGCCTTTCTAGCAAGATTGTAGTGGTAACACATTGTTTTTTAATTTGCAGTTACCTAATAACATATGATGATGTTGAGCATCTTTTCGTATGCTTATTTGCCATATGTATATTTTCCTTAGTGAGGTGTCTGTTCAGATATTTTACCCATTTGTTAATTGGGTCATTTGTTTTCTTACTGTTGAATTTTAAAGAATTCTTTGTTTATTTTAGATAGTCGTCTATCAGATGTGTGCTTTGCAAATAATTCCTTCCAGTCTGTGGCTTTATTATCATTCTTTTAATTTGTGCTTTTTGCAGAGAAAAAGGTTTTAATTTTAATGAAGTCTTGCATATTTTTCTTTTATTGATTGAGTTTTGGTGTCATATAGAAAAACTCATTACCAAACTCAAGGTTCCTTAGGTTTTTTTACTATGTTATATTCTAGAATATAACATTTTGATTAATTTTCATGAGAAAAGTAAGGTCATTTTGCCATTAAATTACCTTTGTTTCCTTGTCAAAGATCAGTTGAGTGTATAAGTGTACATCTATTTCTGTGTTCTCTTTTCTGGTCTGTTGATCTATTTGTCTATTCTTTCATCAATACCACAGTATCTTGATCACTGTAGCTGAATAGTGTTTCTTGAAGTCAGGTAGTCTCAGTCCTGTGACTGTTATTTTTCAGTGTTTTGTTGGCTATTCTGGATCTTTTGACTTTCCATATAAATTTCAAATAAGTTTGTAGATATCTAGAAAATATTTTCCTGAGATGCTTTGTTATTTTTTAAGTTTGGCTTAGACTTAAATGGGCAAACTCATAAAGGGAAAGAAATATATCAATCAGTTTTTCTACTTTTTATAGTTTTTATCAGTAGTCATGGCTACAATCTATTTTTAATAAAGCAATAAACAGGACTCTAAAAATATTTTATACATGTGAAGACAATTTTGCATCACCCACTCATCTTAAATCTTACTTGGACAGTCAATGATACAACACCATCTCCCAGATTTGATATTCAGGATGAAATTCAACAAAGTGTGGGGGATTCCTAAGAACAGTAAATACAAAACTTAACTTTGCTTTTGTTCTCTAGCTTTTCTAAGAGGCAGGTCTCCTCCAGGCTCAGCCTGAAGAGTATGAACTTGTATCACTGTTCTTCAAAGGGTCTGCTGTATTTTTTTTTTTTTAAGATTTATTTATTTATTTATTTATTTATTTATTTATTTATTTATTTATTTATTATTTATTTACCTTTACCCATTTTTTCACACACACCCGTTTTTACTGTTTTTGTGTCCATTCGCTGGGCAATTCTCTGTGTCTGTTTCCTGTCCTCTCTTCTCATCCTTCTCCTCCTGTCTTCAATCCAGTAAACCTCCAATGTGGAAGAGAGACATCCTACCAACTGCGACCCCTTAGTTCCTGTTTTTTTTTGGCACATCTAGTCTTGGCTCTCCCTTGTGTCCCTCTCCTGTTACATCATCATCTTGCTGCATGGCTCAGTGGGGCCTGACGGCACGCCTGCTCTTGGGGCCTGAAAGCGCACCCATGCACGGCACCTAGTGGCACACTTGCTCACAGGGCCTGGCACCCCCCGTGCCTTCTATATTTTTCTTTATTTTTACCGGGAGATCCCAGGGATCGAACCCAGGTCCCTCCATATGGGAGACGGACGCCCAACCATTTGTGCCCCATCTGCTCCCAAAGGGGCCTGCTTTAATCTGGAGAGTTCCAGAGAAAGTTTAGGTGATCTGCAGACTAGTAAATAAGTCTCTGGAAGATTGTGATTGTGGCAGTTCTAAAGCTGTTTGCCAATCTTAGCTAACATTTTAGAAAAATTGCAACCATGTAGAAATCTACCTTAAAGAAAGCTTCCTCTTTTTACTATGAAGAATTCTATTGGCAGGGTGCATTCTATCTTGGTATACAGTGGAGCTTATGGACTTTTCTTATAAGAGGAAGGAATGTTTAACTAAGTCTTATAAGGAATATGGGAGATGCACATATGAGGCTACCTACATTCAAGTCAAGAGCAATAACAATCCCATCCTATGTCTCTTTGCAAGTTAGAGAAATTTGCCAGTCCTTGGGTGATTAATTAGAAAAGGCAGAGGAGGACATATGGATTGACTGCTAGAACACGGACTGGATTTTGGTTTGCCCTTCAGCAGTCCATCTGACCTCACAAAACAGAGCAACCACACGGAGCGCCCATGATTTCATCTTGCTATATTTAAGCCATAAGCACCACTGTAAAACACACTCCCACATGCACAGTTTTCCACAGTTGGAGCTCACATTCCTACTTGAGGCAATTAGTGTGCAAATGCATTTTTAGAGCATACATTTTAATAAGGTTGCAAGTAACTTTGAGCTTTGTTTCATAAAGAACTTGCAACACAGATTGCATTTTGTTATCCTATCAAATATCCTGTAAGTCTGTCTTGACCAGTGTATCATTTTGTCTGTTAGTTCAGAATTATTCCTTTAAGAATGTGGTAAAGACTGAAGAAATTGCAGAGTTATATATATATTATTTCTTATAAGAAGATGTGCTAAGTTATACAAGGTTTTTGTGGTTTTTTTTGTTTGTTTTGCTTTGTTTTGTTTTTAATTGAAGGATGTTTGTTTTTAATTGAAGGATGTGAGGAAGATGTGGGTCCTTTTAAAGTACACCTGAGAGAATCTGTCCCATTTGAAAGAAAAAATGTAGGCTAGATATAGAGATTATAGTTTACCATATGAACAAAGCTCCACAATCAGTCCCTGGAGGAGAAGAGCTAAGTCACATCCTCAGTCCCCCTGGTGAATTTTATGTCCCATGACTCCCTTTCTTACACCTTGGATTCTTCTCAAAGCGTTTTCTTTGCTATTGCTCTATCTCTTTTCCATACTCATTTGCTCATTCATCTGCCTATAGGAAACTCCTCCAGGGCAGTGAATAAAACACAAATGGGCACCGAATTTAAATTATGCAGATCTAATGATTACTATGCACTTCTTCAGTGGACGTGGGAAGGAGAAATATGTTGTAGTAAATGTAAGCAGATAGACTAAGCAATGTAACCATTTAATTGTATCACTAACAGGCCAGGAATAGAGTTAAGTTTGTATGACCTTTATATGGCTAATTGTTTTGTAGAGAATATTTTTTTTTTCCCCTATGAAATAGGCACAGTCCAAGCAACATGGCTAATTCTCTTTGGGAGAACTTATTCTACTTATATGATAACAATTTAGTCCTCTTATTTTAAAGAAGTTTCTTTTTATCCTTGCATAGTTTTTTCAATTCTTTATAAATTTCAAACTATGTTACTCTTTGTGTAAATAAATAGGGAAACATTAAAAAGAATTACTGCATATTAATTATGCCCATTATTTTCCACATGGAGAGTACTGTGTGAATCATAATGTTTCTCCTACATGAGCTCTTGAAAAAGCAAAAAGTATCCACCACCGCTAGTGAAAAAAAAAAAAAAAAAGCACAGAATACATTTTGAATATTAATATCTTTGCTGATTTTAGCTCATTTTACAGCTTGATTTTCCTTTCACCTTCATTTACTGGCCTAAAAAAGATATTTTTTAAATTTCATTTTAGCACAGCATACATTTTTGTAAAACCACTTTAAATCCAGTAGAAATAAGATCATGGAAAATAAACAACAAATCCTATGACTCTCTTTTTCTTCAGGGGAAGAGAGGCAACTCATTTGTAGAGAAATTCCAAAATCATAGAACATTAAAATGAATTGAGACAACAAAAAACATTTGCAGCAGAAAATATCTATTACTATAAGATCTTAATTAGCTAAAACCTATAATTAGCCAGCATTCATTAAAGACTATTTGAGTCCAAATAAATACATAAGTGGCCATGTGTATTTTGTTTAGGAGAATATTTCTGCACAGTTATTTACTATAAAGAGAAAATGTACATGGATATAAGCAAATGTAATGACATTTCTATATAATTGCACACATGGTAAATGTACATGGAGAGACCAAGCAGTTAAACAATTCAGTTATAATGGAATGACATCTGTATTGTGTAAAATGCTATATTCATTGTTTGCCAAAACTTTTTTTTTTCCCAGTTTTCCTGTTTTGTCATTCTGTGACAAAATTATAGGACAGCAATAATGGCATGGCAATGGAAAGCTTAAAAGCTTTCTCAGAAAAAAAAGTACATACTATTTTGTAATAACAAATTCTCACTATATTTATGATTTATCAAGTGAGATTGATGTGAAAAAATTTTGCAAAGTGACAAATATCTAAATTTCCTAAAACAATTCCAAATATCTCAAATATTTATTAAATATTTAGTAGCATGTTAATTGAATTCTGACAAAATTTTAAGAAGAATTTAGTGATAATTTACTTAACACTTTAAAAAGATATTTGCATTACTTCTAATTTGAACAGAAATAACTTGCAAAGCCCAATCATTTCATAAATAAAGTTTATTTGTATGGATTTTGGAGTCATAAAAACTTTAGTCATTTATCATTTCTATCATTGCCTTAGGTATTACCTGAATGTAATTACTCCTTCCTCAAAAGATTATCCAAGTTCCTGGCACAATATAATTTTCAATGGTCTTAAATAAAATAATATATACAAAAAATGATCTATTTATTATAAAGTGCTGCAATTATTAGTTGTTTTTATATCAAGATGACTTGCAGACACATTCTGAGTGAATTATAGAGATTTCTTTGTAATTCTTATATTACAAAGAATATGTATCTGTTTTAAATTGTTTGTATAATCATCTCCAGGCCCTAATGCTATCCACTCATATGTCTTTTTGGATTACATATCCTTGTCTCCATGGGTTGAGGTAGAGGATTGATCTATGGAAGAGAAAAGAAAAAACTGGTCTGTGATGTGACTTGGTCTGTGATTTCTGTTCTTGATTATACCCTGTGCTAACCAACTAAATTTTGTGCTTTAATTTTGAAAATATTATAGAGGAAAGAAAAACAAACAAACAAAAAAAAAACTGTTAGTGCAGTAAACATTGTAAAACTACTATATGTTAGGATTGTGTTAGGTATGAATAATAATCAATAAAGATAAATAAGAAATAGGTTATATTGTGAAGTGACTTGAAAATCTGTGGTGAGAGAAAGATATGAAAACTGAAAATTTATTATATTTAAATGGAGAAATGGTAGGCACCAAATATAGAGAAGAAACCAAGAAGAATGGCTCATACAATAACAAGTTTCAAAACTTGTTTAAAGAGGTAGGAAGTATCTATAGATGAGAATGGAAAAGAAATGCATATAGGGCTCCGAATGTCTTACAGGAATATTAGATTTTACACTATTGATTAGAGAGTTCATTGAAATTGTTTAAGGTTGGGATTGAAATGTTTTGATTTATGTTTCGTTTTGATCACTCCGATAGCACTATAAATGGAGGATTTGTACATGATCTGGCTAGAGAACAGTAAATGATTGGAGAGATAATGGCATTAAAGTAGGGAAGGAATGATAAAGACGAGTCTATACAGTGGAGTTAAAGCATATGGATTTTCAAATATTGAGCTATATTTGAGTAAGATTAATTCATGGGGTAATGAAGATATTATAATGACTTGTATCAAGATTTCTAGCTTGGTTCATTGGGACAATGGGTACCTAAATAAGAAAAACCAGCAAATGAACAGATTCAGAGGACAACATGACGAACTGACTTTGGAAAAGTTATATTTGAGCTACTAGTTATATATATATATATAGTGTAAAGTTATTTATATTTTTTACTAATAGTTGTCAGTTTTGACCAATAATGAGCTGTCACAAGATAGCTGTCTTAGCTTTTGAAGTTCAACCAGGGAGACAAATGCTCAGATGAGAAAATTTCTGTCTTAATCTTTGAATAAAGGAAAAAAATCCTGTTTTGACACTTTCTAGGGGTTACAGAATTCAACTCCTTTTTATTTAATTGCATATTGTTAGTTTTCTAGTGTCTTTTCCTACCTAATCCCCCTAAAACAAATCAATGGCATGATTCATCTGTATTTTGACCTTACATAAAACAAGACTAATCATGGGAGATTTATGGATAGTTTCCTTGTATAATCTCCTCCGTTTTTGTTGATATGATTATACTGGGGATTATGTTAGAAATTTAGAAAGCTTATTCTCTAGTTTTTTTCTAGGATTCTGTTGTTCTTGTTTTTCTCCTCCCCTTTGAGAGGAAACATGCATAATCAATTAAAAATTTAGAAAGAATGAAGGAAAACTGAACTAAAAATTGAGAGATTATGTTCAATTTTTCTCTGTATAGCTCTAAGGTATACGCTATGTGACAGGGACCTAAAAGTGTGGAACTGTGAAATGGCTATATGTTATAGCTTAGTTCATATGTTTGCGGTAGGAATAATGTTTGATGAATATTGTTTTAGTTTCCAAGGTTGCTGAAACAAATGCCTTGAAAGGGGTCTGGTTAAACAATGGGAGTTTATTCACTTATGGTTTAAGTTTAGGAAAAAGTCCAAATCAAGATATCATCAAGGCAATGGTTTATTCCTGAAGACTGTGGCATTCTGGGGCTGGCTGCTGACAATCTTTGATACTTAGGCTGTCACAAGGCAAAGCACATGGCAGCCTCTCGTTTTCTATTCCAGCTTCCATTAAATTTTGGCTTCTTGCTTCCGTTTTTTTCCTGGATTTCATTCTGCTTATAAAGGACTCCAGTAATAGGTTTTATGCCCATCCTGATTGGGCTGGACCACACCTTAACTGGTATAACCTCATCAAGAGTTCCTGCTTACAATGGGCTTGCACCCACAGGGATAGAAGAGATGTAAGAACATGTTTTTCTGGGGGTACATACAGTTTCAAACAACAACATATATGGACCCTTCTACAAACTGAATTAGCATGTGGTAAATAATCATTAAAATGCAGTGATTTACAATCCCAAATTTTGAAAAACTTTTTAGAGATTTTTCGTTGTAAATTTCTGCTTTAGAGCCCCTTTAAATATCTTTTCATAGAAATGTGTAAATTCACATGATTTTCTTTGTAAGAAGAAACTTACCCATATTACCTCAGTTATGGTGGGAGACTTCAATTTAAGGGCAAGATGTTTTGTTAGAATATCCATTTAGGCATATTCTGTAGATTCTGTTATCCTTGTGATACATTTTTTCTTTGTTACAACTCTTTGTGTAGTTCCCATCTTTTCTCAAAATAGTTTCTGCACCTATCCACATGTCTCAATTTCAAACACCCCAAGAGAGATAAGATCTATTTGGCTGGCAAATCCTCATTGTGTGTATATATATATAAACTCTTTGAGTAGAGTGCATGAACTGTTTTAATAAAACTAAGCAAACTGTAGATGGATGCCATGGGAGGGCACTCATCTCTAATCTAGTCAACTTGGGCTTAGTAGGCAAAATCATAGGTAAAGAAGCCTGGTGACCTATCTGAATAGGACCATTTCTTGCTGCTTGCTGATCAGGCACACTTTCAGACTTCTAGTAGAAGCATAATTCAAACAAGACATTATTTAAAAAAATAAGATTATTAACTAGGAAAACTGCATTAGAATTTCTCGATTAGTGCTGATGTAGATCTACTCATTTATATATATATATAATTGAAATAATTTGAGAAGAAGAATTGTGTCAAAGGTAATAAAGCAGAGAGGTGAATAGTGTACAAACTCACAGGAGATGAAGGAAAGATCTTTTATAAAATTTAAAATATGAATTTAAATTAAAATAAAACTATGTTAACAAATTATTAACTTGACATATTAACAAAATGTTTTACTCAGTTTGGCCTTATATCAAGAATGTTGTAGAAATATTCATGCATTAGGAAAAAATTATGTGGAAAAAGGGTTAAAAAGTCAAGAGATCTTTTTTTGTTTGTTTTCTTTACTATTTTGAAAATTACTGTACCACACAACTATATAGAATTTCATGTTTTGGCAACAACTTTTAATAGGCAGCATAATACATCCCCCCATCAACCACCTAAAAGATGTTGGTGAATATGTTGGTGACACAGCAAAGTATAATTAAGGTTACAGATAGAATTAAGGCTGCTAATAAGTTGAGGTTCAAATATTTGGAATATCCTGGATTTTCCAACTGAGTCTAATATAAGCAAAAGGGTCCATAAAAGAAGAAAGGAAGGTAGAAGAAGAGAGTAAGATAAAAGGATGTGAAAGTAGAAGCAGAGTCTAAGTGATGTGGTATGGGTAGTATTTGATCAGCCTGCTGGCTTTGAAGATGGAGGAAGAGAGCCACAAAGAAAGGAAAGTAGACAACCTCTAGAAGATGGAAAAGGCAAGAAAATAGATTATCTCAAGAAACTCCCAAAAGGAACACATCCTTGCTAACATCTTGATTTTAGTGTAGTGAAACTCATGTTGGGTTTTGCTGGCAGAACTGTAAGATAATAAATGTGTAATAATTTGTCACTAAGTTTGTAGTATTTTGTTATAGCAGCAATAGAAAATTAATACAAACTACTTCTTAGCAATTTTTAAACTAAACAAAGTTCACAATTGTAAAGCAACTTAGAACTGATTATGGAATTGGAATTGGATACTTGCCTTAAAGTGTTTTTTGTTTGTTTGTTTGTTTGTTTTTTACCGGGAGGTCCCAGGGATCAAACCTAGGTCCCTCCATATGGGAGATGGATGCCTAACCATTTGAGCCACATCTGCCCCCCTTGTCTTAAAGCTTTTAATCTTAGAGGAATAAGATGTAATGATGAATAATGAGATGTGGAAATTATATTAAAGGCAAAAATAATTTTCCTGAAATATTTTCAAATTATACTATTTTCATTTAAATCATTAATTCAGTATAGGTAAGAGCTTTTTTCTAGCAATTTAGTGTAAAGAGACTAGTAAGTGGAACATGATGAAAATAACAGAATATAATATTAATATAATACCTATGGGATCTCTTTCCAGAAATACAAAATGTCATGCATGTGCAATCTGAGGGAATTCTCAAACCACAGACAGCCACAGGCCCCATAAAAAAATAGATAAAATAAATAAAATAGTATGGTTACCAAGTGTTGTCAAAAGATTTACTCTGCTAATGAGAAGTTTTAGCTACTGCTACCAAATTTATGACAGTGTTCAATTTGAAAAGTTTGTGTAGGGTTATGTACTTAATTGCATGATACTGCACCCACTGCTGTTTCTAAGAAAATAGATGTGGCAGTTTGATATTGTTTAAGAATTCCAAAAATGGATATTGGATTGTGTTTGTAAACTGGTCTGTTCTTCTGGGCATATTAGATTGTATTAGACTCAGAGTTTTCACTTTTACTTTATTACATCAAGATTAGGGCTTTTATTTGAACACGTCATTAGGGTGACCAGTTTCTAGTACTCAGAAAGTAGAAAGTCAGATAAATGCTTATTTTAACTTTTTAAATTTTACATCTGTGTTTCTATGAAATAATCACAATTTATTTGTTGATATATGGTATGTTGCATTTGCCTGAATTATATCTAAGTCTGTACAGAAATCCATAGACCTTATTTTAAGAGGTCAGACAATTTCTCTGGATACTTTTCTCCCCTTTCATGTCAAATTTTTAAAAACACTTTATGAAATTTTTCTATATTTCACATTATGTCCTAACATATGGAGATCCCTCTAATTGTAACATTTTTATCCTAAATCTGATAATTTCTTTCTTAATATGCAGATGTAAATTCATAGCATACAAAAGTGCCCTAGAATTTATTCCTCAGAATAAATGTTTAATGTCCACTCAGCAGTTCAATTTAAATATAGATTCTATATCAAAGATGTTTGCTCTGGTAATTTTATTGGAATGAATTTTAGCTCTTTTAATGCATTAGACTCCTTGAGAACACAGACATACTCTTTCTGCTTCATTAAAAAGCCTTGTAGACTTCACTGCACATACTACTAACTTAATGTTCATTTCCTGATGGCTAGGAATTGCTATAGACAACTAGATCTGCAGAAGCTGTGAGAACTTATCTAAAAAAGTCAAAAATCACTTACACAAAACCTGTAACCTAGTAAGGGTTTACTAATTGTTGTCTGGAATAGTATTAGTCTAGTTTTACAGACATTGAAATGGAGCTGGTAATGAATTTCCATTTGTAATGATTCAACATTAAAACTCTCTGTATTATCTTCTAAATTGGGTCTTAGATAAAGTTCTTTCAATGACTGCTAGACACATAGGAACCATTGAATTATAGGAATGTTCTGATCTCACAAATAAACCCAGGTGAGGGTCTGTGGCAGTTTGGCATTATTTATTAATTCCAAATATAGATACTGGATTATGTTTGTAAACTGGTCTGTATCTGGGCATGATTAAATTATACTTTGGGTGTTGATTGAGCTACTTCAGTAGGATGTTGAGTCCTCGCCCTCGTGGCTCACAAAGAAAACTACACAGCAGAAAATAGAGTTGGAGATTTTGAGCTGGAGCCCAGGGAAGTAAACACACAGAGCAGCAGAGCAGCTGAGCCCAGACAGAAACAAGTCCCTGGAAGAGAAGAACCCAGGAAGCCTGAACAGGCAGACATTGGCAACCATCTTGCTCCAACATGAGGCAGCAGACTTTGGTGAGGGAAGTAACTTATGCTTTATGGCCTGGTAACTGTAAGCTTCTACCCCAAATATATACCGTTTATAAAAGCCAACAGATTTCTGGTATTTTTCATCAGCACCCCTTTGGCTGAGTAATACTGGGTCCCACAACTCACTCAATTATTAACATTATAATAATTGTGAAAAAAAATGAAAGCAAATATATCACGAATTGAGCATAAATTCAGCATGACTAAAAGCAGATTATGCAGGACAAAAGTTAAAATGCTCAATGAAATTTATTTGCTTGCTTAATCACAAGCAGCTACCAGAACCAATATACAATAATCAGTTTTGCAACACAGCACTGACATAGAAGGCAGGAGTCAGAATGATCAGCTGTCAACCTGCATCTATCTTATGCTAATCAAAGTGGTGTCTGCCTTGGGATTTTATGCCTTAGTGGTTAGATAGTAAATATCTTTATAAAGGGAGTACCCCCCTTGGCTGACATCAAGACATTCCATTGTCCCAGGAATGTCTGGTTATCACTCGTTACAAACACAAGTTTTTTTAATCAATTTGTTTGCATTATAATATAGTCAACATATTTACAAAGTTTGTGATTCCACATTATTAATATTGTTTCAAACACAAGCCATCTAGTGAAAAAGAATGGAGCATTCTATGCTTTGTTCCTGGTCATTTTATAAGTGAACTTCATTGTTTTGACTCTGTAATTCAGTTTATTCTTATGTGAGATAAGGCAATTGGATTATATGGTGAATGCTTCTTCTAGTTCTAAAACTTCACATATAAACAACAATAATAAACATTTTATATTTACATTAATTTCCTTATGTAATTTGATTCTTCATATAATATTAAGTTAACCAGTTTACCTTTATAATCCTGCTGAGAATATTGGATATATGACACAGAAAGTTTTATATAATTTGCTTTGTTTTACCAAAAACAATCAAATATATATTTAAATATAAATCTGACAAAACTTCTAGTTACAAATGCCAGATTTCTAGATTGATAAGTATCAGTCATTTACCTTACAATGCCAGAAGTTCATGTTAACTTTCTCTCAACACTCTAGGATTCACCTTTGCAGCATAAAATGCTGTTAAATTCATTGGTGCAGTGGTTCTATATAGTTGAAAGTCTCGAATTAATTCCCCAGGTTAAAGAAAAATATAATTCCTTTTACAGGTGATTACCATGTCTCTTCCTAGATTAATTCCCTGTATTATTTTGCTAGAGTGTCACTTTCAAGTCCATATTCATCTATTTCTGCCAGTCTCTTCCTTGAGTTTAAAAAACTGTCTTCTTTCTGTATCATATTGTGTTTCTGTTATTTGTTCCATGCATTACAGAGAAAAATGAACATCTGCATATATGATAAATATATTTGTCCATTTTGAACAAATAACTAATAAGTTAGCATTACTAAAGCCAGAGTCCTCTTATGAAAATATCACTTTCTAATGCTATTCATCTTATTGTGTGGGTAAAATTCATTATATAACTCCTTATTTAGAAATACAATCCAGCCTACAAGCAAAAAAGACTTAGTTGGTGAAATCTTTTGGTCTGCCAATAGAAATAAGGGTGAACTGCAGGTTATTGACAGCACAAAAACATTTATTCTTTGGATGGAAGAAAAATGAAGATATACTCACTGGTGGGCTCAAAACTGCAAATACTCAGGCCATCCTGGCATTCTGATTAATTAACTTTGTTGAATTTCTTATGCATGACCATTGTATTGTGCCAAAACAAAATTGGTTACCAAATAACCAGAAGCAAAGGTCATATATTCCCTGAAAATTGTTTCTGTATTAAAATTTACAGTAGGGATGGCTGACAGCTTAAGCAGATAAGGCCCAGCTGTCACTAAAACAACAGAAAAAGAAACAGAGGCTGCCTTGGGGACCTGCTTTGAAGTACAGCAAACCAGGAAACTGTTACACAATTCCCACAAGAGTGAGGGTCAGAGAGATGAAGAAGCCAAAACAAATAATCATGAGTTATTAAACCTCTTGGCTGCCGTGGAGGGCTCCCCTCCTCCACCCCCCCCCAAGATATTATTAGAGTAAAACTCCTAGCAAATTGTATCTAACTGAGAGGAGAGCAGACATCATCCTTCCTGCCTCCTTTGGATATATATAGAACGGGAAGGTGCTCTGAGTCATCTTGGAAGGTAGTGGACAGATAAAGAAGCCAGGGAAAATCATGGGTTGCTTGCCTCTGTGGCTGGAAGAGGCACATATACCTGGCCCTCAGGGCAGATAGACTAGGTGGAGCCCCTGGCTCCCTACTCCAAACAGGAATATGACAGCAGATTCCCTGTGAGGAAAGGAGTTCTGGGGCGATGGGGGTGGAAAGTGATTTGTTTGTGGTGAGCTTAGCCATCTGGGCCCCCCTTGAATATCGGAAGGGATCCAGAGTGGACAGGAAGAGGGGAGGGGGATCTCCTCAGGCAGGTGGTAATGCCCAGCCACCTAGGTAAAGAGAGGAATTATATCAGAGAGGAGGCAAAGATGGGCAGTTGATCAGCAGGATCCCAGTGGACTGCAGGGAATCTAACCTGCTTGAGGGAAAAGGGACAGATAAGCTTCTGAAAGGCTAATTAACCTAAGGAGGCAGAATAGCTCAGTGGAAGAATTCCTGCCTAGCATATACAAGGTCCCTGGCTTGATTCCTGGCACTTCCTTGAGAAGTGATCCACCAGGTTATCAGGCATCCAACTGAAACTTTATGACAGGGAACATACAGACATTCCCTTTGTATTAGCTTTACTTGGATCTCTTATCTTTTTTAAAAAAGTTCCTTTTTAAAAAATTTCCCTTATTTTACACACTAAAATCTGGTTCAAAACCTGCAGAAGGCAGACTGCAGGGTGAGTGTTTGATGAACATGATTACCCTAAGAAAATCCATAGGGGTCTAAGGGAAGGGAGCTGTTTTTTCATGTTTAGTTTTGTTTCGTATTTTTTTTCTTCTGTCTCCTATTTTTAAACGAGTCCCTGCTGTCTTGTTTCTTGTTTGTTGTGTTTCCCATTCCTTTGTTTCTCTGCTTGTTTTTCTTTTTTTTTTTTCTTTTGTACACTGATTTACTCTACCTACGCTATTTCTTTTCTCTCCTTCATCTTTATATCTTCTGTTTTCTGTTGTTGTTCTTTCATTCCACTTCTTTTATTTGATGTCCACTATTTCTTGTTTTCATTGCTCTCTCTACTTTTTTTCTCTGTTTACTTTCTTATTTTTACTTTATTATTTCTCCCTTTTCTCTATTTTTTCCCTCTTCTCACCATTCCAGCCTTTTAATTCATTCCACATATTTGTCTGTACTCTGTTTCTTGTTTCATTGTTTTTATTCCACTTTTCTAATCTTAGTCCTCTGTGCTTCTTACTTATGTTAATCTTTCAATTTCCTAGGTTTTGTATGGTTCCTCTCCCAATTTTTACTATTAATATTACTATTATTATTTTCTCTTCCTATCTCTTCCTTTTCTCTGGTACAAGTTCTTTTTTCTCTCAAGGGAACATAGACAACAACAAGGAAATAGAATATGAGGAATGAAGTGTCAAAGTGAAACAGTACCACATACACATAAACAGCAACAAAATAAAGCCATAGAATAGAGAGAGAAGCTAATCAACTGAATACACTCATCAAGATAAACAGCTGCATAGATACCAACAAAAAATTACAAGCCATACTAAGAAACAGGAAGACATGGCCCAGTTCATCAAACAAACTAAAAACAAGTAGGAGATGCAGAACATGGAACAACTAATCAGAAATGTCCAAACAAATATCATGAATCACCTTAATGAAGTAAAGGAAGAGATTAAGGATATTAAGAAGACACTGGAAGAACACACTGAAGAAATTGTAAACATACATTAATATATAACAGATATGATGGTGATGAATGGCACAATCCAAAAAATCAAAAATATACTGGAAGCACACAATAGCAGAATTGAACAGGCAGAGGAAAGAATCAGTGATTTGGAAGCAAGTTCATGTGAAATCAAACAGAAAGTAGAACATACAGATAAAAAGATAGAATAAAATCAGTAGGGATTTTGGGATTGGAATGACAACACAAAATGCACAAATATATGCATTATAAGGCATCCCAGAAGGAGAAGAGAAGGGAAAGGGGAAAGAAGAAGTGTTTGAGGAAATAATGGCCAAAAACTTCCCTATTGAGGGAGATGGATGTACATGTCCAGGAAGTGCAGCACACCCCTAACAGTATAAATCCTAACAGGCCTACTCCAAGACATAGACTTGTCATATTGTCCAATGCTCGAGACAAAGAGATAATACTGAAATATGCAAGAGAAAAGAAAACCATCTTCATTAATAAGATTAAGTGTGAATTTCTCATCCAAAAAAAAAAAAAAATGGAGCTAAGAAGGCAATGGTACAACATAGTTAAGGTGCTAAAAGAAAAAACTTCCACCCAAGAATTTACAGTCCAGTAAAGCTGGCATTCAAAAACAAGGGAGGGCTCAAAATATTCACAAACAAAAATTAAGAGAATATATCAATAAGAAACCTGCACTTCAAAAAATACTAAAGGGAGATCTGCAGGTTAAAAGGGAAAAACAGGAGAGAGTTAGAGGAGAGTGTAAGAATAACTAAAATGACAAAAAGAAGAATACAAACAACATACAGTATATATAAACCTAAAGAAAATATGCCTAAGTAATGCCTTGACAGTAATAACATTGAATGTTAATGGATTAAACTCACCAGTCAAGAGACACAGATTGGCAGAATGGATAAGGAAATAAGACCTATCTACATGTTGTCCACAAGAAACCCACCTTAAACCCAGGGATGCAAGAAGGGTGAAAGTGAATGATTGGAAAACAATTTTACAAGCAAACAATTACCAGAAAAAAGGGCAGGAGTAGCTATATTAATATCAGAAAAAAAAAATAGACTTTAAATGCAAAACTATTTTAAGAGTCAAAGAAGGACAATATATATTAGTAAAAGAGGTAACCTATCAAGAAGAAATAACAAACATATACATTTATGCACCTAACCAGGGTGCCTCAAAATACATGAGGCAAACACTGGAAAAAGTAAGTGGAGAAATAGATGCCTTTATTATAGTGGGGGACTTTAATACACCATTAGACAGAACATCTCGACAGAGAATCAATGAAGAAACAAAGACTTTGAATCATACATTAGAGGACCTAATAGACATATACAGAACATTACTACCAAATACAGAGGGATATACATTCTTCTCAAATGCAAATGGATCATTCTCCAGGATAGACCATATGCTAGGTCACTGAGGAACTCAATGAATTTAGATAGGTCAAAATTATACAAAGTAATTTCTATGACCACAGTAGAATGGAGCTTGAAATCAGTAAGGGGTAGAGAACCAGATTAGGCACAAAGATACGGAAGTTAAACAACACACTCTTAGACAAACAGTGGATCAAGGAGGAAATCTCAAAAGAAATCAGTAGCTATCTTGAAACAAATGAAAATGACAACACAAAGTATCAAAATCTATGGGATGCAGGAAAAGCAGTACTGAAAAGGAAATTCAGAGCCATAAATCCCTATATTAAAAAAGAAGAAAGAGCTAAAATCAAAGACCTAACTGCACACCTGGAGGAATTAGAAAAAGAACAACAAGCTAACTCCACATGAAGTAGAAAAAAAGAAATAACAAAGCTTAGAGTAGAATTAAATGAAATAGAAAATAATAAAGCACCAGAAAAAAGAAACAAAACCAAACACTGGTTCTTCAAGAAGATCAGTAAAATTGACAAACCCTTAGCTAGACTAACAAAGAAATGTATTATATGCAAATACATAAAATAAGAAACAAGGAAGGGGATATCACCACTGATCCCACAGAAATAGTGTATCATGAGGAAACTCTGAAAAATTATATGCCAACAAGATTGATTTAGAGGAAATGGACAAATTCGCAGAAAAACACAAGCAGCCTACATTGTCAAAAGAATAAATTGATGAACTCAACAGATGAATCACAAGTAATGAGATAGAATTAATCATCAAAATGTTCCCAATCAAGAAAAGCTCAGTACGAGATGGATTCACAGGTGAATTCTACCAAACATTCTGGAAAGAACTAACACCAATCCTGCTTAAATGCTTCCAAATCATAGAAGTAGAGAGAATATTCCATAACTCATTCTATGATGCCAACATCACCCAAATATCAAAGTCAAAGATGCCACAAGAAAGGAAAACTATAGACCATTCTTTCTAATGAAACTGGATGCTAAAATCCTCAAGAAAATACTTGCTAATTGCAGTCAAACGAATTATACACCATGACCAAGTGGGTTTCATCCCTGGTATGCAAGGATGTTTCAACATAAGAAAGACAATCCAAGTAATACACCACATAAGCAGATTGAAAGAAAAAACAAAACAAAACACATGACCATCTCTATAGATGGAGAAGAAGCATTCAACAAAATACAGCAAACTTTCCTGATAAATACACTGCAAGAGATAGGAATAGAAGGAAACTTCCTCAACATGATAAAGGATATATATGAAAACACACTGTTCACATCATATTAGATGGTGAAATCCTAAAAGTTTTCCTTCTAAGAACGGAAACAAAACAAAGATGCTCACTTTCACCGCTTCTATTTAACATTGGGTTAGAAGTACTTGCTTGAGCACTTAGGCAAGAAAAAGATATAAAAGGCACCCAAATTGGAAAGGAAAAAAGTAAAAATTTCACTATTTGCAAATGACATGATCCTATACATAGAATGCCCTGAAAAATCTACAACAAAGATTCCAGAGCTTATAAATGTGTTCAGGAAAGTCACAGGTTATAAGATAAATGTGAAAATTCAGTAGCATTTGTGTATACCAATAATGAGCAATATTAGGAGGAAATCAAGAAAAAAGTCCCATTTACAATATCAACTAAAAGAATCAAATACCTAAGAACAAATTTAACTAAAGATGTAAATGGCTTATATGCAGAAAACTACACAACACTGTTAAGGAAATCAAAAAAGACTTAAATAATGGAAAAATATTCCCTATTTATGTATAGGAAGACTAAACATCATTAAGATGTCTTTCCTCCCCAAGCTGGTCTACACATTTAATGCAATCCCAATTAAAATCAGCATAGCATATTTCAATGAATTGGAAAAATTAACTATGAAATTTATTTGGAAGGGCAAGAGACCATAAATAGCCAAATATATATTGAAAAAGAAAAATGAAATTGGAGGAATCACACTACCTGACTTTAAAACATACTACAAAGCTACATACTACAGTGTTCAGAACTACATGGTATTGGCACAAGGATAGACATACTGACCAATGGAATTGAATAGAGAGTCCTGGAGTTCTGAAATAGATCCTTGCATATACAGTCATCTGAAAATTGACAAAGCCATTAAACCCACCCAACTGGGAGAAAATGGCCTCTTCAATAAATGGTGCTTGGAGAACTGGTTATCCATAGCCAAAAGAATGAGAGAGGAACACCAGCTCACACCTTATGCAAAAATTAACTCAAGATGGATCAAAGATCTCAATATAAGAACCAAGTAGTGAAACATCTACAGGATCTTCTATTAGGAAATGGTTTCATGAAATTTACACCCAAAGCATGAGCAACAAAAGAAAAGGTAGATAAATGGGACCTCCTCAAAATTGAAAAAAAAAAACAAAAACGTTTGCACCTTAAAGGAGTTCATCAAGGAAGTGAAAAGGTACTTTACTGAATGGGAGAAAATATTTGGTAATCATAAACCTGATAGGGGCCTAATATCCAGCATATATAAAGAAATCCTACACCTCAAAGCAAAAAGACAATCAACCTAGTTAAAAGTGGGCAAGTGATTTGAATAGACACTTCTCCAAAGAGGAAATACAAATGGCTAAATAGCCCATGAAAGGATGTTCATAATCACTAGCGTTAGGGAACTGCAAATCAAAACTGCAATGAGATATCATCTTACACCCATTAGACTCTCAGCTTTTTAAAAAAACTGAGGACTACAAGTGTTAGAGATGATGTGGGAGGACGGGAACTATCATCCACTCTTGTTGGGAATGTAGAATGCAGCCACTGTAGAGGACAGTTTGGCACTTCTGCAGAAAACCAGCTATAGAACTGCCATATGACCCAGAAATTCTATTGCTGGGTATATATACCCAGAAGAACTGAAAGCAAGGACACGAACAGATATATGCACACCAATGTTCATAGCAGCCCTATTCACTATTGCCAAAGGTTGGAATCAACCTAAATGCCCTTCAACAGATGAATGGGTTAACAAATTGTGGTAGACACATACATTGGAATATTCAGCTGTAAGAAGGAATACAGTATTACCACATTGGATAACAGATGAATCATGATGCCCTTATGTTTGTGAAGCAAGCCAGGCACTGAAGGACAAATATTACGTGACCTTACTGAAATAAATTAAGCAAATTGAGCAGACTTACAGAGCTGGAGTCTGGAAGATAGGTTTACAGGAAATAGAAAGGGAGATGATGATTGTGGGCCAACACCCATACAGGCAAAATACATGACAAGGTGGAAGTGTGTAGTTGTACGGTGGAGGGGCATGACAGTGTTGTAATGATGCATTTAGGCTGGGTTGCTGTTTTGCCAGGGCGGTGGGATGGGGAGGGTGGGTTGGACAGTCCATGGAACTGGGGGAAGGTAGGGGGAGGGAGCAGGTGAACACTGGGGATTGACGGGTACATGGTTGAAATTACAATGCTGGGAATGCTCTTTTGGCAATATGTCAAGTGAAGGTTTCTGTTTTGATGTGTTGGAGGTGGGGGTCATTCAGGACAGGGCACTCCTGGAGCGGGCTTCTAGGGAGTGTGCGAGTGTTCATCTTGCCACAGTGTGTTATATCAATGGGTGGAGACCCACATGAGTGGCAAGGTGGTGGGCTCCCTTCCTGTGGAGATCCTCTATGTTCTCAAATAGAGGAGCAAGTATCTTTCCAGAACATGGTTGGTGCCTAATATGGGAGGGCAGACCAGTGTGTCAGCCCCTCAGTGTTGTTGCAAATAACTATGAATCTTGTCCTTCAAGGAGAGAAGGGGGAGGGAGGAGTAGAATAGATGGAAAAGGGGGCATTTCGGGGGAGTTGGAAATGTTCTACATGACCTTGCTATGCTGGATACAGGCCATGCTGAATTGCATCAAAGTTTATAAAAGTGTATGGTCTAAAATGTAAACCATAATGTAAACCATTTCCCATGGTTGGTAGCTATGTTTCAGTATTTGTACATCATTTGCAACAAATGTACCATCCACACATAAAATGTTATTAATATTTGAAGGGGGGAAAAGGGGAAGACGTTGGGTATATGGGAGTCTCTGTTTTCAGTACATGGCTTTTCTGTAACCTAAAACTTCTTTGAGGACAAAAATGAAAAAAAAGTAAGACACTAGGGGAATAAATGGAAGAAAATGTCACTGTACACATAGGACAACAGATTTTACAGTGGTGAAAGGCAAAATGTCAAAAATTAATTTTAACATTTTTCATTTTTTATTATCCCATATTTAAATTTTTTTTTGCATTTTATTTCATATTTTAAAACTATCATTATTACTTCATTTTTTAATTAATTATATTTGGCTATTTTATTGGCTTCCTTTTCGAAGTTTTGGACCACAGAAGGGTCACAACTGCGGCAGGGGAGGATCACTGGTGTGAGGTGTCAGTGACGGGGGATACATGGGAGGAAGCTCACCTGGGCATACATACAAGGCATATAAATGTGTTTAATTGTTCATGGGGCATTGTCATGGTGGGTGGAGGTTCACACAATAACCAAAGGAATATCAAATTCCCTTTCTGGGGAGCTCTGCCACACTCTATAATTAACCAGCAAGAATCCCCTGAGTACAGGGGCAATGACTAGCGAAGGAGGATGGCCCATTGATGGGCCCTTGATATTGATGACTGTGTGTATGCACCTTTATTCTTGAAATTGAAACTTAGCCTAGTATTATAGGGTGCCTGAGAGTTGCCTCCTGGGAGCCTCCTTGTTGCTCAAATGTGGCCTCTCTCTAAGCTGAATCAGCATATAAATACATTTCCTTCCTCACAGCATGGGTTGTGACTCCTGGGGATAAGTCTCCCTGGTACCAAGGGATTACTGCCAAGCACCAACTGACAATGCAACTGGAAAAAGATGTTGACTAAAAGGGGAAATAGATAAAGACAAATGAGTTTATATGGCTAAGAGACTTCAAAGTGAGTTGGAAGGTCATTCCAGAGGTTATGCTTATGCACGTCAGCAGGATCTCTTTGACTGCCAAAGTAGATACTACCCCAAATAGCAGGTTTCCTGAGGGCTCTGGAGACATCCAGACACTATAGTCAGGGCAGGTAGCTCAGGAGTTTGGTGCCTTGCCAGTGGGCCCTACATTGGATTTTATGCTCCCAGTGTGACAGAGTTGGACTCAGTTGTGGTTTCCCTACACATGGCTTTTCTGTCCTTCTATTTGAACCTATAATTAGTATTGAAGTTGGTAGGTGTACATCTAAAAGACTTAAATATTTGGGCTGCCCACCTCCCAGCTGGGCCATTAATCTCAACTGAGTTGTAACACCTACTCTCCAGTTCCCTGGTCTCACTCAGGACAACTAACTCTGAGGTAATGATGGACAACCACTATCCCAAGGAACAGAGAGAGTCTACAACTGCAAGCAAGAAAGTCCCATCCATCGGCCCTATGGGATCACAGCCCTCTCTCAATTAGAGGTGGAGCGGACATCACCATCGCAGAATCCTCAGGATTTGGGAATGAACTATTGTTGAAAGTATACTTACTGGTATTCTACTATAGACTTATTATGATTCTAGCAATGGAGGACATTATATCATTGATGAGGAGGCAGTGGCCACAAGAGATTCTGAGGGAAGAGAGAGGGAAAAACAGTTGTAATAAGGAGGCATTTTTGAGACTTGAGAATTGTCCTGAATAACATTGCAATGATAGATACAGGTCATTATAAATCTTGCCATAACCTGCAGATTTAGGTGGGAGAGAGTATAAACTAAAATGTAAACTTTAATGCACGCCTAGTGGCAATGTTCTAAAATGTGTTCATCACTAATGAAGGATATTGTTAATGTGGGTAAATGTGGGAGGTGTGGTGAGTAGGACATATGGGAATCCCTTCTATTTTTTTATGTGGCATTTGTATAATCTAAGTATCTTTAAAAAGAATTAAAAATTAAAAAAAAAATAAAGTTTACAGTAAAGAGTAAGTACATAATTGGGTACCTGCTTCCCATGTCAAGGTCCCAGGTTCAGTCCTTTGTCCCCTCTTAAACAAAGAAAAAAAAGAAAAAGCTTACATTGTCATACTAATGCATTATTCCTTTAACATAGCTATTATGTTAAATTATATTATTTATAATTTATATAATTTATAGTTTATATAATCCATTATTCAGAATGTCAAATTTGCTACCCTCAAATGTAACCTAAACTATTGATTATATGCTGAGTCTAACAAGAACATTAAAATAAATCTAATTAAGGTGACAAATAATTGTTAAATGATATAAAACAAAATTAATATTAGATACCAATTCTCTTTGGATAGGAAAAAAGGCAATAATAAAAGATAAAAACTTCATCCTATATACCTGACCTCATAGAAATTAAATCTCAATAGCCAGCAATAATGCTATCTATGTTTCAGTACTCTCTGCTCTTTGTGCATGTGTGCTTGAGCAAATGTATATTTGGATGTATAAATATATAATAATATGTATTCAATATTCATTCAAGATTCATAAATATCTGTTTATATTGACATATAGCAGCATATAAGTATTTGGAGGCAAAGAATATTGTATATAGCAACCATCATGCCATATGTCCTGAGTCATTATATGGTGCAGTGATTAGTTGCCCATCTTTTAACCACAGGTTGTACTTCCAAAATCCTTCACAGTGCTGTACAACAAATAGAAGATGAATGCATGTGTGTGAATAGCTGACTTGTCATTAGAGACAGAGAGTTTGTTAAATGATTCCAGTTTTAAGAATTTTGTTTATTGTTCTGAAAAAGCCTGTAAGTAAAAAACATTGCAATGGTGAATAAATATATTCTTCAATACAAAGTGGAATTCATAAGAATTTCAGGGAAATTTCTATGGTCCAAAATAGGGAAGATAGTTGAAAAACTGAAAGATATATATTTTACTTATATTTTCCAATATGTGAAACCAATGAGCCTCTGCTTTGACAAGTATAGGAAGAAGGAGACAAAATTATATCTTTCATGAAAATAAGCAATAAAAAAGTTCTCTCACTTTCAATCAGGAAAGCATGAAAATTTGTCTGGGTGAAAAAATTTCTATATTGAGAATCAATATCCCCTGCTCTGATCTGAGATAGATTTGAAGTTTGAATTTTAAAATATGAATGATTCAAGTAACCATCAGCAAGAAAATATACATTAATATCAACCCTTTTTTGTCCACATGTAGGGATTCAAACTGAAGCTCAGATTAAAATCTCTTTGCCTTAATATTAGGCACATAAAAGAAGTTTTACAGTTAATGTACCACTGAATATGATCTGCAAATTCTAAATAAAAAAACACAATAGCAAATAATCTATTATACATATCAGCAGAAACAACAAGCAAAAAAAGTTAACTTACAGAAACCGTTATTACTGAAAATATAGTATAAAGAAAAGTATGTTTGCAATGATTAAATAAATAAGAGGTAGAATGTCAAAGGAACAAGGCACTATCAAAATAGTCCAGATATATTTGAGAAAGATCCAAGTAGAAATTCTAGCAATTAGAAATAATATGAATATAATTAAAACCTAAACTCAGTGATGAAAATTGAAACAAAACTTGAGTGCCTAAAACAATGAAAGTAACAATAATAAAATATTAAGTAAAAGTACAATTAAAATACTGAATAACAATAAATAATAAGACAAGAGGGAATGACCAGAGTTGACACTTTCAAAGATTCTTGATTTGTTTGGGAGGAGAAATAATTAAAAGTATGTATGCTTAAGGGTAGCCAATATAAGGATCAAAATAGAATGTTCTACTCCAAATCAAAAGATTAACTGTATATTCTTGTAAAAGTTCGAAAAAAATGATCGTAAAATAGATGCACTATATTTTGATTTGCACAGTATCCAATATATTCTAAGAACATGGAAAGCAATCTCAGATACACATTGGCAAGAGCAGCAAGGACTGTATCTTGTAACTCATGAAAATTTTGCTCAAAACTACTGATTTTTGCATGTTGTCTTGTACTCCACCGCTTTGCTGAATTTAATTAGTTCTAGTAGCTTTGTAGATTTTTCAGGACTTTCTATATATAGGAACATGTCATCTGTAAATAGTGAAATTTTAACTTCTTCCTTTCCAATTTGGATGCCTTTTATTTATTTTTCTTGCATATCTGCTCTGTATAGAACTTTGAGGACAATATTGAATAACAGTCATGAAAGGGGCACCCTTGTTTTATTCCAGATCTTGGAAAGAAAGCTTTCAGTCTTTCCCCATTGAGTATGATGAAAACTGTGGGTCTTTCATATATTCCCTTTATCATGTTGAGGATGTTTCCTTTTATTCCTATTTTTCTAAGTGGTTTTACCAAGAAAGGATGTTGGATTTTGTCAAATGCCTTTTTTGCACCAATGAAGATGATAATGTTTTTTTGTTTTGTTTTGTTTTTACCTTCTTTTGTTAATGTGGTGTATTAAATTAATTGCTTTTCTTATGTTTAACCACATTTGCATACCTAGGATAAATCCACTTGATCATGGTGTATAATTCTTTTAATGTGCAGTTGGATTTGATTTGCTAATATTTTATTGGGGAAATGTGCTTCTATATTCATAAGATAAATTGGTCTGTAATTTTCTTTTCTTGTAGTATCTTTATCTGGCCTTGGTATTGGGTGATGTTGGTCTCATAAAGGAGTTAGGTAGTGTTCAATCCTGTTCAATTTTTTGGAAGAGTTTGAGCAAAATTAGTAAGAATTCTTGGAATGATTGGTAGAAATCACCTGTGAAAACTTCTGGTCCTGGGCTTTTCTTTGTTGGAAGGTTTTTGATGACTAATATAATCTCTTTACTTGTAATTGGTATGTTGAGGTCTTCCATTTCTTCAAGAGTTAGTGCAGGAGATTGTGTATTTCTAAAAATTTGTCCTTTTCATCTAGGTTGTCTAATTTGCTGACATACATTTGCTCATAGTATCCTCTTATGATCCTTTTTATTTCTGTGGAATCAATAGTAATGTTCTCCCTCTCATTTCTGACTTTATTCATTTGTGTCTTCTCTCTTTTTTCGTCAGTTTGGCTAGCGGTTTGTCAATTTTATTGATCTTTTCAAAGAATCATCTTGTGGCTTGGTTAATTCTTTCCATTTTTAAAAAATTCTCAGTTTCACTTATTTATATTCTACACTTTGTTATTTCTTTCCTCCTGCTTGCTTTGGGATTAGTTTGATATTCTTTTTCTATTTCCTTCAGGTATGCAGTTAGGTCTTTGATTTTACCTCTTTATTCTTTTTCATGTAAGTGTTTAGGAATACAAATTTCCCCCTTAGGATTACCTTTGCTGTATCCCATAAATTTTGTTTTTGATTTTCTTTCTAAGAAGCTTTACATTACATAAATGTTACATAAAAAATATAGGAAATACCCATATGTCCCACCCACTCCCCCATACACTTTTTGATATATTATGTTTTCGTTTTCATTTTTCTCAAGATATTTACTGATTTCCTTTGCAGTTTCTTCTCCAATCTACTGATTGAATATGTTATTTAACTTCCAAATATTTGTAAATTTTCCAGTTCTCCAGTTTTTATTCATTTCCAACTTCATTGCATTATATTCAGTGAAGATGCTTTGCATAATTTCAGTCTTTTAACTTTATTGAGACTTGTTTTTCACTCAACGTGATCTATCCTGGAGAATGATCCACGTGCACTTCAATAGAATGTATATCTTGCTTTTTTGAGACACAATGTTCTGTATATGTCTGTTAGCTCTAGTTCATTTATTATATTCTTCAAATTCTCTGTTTCCTTATTGATCTTCTGCCTAGTTGTTCTATCTAGTGATGAGAGTGGTGTAATAAGGTCTCCAACTTTTCTTGTAGAAGTGTCTATTTCTCACTTCAGTTTTGCCAGTGTTGGCCTCAAATATTTTGGGGCATCCTAGTTAGGTGCATATTTATTATTCATGATTATTATTTCTTCTTGATATAATGTCCATTTCTTTAATATATATAAGCTTTCTTTGTCCATTATTTAAAAAAAGTTTATTTAAAGTCTATTTTTTTTTTATTTTAGTATAGCAAACCCCAGCTATTTTTTGGTTATTATTTACATGGACTATCTTTCTAAAATCGATAATTTAAAAATATCCTTATGGACACAAGAAAAAAAAAATTCCAGAACAAATATCCAAAAGTGACTTGCATTTCCACAGTAATTGGTACTTTGAAGTGTTTCACTCCCATTATGACACACTTAACATAGAAATTTTCTTTTATAAATGAAATGTATAACTATAAATGTAAAGGATGTTTTCAAGTTTAGAAACTATAAAAGAAAGAACTTTTCTCATTGCACATATCAAAGATTAAAAATCAATACCAGGCAAGCTGATGTGGCTCAAGTGATTGGGCTCCAGTCTACCATATAGGAGGTCCAGGGTTCATTTCCCGGGGCCTCTGGCAAATGATAAGCTGGCCCGTGTGGCGAGCTCTCCCAAGTGAAGAGCTGACCCACGTGGAGTGCTGGCTTGCGTGGAGAACTGGTGTAGCAAGATGAGGCAACAAAAAGAGACAGAAGAGAGACAATAAGAGATGCAGCAGACCAAGGAGCTGAGGTGGCGCGAGAGATTGAGCACCTCTTTCCACTCTGGAAGGTCCCAGGATTGGTTCCCAGTGCCGCCTAAAGAGAAGACAAGCAGACACAGAAGAAAACATAGAGAGCAGACAGCAAGGAAAAAACAATTGGGGGTGTGTGTGTGGGAGACAGAAATAAATAAATCTTTAAAAAAAAAATCAATACCAATAAGTGGTACCAAATTGTACCATACAAAATGCCTGGCAAGTGTTCCCTTGAAGACTGGATGAGAAAAGCACCTAGTTATCTACTGATTTACAAGGAAGAGTGAGAAGAAATGTACAATAAAATGGTCTAATGGTGAACATTAATTGTTCACCATTAATAAAATTAGTCATGAATAGGATATTCTGCCATGTACTTGCATCATGATCATCAGAATTTCAGAAGGAAATTGAAAACACACACACACACACACATATATATTTAAATGAAACACATTCCTTTTTATTTGAGGCTCCTTCACGAGGCTTGTAATTTTTTTATATTAGTAGAAATCCAAATACCCAGACTCAACAAAGGAAAATCCAGGATCATACGGCTTTACTTGTGGATTATACCAAACATTTAATTCTGAAATAACACCAATCCTACTCATATTCTTTAAGAAATAAAAAAGGAAGGAATTCAAGATACTTCTTAACTTACTGTATGTAGTCCTGTACCACCCTGATAACAAAATCAGACAAACAGATCTCAAAAAAGTAAATTAAGATAACTATAGACCACTATTTCTAATGGATATACATGCAAAAATCCTTGACACAATACTAGCAAATAGAATCCTACAGCATATTAAAATGATTATACACCTTGATGAATTGGGATTTATTCAGGGTGCAAGGTTAGTTCAACATCTGAAAGTCAATTAGTGTATTATATAATATCAATAGAATAAAAAAATAAAAATCACACTATCTCAAAAGACTTAGAAAAAGATTTGATTAGATTCTACACTCTTTCTATAATAAATATTCACAAAACTAGGAATGTAAGGTAACATCCTCTACATAATAAAGATTGTTTATGGAAAAAAAAAAGGAACAATCATCCTCAATGTTGAAACACTGAAAACTCCCTCTGAGGTTATAAAACAAATAAGGATGTCCACTTTTACCACGGCTATTGAACATTTTACTGGAAGTGCTAGCCAGAGAAATTAGGCAAGAAAAAAAGAAAAGACATCCCAATTGGAAAGGAAGTAAAAGTCTCTCTATTCACAGATTACATGATGCTGCATACACACACACAACACTTAATAGATCTAATAAAAAAACCCAGCAATGTTGTATAATATAGTATTAAAACACAAATAGCAGTTGTGTTTATAAATACCAGCTACCAAAAATCCGAAAAGGAAATTAAAAAAATAATTCAGTTTAGAATAAAATACAAAGGAATAAAATATTTAGCATTAAAATTAACCAAGGAGGTGAAAGACTTGTACACTGAAAACTATAGATTATTGCTAAAATAAATTAAAGATAACTGAAATAGATGGAAAGATATGCCATATTTATAAATTGGAAGACTTAATATTGTTAAGATGGCAATACTATGCAAAGCAACTCAATGCAATTGTTATAAATCTTCCAATGGTATTTTTTTTTTTTTTGCAGAAATTGAAAAGTCAATCCTAAAATTCATATGAAATTACAAGTGCCTCCAAATAGCCAATAGAATATTGAAAAACTCACAGTTATTGGTTTGAAAATTGTAAAAAAGCTACAGTAATCAAAACAATGAGGCCCTAGTTTAAGAAAGTTCAGAAATAAAGCCATATATCTATAGCCAATTGATTTATTTTATTTTATTTTTTAAAATTTTTATCTGGTTGCATCATCGTCTTTTTGGTGTGTGGCTTCGCCTCATGGGGGCCTGTGCCTCTCCATGACATAAGGTCCTCCATATGGTAAATGAGAGGTCAATTGAGTGAGCCATAGCCACTTCCTAACAATTGATTTTTTATAAGACCACCAAGATTATCCAATGGGGAAAATTTTGCCTCCTTAACAATTGGTGCTGGGATTCATAAGATATCCACATGCAGAAGAATAAGAAGAATAAGTTGTACCACTTCCTCACACTGGATTTGGCAATGGAATCTTAGATATGCCACCAAAAATATGAGCAACAAAAGAAAAATACATAAATTGCACTTCATCAAAATTTAAAACTGTTATAAATTAAAGGACATTGTCAAGTAAGGGAAAATACAACCCACAGAATGAAAGTATTTGCAAATCATATATATGATAAGGATCTAGTATCCACAATATATAAAGAATTCCTTACAACTCAAAATAAAATGACAATAACTCAATTAAAAATGAGCAAAATTTTTGAATAGACATTTCTCCAAAGAATGCATACAAATGTCCAGTTAACACATGAAAAGATGCTCAACATTGTTTAGAGAAATGCTGTAAGGAAAATTCAAATCAATCTCACAATGAGATAGTATTTCACAACCACTAGAATGGCTAGTTTTGAAAAAAGGGAAATAAGTGCAGGTGAATATGTCGAGAAAAAGGACCCTTGGTATATCATAGTAGTGTAAAATGGTGCAGCCACTGTGGAAAACTGTTTGGTGGTTCTTTGGAAAATTAGACACAGAAACACTATATGATCTGACAATCCCACCTCAAGGTATATTCCCAAAAGTATTGAAAGCAGGAACTCAAACAGATATTTGTATGCCAATGTTCAGAGTAGAATTATTCACAATAGCAAAAAAAAAAAAAAAAAAAAAAGGAAAGAAATTAAAATGTCCTTCAACAGATAAATGGATATATAAAATGTGATATGCACTTCAATAGATCACTATTCATCTGTAAAAAGGGAATGAAGTTCGGATATATGTTACATCATAGATGAACCTTGATGACATCATGTTCTGTGAAATAAGCCAGACACAAAGGAACAGATATTGTATGATCTCACATGCATGAAATAATTTGAATATGCAATTCCAGAGAGTCAAAAATTAGAATACAGCTTGCCAGGGCCAGGGACTATGGGGATGGGACATTAATGTATAATAGGTACAGGGTTTCTGTTTGGTGTGATGGGAAATTTATGGTAACAAATGGTAGTGAGAGTAGCAAAGCACTGTGAATGTAATTAATTGTACTGGTTTCTATCCTTGGGAATGGTTGAGATGGGAAATTTTATGTTGTATGTATGGTCCCACAATTTAAAAAAAAGACAAAGAGAGAGAGAAACAAAAGAGAAAATGACAATTAAATGGAGGAGAAAATATTCCAAAGGACATTATCAGAACATATGAGAAAATTGGGATATAATTTATAAACTTTATATCAGTGCTAAATTTCTTGAACTTGGTAAGTGTGCTTAATGTGGTTACATAAGTGAATATCTTTGTTCTTATGAAATATGCATGGAAATATTAAATGTAAAAGGAGCATGATGTATAAAACTTAGTCTTAAATGTGTAGAACATAGATAAATAGCTAGATGGATGGATGGATGGATGGATGGATGGATGGATGGATGGATGGATGGATGGA